>CM068746.1:7530008-8120008 GCA_035084275.1 Hydrolagus colliei | reverse complement strand
ATCATTGAGGGGTCTCAATGTGCTTCACGGAATATGCCATCAAGTGAATGACTGTATATTTTGTGGATGAAACGCGACAGCCAATTTCTTTTCACAGCTTATCGATGTCTCGAAGCTATAATAGTAATAAATTGCTAGTAATAACAACCATTCGTGTGTGAGCCAAGCCTGTCATTCTCCGCAGGTTAGATAACCTACAGAGGTCTTCAGAGCAGCACACGATTTTGTGTTTACTCAATTTTCCAGAGATATATTCTGTGAGAGTCACTGAGTGATATCAGCAGACCAGCACATTTGACCAGCTCTGAAATTAAATGCAATAATTGTACTGATGACCCAACTGAGATCAGCCCATTGAACACTGATTGGTGGAATCAAACTTTAATCTTCCTCTTCTGCAAAGTTGGTTACCGTGGAATAAGTGTCACTGTGGCATTTCATCATGTTTTCAAAGCGCTTCGGGGATATACTGTAAAGTAATTTGACTGTGTATTTTGTGGGCGAAATGCGACAACAACAACTTTGATTTATATAGTGCCCTCATGCCGGACGGTGTCTCAGAGCGCTTCACAGTAGCGGATCCCGGGCCCAAGCCAGGGGCAGGGGTAGAAAGGTGACCAAAGGCGCGGTCGAAAAGAAAGGTCTTTAACTGTGACCTGAAACTGGGAAGAGAGGGGGGGGGTGAGGCGAAGGGAGTGAGGAAGGGAGTTCCAGAGCCTCGGGATGTAGTGGCTGAAGGCACGGCCGCCGAGGGTGGAGCGGAGGATTCGGGGACATGGAGGAGGCCAGACCCGGTGGAGCGAAGGCAGCGGGTGCTGGTTTGGGGGGAGAGGAGATCAGAGAGATAGGGGGTGTAGAGGAGTGGAGGGATTGAAGACAAGGGTGAGGATCTTGAAGTCGATCCTCTCAGGGACAGGGAGCCAGTGAAGTCTGGCAAGGACTGGGGTAATGGGGGAGCGAAGCTTGGTGCGGGTGAATATGCGGGCAGCAGAGTTTTGAACTAGCTGGATTTTGTGGATTGTGGTGGTGGGGAGACCGGCGAGGAGGGCGTGGCAATAGTGGATAGCCAATTGCACACAGCAGTGGCCCACAAACAGTCGTGGATTGTGTGACTAAATATATATATTTTTTGAAAGGACTATTATCTCCGGAAAAGCAATCTCCCAATCGACTAACAATCGGGTCCCTAGGTAAACAGAGGTGTGTGCAGTAAGGAAATTTGCTTAGCATTTTGCTCAGGCCAGGAATTTAAGAACAGGAATCTACATAATGTTGAACACTGACCCTTGTAGCTTACTGTCACTTACTGTAGCTCCTGTAGCTCAGTGATTAGAGCACTCGCCTAACAAGCGTGAGACCTGTGTTCGAATCAAGCCAAGTCAGGGCGAAACCTTGGGCAAGTTTCCTTACTCCACACACACGCCTAATAATAATCCTTAAAAATAACTATAATAAAATTAGTTTCATTTTCATTGCATAATTCTTTGTGGGACGCTGCTGTGCACAATTGGCTGCCATGCTTCGCCCACAAATATACAGTCAATTCACTTCACAGTACATTCTGTGAAGCGCTTTGAGACGTCGATAAGATGTGAAAAGCGCTATATCAAATGCAAGGATTATTATTATGATAAAACAAAGCAAAATATTTCCTAGTCAAAAACACAAGAAAGTACTAACCTATTAGAAAATTAGCTCTTGATGTGCTTTGCCCATACTGCTGTTCAATGAATTTGGATTTGAAAGTCATTAGGCCAATCCAAGCATTGAGTTCCAAAATACGTGCCACCCCATACAACATAAAGATTGGGGAGTAAACCAATTGTTTCAAAGATGGCATGAAACCTGAAAAACAAAAAGATAATAAAGTTGTATTGTATATAACTGTATATAGACTTGTCCGATCCCTCCGCTCAGCAGGCTCTGGCTGCTCCATATCCCCAGCTCAGCACGCCCCGCTATCTGCAATCAGGCCTTCAGCCTCTCTGCTCACACCCCCTGGAACTCCATCCCACAGTCCCTACGTCTCGCTCCCTGCCTTGCTTCCTTCAAGGCCTGTCTCAAGACTCTCCTCTTCGACTGTGCCTTTGGTCACCCTTCTACCCCTATCCTCCCTACCCCCTCCTGATCCCAACCTCTAACTTGGGCCCAAATCCCTGACTGTCTAGCACCATGGGATTTCCTCCCGGCATGAATGTGAGGTGTAAATGTAATTTGTTTTTGTAGTTATATGAAGCTCGTGTAGCTCAGTGGTTAGAGCACTCGCCTTACAAGCGTGAGACCCGTGTTCGAATCCAGGCAGGTCAGGGCGAAACCTTGGGCAAGTTTCCTTACTCCACACGCCTAATAATAATCCCTCCAAAAAACCCACAATATTAAAATTGGTCATTTTCAATCCACAATTCACGTTTGTGGGACACAGCTGTGCTCAATTGGCTGTCTTGTTTCACCCACAAAATATACAGTCAAGTCACTTTACAGTATACTCTGTGAAGCGCTTTGAGACGTTGATAAGATGGGAAAAGCGCTATATCAAATGCAAGAATTATTATTATATGTCACATGCAGTGGAACAAATCAATCACCTACCTTTGGCCATTTCTGAAAAGGTGGATGAATGGTTAGAGCTACTTTGGGTCTCTTTTTTTGTCTGTACGATTGACTTCTTTACTTTCTTCACCACTCGTTTTGAAGGCATAGATTTTGGAAAGTAGCAGAATGGTATTGCAGTAATAATAAGTATTGCTCCGGCTACTAAAAATCCCAGCCACCAGGCGCCGACCCACCGTGCATCAGCTGGGGTAATTGTCAGTTTGTCTGGAATACAGATGGCATGTCAACTATTAAACCTTATAACTCTTCCACATTTGGCAGCTCGCACTTATGCCTTGAGAGATTGGAGAGGGCTGGTGTATCAGGGGGATTTGTAAGAGGCGGTTCGGGAGGTGAGGGCGGCGAGGGAGTCGATGGAGGTGAGGGATTTGTGGAGAAAAGAGAGCGAAGAGGGTAGGTCAGTTAGTGAAGGCCAGAGGGGCAGGAGTTCAGGGCAGCAGAGAGGGAGGAGATTTTTTTCCATGGGTGGTCGGTGATTAGGCAGAAGGGGTACAGAAGTATAAAGGGAGATGAAGTGGTGGTCCGAAATGGCTTTGACTGTGATGGTGATGTCCGAAGCGGTGAGGCCCCTGGGTGTTCACCATGTCGAGTTTGTGGCCATGGATGTGGGTGGCGGAGTGGGTGTGGAGGAATAGATTAGGGGTGGTGGAATAGATTAGGGGTGGTGAGGAGGGAGGAGAAGTCACCAGAGGTAGAGCAGGAAGGGGATCAAGTGGAGGTTGAAATCGCCTAAATTGAAGAGGCGTTCAGAGCAACAACAACAACAACAACAAATTACACTTATAAAGCGCCTTTCACGTCGGGAGGACGTCCCAAGGCGCTGCACAGGAGGCGTGTGACCCGAGCTGGGAGGGGAGTGTACGGGGAGGGGTGAAACACGTAGGGGAGGTCGAACAATTTGGGGTGGAAACAAAAGGCACGGTCGAAGAGGAAAGTCTTCAAACCGGCCTTGAAAGAGGAAAGGGAAGAAACGAGACGGAGGGATTGGGGGATTGAATTCCACAGGGAGGGAGCGGAGAAACTGAAGGCCCGGCCTCCGATGGTTGGGCGGTTCGGGCGGGGGGCTTGGAGCAGGCCAAGTCCTGCTGAACGGAGGGTCCGGGTGGGCGTGTAGGGGGAGAGTAAATTGGTTAAATAGGGCGGGGCAAGGCCATGTAAGGCCTTGAAGGTGAGGACGAGGATCTTGAACTCGATCCTCTGGAGGATGGGGAGCCAGTGGAGATGGGCGAGGGTGGGGGTTATATGGTCGCGGAGGCGGGTGCGGGATAATACACGGGCTGCAGAGTTTTGGATGACAACAACAACAACAACAACAACAAATTACATTTATAGAGTGCCTTTCACATCGGGAGGACGTCCCAAGGCGCTGCACAGGAGGCGTGTGACCCGAGCTGAGAGGGGAGTGTTTGGGAAGGGGTGAAACACGAAGGGGAGGTCGAAGAGTTCGGGGTGGAACAAAAGGCACGGTCGAAGAGGAAAGTCTTCAAACCGGCCTTGAAAGAGGAAAGGGAAGAGGCGAAACGGAGGGATTAAGGGATGGCATTCCATAAGGTGGGAGCGGAGAAACTGAAGGCCTGGCCTCCGATGGTGGGGCGGTTCGGGCGGGGGGCTTGGAGCAGGCCAAGTCCTGTTGAACGGAGGGTCCGGGTGGGCGTGTAGGGGGAGAGTAGATCGGTTAAGTAGGATGGGGCAAGGCCGTGTAAGGCCTTGTAGGTGAGGACGAGGATCTTAAACACGATCCTCTGGAGGATGGGGAGCCAGTGGAGACGGGCGAGGGTGGGGGTTATGTGGTCGCGGAGGCGGGTGCGGGATAGTACTCGGGCTGCAGAGTTTTGGATGACCTGCAGCCTGTGAATGGAGGAACTGGGGAGGCCGACGAGGAGAGAGTTTCCGTAGTCCAGCCGTGAGGTGATGTACGCGTGCACGAGTGTTTCGGCAGCGCGGGGGGTAAGATAATTACGGAGCCTGGCAACGTTGCGCAGGTGGAAATAAGCGGTGCCGGTCAAGGCACGGATATGGGGGAGGAAGGAAAGTTTTTGATCGAACATGATGCCGAGGTTCCTGATTGGCTTTGTGAGGTGGAGAGTGCAGCCTTGGATATTGAGGCTGGCAGCGCCCGATGTGCGGAGGCGCTGGCTTGAGCCGATCAGGAGGGCCTCGGTCTTACTCACGTTCAATTGCAAAAAGTTGTCCCTCGTCCAGGACTCGATGTCGGACAGACATGCTGTCAGAACATCGATGGTCTGGGGGTTGAGGGATGAGGCAGAAAGGTACAACTGGGTGTCGTCCGCATACATGTGGAAATTTACCCCATGTTTGCGGATGACATCGCCCAGAGGGAGCGTAAAGGGTGAAAAGGAGGGGACCGAGGACAGAGCCCTGAGGGACGTCGTGAGAAACTGTGCGGGGTTTTGAAGAAAAACCGTTGGAAGAAACAAAACAGTGGGTCAGATAGGAATGGAACCAGTCAAGGACTGTGCCTTGAAGGTTGAGGTGGGAGGAAAGACGTTGAAGGAGGATGGTGTGATCGACTGTGTCGAACGCAGCAGACAGGTCAAGGAGGACGAGGAGGCAGAGGGAGCCCTGGTCACAGGCGGTTAGGATGTCATTTGTAACCTTAACCAGGGCAGTTTCTGTGCTGTGAACAGGGCGGAAACCTGATTGGAGGGGTTCAAGGAGTGCGTGAGTTGAAAGGAAAGAGCGGAGCTGGGAGGCAACCACTCTTTCAAGGACCTTGGATAAAAACGGGAGGTTGGAGATGGGTCGGTAGCTTGATGGTTGTGACGCATCAAGGGAGGGTTTCTTCAGGATAGGGGTGATGGTGGCTGTTTTAAGGGAGGTAGGGACGGTGCCTGAGGAGAGGGAAAGGTTAATGGTGTCAGAAATGAACGGGGCTAACAAATGGAGCTGGGTGCGGAGGAGGGGGGTGGGAATGGGGTCCAATGAGCACGTGGTGGGTTTCATGGAGGTAATTATTTTTGTGACTGAAAGCGGGGTGGTGGGGTTGAAAGTGTGAAATGGGGGGTGAATAGGGGTTGAGGTAACTGATGAGGGCGCGTAGGTGGAGGAGTGGTGGGGGGAGGAAACCGCAGAGCGGATTCTCTCAATTTTGGACTCGAGAAAGTCCAGCATCTCCTCACAACGATCGTTTGAGGAAAGGATCTGCGAGGTGAGGCGGGGGGGGCGGAGGAGCTGGTTGGTGGTGGCGAAGAGGAGGCGGTAGTTGTCCTTCGCTTCCAGGATTATCCTGGAGTAGAAGGCTGATTTGGCGGTGGCTAGGGCGGAGCGGTAAAATTTGATGCGGTCCAGCCAGATTTGCCGATGGACCGTGAGGCCAGATTTGAGCCAGGTGCGTTCAACTGCTCTCACTTGGCTTTTGAGGGAACGGAGGTGAGTTGTGTACCACGGTGATGATCGTGAATGGGAGACGGTTTTGGAGGTGAGGGGGGCCAGGGTGTTGAGGGTAATGGAGAGGTTGTTGTGGAGGGCGGTGGAGGCGGAGGATGGGTCGGTGCAAAAAAAGTGCCACTGTGGGAAGAGGTTGGAGGTTTCGAGGGCAGAGGTGAAAGTTTGAGGGGGAATCTTCTTCCAGGGCCGGTAGAAGATGGTGGTGGGTTTGGAGGTGGAGGGGGGAGGGATAGAGGTGTTGCAGGAAATTAAAAAATGGTCGGAAATGGCGTTGTCTGTGATGGTGACGCCAGAGACGTTGAGGCCTCGGGTGATCACCAGATCGAGAGGATGGCCATGGGTGTGGGTGGCAGTGTTAATATGAAGGGAGAAGTTGAAAGACGAAAGTAAAGAGAAAAATTCAGAGGAAATGGGGCAGGAGGGGGTGAAATGGAGGTTGAAATCGCCAAGAATAATAAGGCGATCAGAGGAGGCACAAAGGGAGGTTAAAAGTGAAGAAAAATCTGAAATGAAAGTGGGGGAGGGTTTGGGGGGGGCGATAAACTAATAGGATTTTGAAAGAATTGTGGGAGGAGTGAGAGAGGGTGAGCTGTTCAAAAGAGGGGAAGGAGCCGGAGGAGTAGGGGGATAGGGCGAGGGATGTCTTTGACCTGCAGCCTGTGAATGGAGGAGCTGGGGAGGCCGATGAGGAGAGAGTTTCCGTAGTCCAGCCTTGAGGTGATGTACGCGTGCACGAGTGTTTCGGCAGCGCGGGGGGTAAGATAATTGCGGAGCCTGGCAATGTTGCGCAGGTGGAAGTAAGCGGTGCCGGTCAAGGCACGGATGTGGGGGAGGAAGGAGAGTTTTTGGTCGAACGTGATGCCGAGGTTCCTGATTGGCTTTGTGAGGTGGAGAGTACAGCCTTGGATGTTGAGGCTGGCAGCGCCCGATGTGCGGAGGCGCTGGCTTGAGCCGATCAGGAGGGCCTCGGTCTTACTCACATTCAATTACAGGAAGTTTTCCCTCGTCCAGGACTCAATGTCGGACAGACATGCTGTCAGAACATCGATGGTCTGGGGATTGAGGGATGAGGCAGAAAGGTACAACTGGGTGTCGTCCGCATACATGTGGAAATTTATCCCATGTTTGCGGATGACATCGCCCAGAGGGAGCGTATAAGTGGTGAAAAGGAGGGGGCCGAGGACAGAGCCCCGAGGGACGCCGTGAGAAACTGTGCGGGGATTTGAGGAAAAACCATTGGAAGATACAAAGTGTAAAGAGCAGAGGGAGAGGGAAGATAGGAGGGTAGGAATGTCTGAGAGGAAAGTGGGTTAGGGTTCGGCGGGACGAAGGCAAGTCTCAAGTCCCTCCTCTTCAACTGCTCCTTCTAACTCCACCCTTCCTACCCTCTATCCACTCCCGATCCCAACCCCCAGCTCTGGTCCAAATCCCTGACTGTCCAGCGCCTTGGGATGTCCTCCCAAAGTGATAGGAGTTGTACGAGTCTGATTTTTTTTTTCTTGTGCCTGTTGATTTCCTTTCTCCTCTAAAGCAATTTTCAACCTGTAAAATAATAGTAACTGGCTTACCTTGGCTAACAAATCCAATATCCACAAAAAGTTTAGCACAGAAAGATCCCACCAAAAAGCCCAAAATGGGTCCGATTAATGCTACTGTGAAAGTACAACCTAAAATGAAATAGAATTGAATAGTTTATTTGCAAACGCCTGCGGGAGCACATTTAATAATAATAATTCTTAATAATCTTATCAATTTAATTATTAATTATTTGTTCTAAAATTGTAAGTTACCCAGGCATGTAAAATGACAAATTTGAACCGCTATTTCTAGTACAGAAAACAATATTTATTAAGACATAAAATTAATTTATTAATTATACTTAATAAATGAGATATTTTATAATAATGATAATAATTGCACTTGATTCAGCGCTTTTCATGTCTTCTAGACGTCTCAAAGCGCTTCACGGAATATACTGTAAGGTGAATTGACTGTGTATTTGTGGGCAAAACACGGCAGCCAATTGCGCACAGCAGCGTCCCCACATACAATCGTGGATTGAAATGACTAATTTATTATTGGGTTTTTTCTTGAGGAATTATTATTAGGTGTGTGTATATATCACCATTCTCGATTCTGGATTATTTACTAATGTATTCATTGTTAATTGATAAGTTTGTTAATGTATTTGTTCTAAATTATTTGTTCAGAAAATGTAAACTTACCCAGGTAAAATGGCAGATTTTCCTCTTTGGAATGATCGTCCAAATAAGAGATTCCTAAAGGCAAAATTGGTGCCTCACCAATTCCACGTAGAAGATTTCCCAAGAACACGTATATCCACATGAGAGATCCAGCTGCCTTTTCACAATCTGAGTTGCAACCATTTGTTTTAGAAACACTTACAGGCCATTCATTCCACATGAAATATTTAAAAGCTTAGATAAATAATATCGACAACAATAATAATAATAATAATATTTGCATCGAATGCAGCGCATCTTCATGTCTCAAAGAGCTTCCCCGAATATACTGTCAAGTGAATTGACTGTATTTTGTGGGCAAGATGCGGCAGCCAATTGCGCACAAACTGTTATGGATTCAGTAATCCCACCCTAAAAGCCACTGAAACCCTGGTTCATGCCTTTATCTCTCGACTGGACTATTCAAATGCCCTCCTCGCTGGTCTCCCCTCCGCTACCATTCATAAAATCCAGGTCATCCTGCCATCCGCATTCTTACCCGTACTAAACTCTGCTCCCCGATTACCCCAGTCCTTGCCAGACTGCACTGGCTCCTTGTCCTCGAGAGGATCGACTTTAAGATCCTCACTCTTGTTTTCAAATCTCTCAACTCCTCTGCACCCCCCCTCTCCTACCTCTCTGATCTCCTCTCTCCTCACAACAGCACCCGTTGCCTTCGCTCCACCGGGTCTGGCCTCCTCCATGTCCCCCCGAATCCTCCGCTCCACTATCGGTGGCAGTGCCTTCACCACTATACCCTGAGGCTCTGGAACTCCCTCCCTCACTCCCTTCGCCTTGCCCCCTCTCTTCCTACTTTTAGGTCTCGGCTAAAGACCTTTCTTTTCGACCTCGCTTTCGGTCACCTTTTACCCCCTGACCCTGAATCGGCCAAAGGTTCCATTATTGTTAAGCTCTCTGAGATGCCATCCGGCATGAAGTGAGGGCGCTATATAAATCCAAGTTGTTGTTGTTGTAATTATTATTTATTTATGAACAACAACAACAAAATTGCTCTTATATAGCGCCTCTCACATCAGAAGGACGCTCCAAAGCGCTGAACAGTCAGGTCGGGACCCGAGCAGGGGTGGGGGGGAGGGTCGGGGAAGGGGGAAGGAGAGTGGGAGAGGGGGAAGAGTTAGTGGGGCAGCCGAAGGCGCGGTCGAAGAGGAAGGTCTTGAGACCGGCCTCGAAGGAGGAAAGGGAGGAAGCGAGGTGGAGGAGCTGCGGGAAGGAGTTCCACAGTGTGGGGGCAGAGAGGCTGAAAGCCCGGCCGCCGATGGTTGGGCGGTTAGGGCGGTGGACGCAGAGCAGGCCTGAGTCTGCTGAACGGAGGGTGCGGGCAGGGCTGATAGGGAGACAGTAGGTCAGAGAGATAGGTGGGGGCCGTGAATGGCCTTGAAAGTGAGGACAAGGATCTTGAATTCGATCCTCTGGGTGACGGGGAGCCAGTGGAGACGGGCGAGGGTGGGAGTGATGTGGTCACGAAGCCTGATACGGGAGATACACGAGCTGCAGAGTTCTGAATGATCTGCAGCCTGTGAAGGGAGGAGCTGGGGAGGCCGACGAGGAGAGAGTTCCCGTAGTCGAGCCTGGAAGTGATAAAGGCGTGGATGAGAGTTTCGGGGGTGTGGGAGGTGAGGTAGTGGCAATATTGCAGAGATGATGGAAGGCTGTGCTGGTCATGGAGCCGGATGTGGGGGAGGAAGGATAGTTCAGGGTCGAACAAGACGCTCAGATTCCTGACTGGCTTAGAGAGGTGGAGAGGACAGTCTTGAACACTGATGTTGCCAGCGTCTGAGGTGCGGAGGCGCTGACGTGAGCCAATCAGGAGCGCCTCCGTCTTGTTGTCGTTGAAGGGATTATTATCCCCGGCAATATGATTTGCCAAACGATTAACAACCAGGTTCTTACTTACTGTTGGTTAAGCATGTGGAGTAAGGAAACTTATTTAACATTTCGACCTGCCTGGGAATCGAATCCAGGTCCTCTAACCATTAATAATAATACCAGTAATTGTTGCATTTGATGTAGCACTTTTCACATCTTATCGACGTCTCAAAGCGCTTCACAGAATGTACTGTAAAGTGAATTAACTGTATATTTGTGGGAGAAACACAGCAGCCAATTGCGCACAACAGTGTCCCCACGAACAATCATGGATTGAAATGACCCATTTTTATTAGCGTTTTTTTGGGGGGACGGATTATTATCAGGTGTGTATGTGGGGTAAGGAACTATGCCCAGGTTTTCGCCCTGATCTGCCTGGATACAAACACAGATCTCACGCTCTAACCTTTAAGCTACATGACTCTGTAGGACAATGCTACAGGACAATTAAAGTAATAAACTCTTTTAAACTGCAACTGTGAAGTTACTTGCCTGCGTTAGGTGCCAAGGAAGATGTTTCTGCAGATTCTGAGCTTAATTTAGAGTTACCATCTACATAGCACAGGGACACTTCTGTGGTAGAGTTGTAGGAAGATTTGACGCCGGTTTCGTAATCATAGCTGTGTAAAATCATTGTTTTTTAGTAATATCAATGGAAACCTATAACATCTAACATATTTCCAAATGCCTTCATATTCCTCAGTGAGAAATGACAGTCAGAATTAACACCTATATCACTATTTCTCACTATTCTATTTCCTCAAGAAAAGTGGAATCTCACGTGGAGTAATCGATCCAAATGCCCTGTTTCAGTGATAATAATAATAATTATAATGATAACATTTCTTGTATTTGATATAGAACCCTATAACGTCTTCAAGGCACCTCAAAGCGCTTCACAGAATATACTGTACAGTGAATTGATTGTGTATCAGCAGCGTCCCGCAAACTGCTGCGGAATTGAAGTGATTTTGTTTTCTTTTCTACAGCACTTTTCACATCAGGAGGACGTTCCTAGGCTCTGGACATTCGGGGATAAAAAAGGGATGGCTGTTAGTAAACTTAAGAAGGAGTTTAGGACAAATTCTTCTCACAGAGGTTGCTGATAATGTGTAATAACTTAAACAAAATGTAAGGATCATTGTTGGGTACCGATAAAAATAAATAATAAATAATAATAATCCTTGCATTTTATATAGCGCTTTTCACATCTTCTAGACATCTCAAACCGCTTCACAGAATATACTGTAAAGTGAATTGACTGAATATGTTTGGGCGAAACGCAGCAGCCAATTGCGCACAGCAATGTCCCCACAAACAGTCGTGGATTGAAATAGCCAATTTCTTATAGATTATTTTTGCAGGGATTATTATTGGGCGTGTGTGTGGAGTAAGAAAACTTGCCCAAGGTTTGACCTGACTGGATTTGAATCACAGGTCTCGCACTTGTAAGGCGAGTGCTCTAACCACGGAGCTACAGGGCTCCACAAACATACAATGATTATAAAAATATAAATACTGTACAATGATATTAAAAAAAACTCACCGTCCCATAATGAAATGGGGCAAAGCTGTTATAAATGTACCGATAGCCATTATCACCATCCCAGCAAAAATTATTTTGGGTCTATGATGTTGTGCTCCAAAATAACTCACAACTGTAATCACCAACAAGTTACCTTTGGTGGAAAACAAATAGCGGTGAAAATAATACTGTATTAATAATAATGCTGTATCTCATTTTCCTGTTGTGCTTCAGAACTCCCTAAACCGAGACTTACCCATTTCGAAGCTTCCATCAATAAAACCAATGAAAGAACTCGGAATTCCAAAGCGTCTCTCTATCTGTGTGATCGTACTCTTCATGTAGCTCCCAGCTAAGGTCTTTGCAAGGAAGGCGAAGGACAAGGCAACTAGAAAAAACTTTGAAAGCCAAATGTTTTCAGGAATGAATTGCAGTGGAAACGACAATAATTTACATTTGTATCATGCTTTTCATTAACATTGAGAGCCAAAGCCTTTTAGGGTAGGGCTAAGCAGCAGCAAAGCTTGGCCAGATAGCAACATCAATGGCAAGCTATGTGGTTTTAGTTGGTTAGACTCCAGCAGTTATCCCAATGCATAAGCCCTGGTTCTTGCCAACCTGCACCTAATACTTTCCAGAATTGTTTAAGAACAATGCATCCCTCCAGGGGGAGAGAGAAAGAGACGGAGAGCATATTCCATTCCAACAATCTATCTCTGGGATTTCCAGTTTGGTTTGGAGACTCTTAAGCAACTGTGATGGGTTTCCGCAGGCGTCAGACACCTGGCTGACTGCCAAACAATGTTGAGTAGAGAACGTCTCAAAGTCCTTCACACAGTTGATACAGGGATCCCGATCTGAGGAGCGAGGGGAGGGGGAGAAGATGGCCAAAAGTCCACCGCAAAAGGTTTTGAAGGCGAGCGAAAGACAAAACGGGAGACAAACTCGAGGATGGGTTTCCAGAGAGTGGGAATAGAATAGCTGAAGGTGTGTCCACTGTTAATAATTAACTAATTAACTAATTAATAAATAATAATAATAATTATTGCATTTGATATGACACGTTTCACATCTTCTAGACGTCTCAATTTTGTAATAACAAAATTACATTTGAAAAGTGCCTTTCACGTCAGGATGACATCCCAAGGTGCTGGATATACTGTAAAGTGAATTGACTGTGTATTTGTGGGCGAAATGCGGCAGCAGTGTCCCACAAACAGTTGTGTATTTGAGTGATAAATTATTCTTTTTTTTAAGGATTATTATCCACCGGAAAAACAATCCGCCAATCGACTAGCAACTGAGTTCCTACTTACTGCTGGGTGAACAGAGGTGTGTGAACTAAGGAGACTTACCCAACATTTCACCCTCCCTGGGATTGGAACCCAGGTCTCTTGATCACAGCGATAATAAAATACTGATAGTGGGCAGAACCAATAAGTAGTTATCAAATGATTCATTGCAACTATGATTTATATTTGAATATTGCCCCCAAACAAGCAAGTAATTTTATTTATTAATATCTCTATAATTAGTTTAATGCATTATTAATTTAGTGTTATGCATTGAAAAATATTCAATTACAAATTGGAAATTGAGCTGTAGGTATCAGTGCTTTGCTTGGTTGAGTTCCAATAAAATGAAAAAATCTAATTCTCTATTGAATCTCTTCACCTAATGAAAAATAGCTGTGAACACTGTCTTAGGCAATCCATCGAGTTATGCAAACATTCCTTCTGAACAATATGTCAATATCAATTTGACATGCAATGGTAGGTCATAAGAATTAGAAGGTAAAATGCTGATTTTACTATATATTATATGATAATTAGCTGCCCACAAATATACAGTCAATTCAATGATTCTGCGATGATTGAGATTGCTTTACATCTAAAACACTTTTACATCTAAAAGATTTTTGGGCAACATGTGGCCCCCAAACATGCTCCCGGGTCTAGATAAGTCTGTGTTCGACTGGTACTTTGGTTTTTAGATTTTTCTTGATGGAATATTTCTTGATGGAACTCCATCCCACATTCCCTTTGCCTCGCTCCCTCCCTTGCCTCCTTCGAGGCATGTCTCAAGACCCTTCTTATTTAAGTATGGTAATTGGCGATAATTACTATACAATATGACAATAATCCTTGTACAGTAGTCGATATCACTTTTTGTCACATTGTTGAGAACGTCTCAAAGCACTTCGTAGAGTATAGTGTAATGTTAATTGGCCTCCTATTTTGTGGGCGAAATCCGACAGGCCATTGCACACAGCAATGTCCCACAAACTGTCGTACTTATTGTTTTGGATTTTTATTTGCTGAGAAAGTGATCCGCCAGTTGACCAACCACCGGATTCTTATTTAATGCTCGGTAAACAGAGGTGTTTTGGAGTAAAGAAACTTGCCTAAGATTTCTCCCAGGTTGGAAATCGAATCCAAATCCTGTGGCTTACCTTTAGGTTGGTACAACAAGTATGCTTTGTTTTTAACGTTGAATTTCCAGAATCATTTAGTGGTTCCATTTCTTTCGGTGGTTTTCCCATTCTCTGCAAAAGAAACTCAAAAACATAGTTACAACGCAACATTGCTGACACAGTGAGGACAGCGGTAGAAAAGTACTCTGTATCTCTGTTACTTTGTAAAAGTACTCTATACTCTATAAATAAATAACAACAACAACAACAATTTACATTTATATAGCGCCTTTCACGTCGGGAGGACGTCCCAAGGCGCTAAACAAGAGGCGTGTGACCCGAGCTGGGAGGGGAGTGTTTGGGAAGGGGTGAAACACGAAGGGGAGGTAAAAGAGTTTGGGGTGGAACAAAAGGCACGATCGAAGAGGAAAGTCTTCAAATCGGCCTTGAAAGAGGAAAGGGAAGAAGCGAAATGGAGGGATTGAGGGATGGCATTCCATAAGGTGGGAGCGGAGAAACTGAAGGCCCGGCCTCCGATGGTGGGGCAGTTCGGGCGGGGGGCTTGGAGCAGGCCAAGTCCTGTTGAACGGAGGGTGGGCGTGTAGGGGGAGAGTAGATCGGCTAGGTAGGATGGGGCAAGGCCGTGCAAGGCCTTGTAGGTGAGGACGAGGATCTTAAATTCGATCCTCTGGAGGATGGGGAGCCAGTGGAGACGGGCGAGGGTGGGGGTTATGTGGTCACGGAGGCGGGTGCGGGATAGTACACGGGCTGCAATACTCAAAAAATAATAATTATTTGACTCCTCACCTGAACCGGACTGCTATAACTTTCAGAGAGAATATTTGTTTGCGTTCCCAAAAGATACTTGGACGCTCAAAGGACTTTGAAAGAGACTTTGGACAACTGAGGTATTACTGATTAATCAACCAACAAACAAAGTTAGTTGAGTTTGCATTAGTGACATGTGGCTATTTGGATTCAATCCATAGATTCAATCCATTCAATCACCTACTAACACATATGAATTATTGTCTGAAGGGTTGCCTTGCAGGTGTTAGCCTGTTTCAGTTTGGTGCATTCTCACCTCTGAGTCAGTCGGTTGCTTTTTCAGGTGGTCATTAAATGTCCTATTCAACAATGGCAGGGAATTTCTCCCAGTATCTTGTCCAACGATCCCAAAGTGATATTAGTTATATTCACTGTGCCATGTTGGGCCTGTTTTCGCCACAAATATACATCACAACACTTCACAGTAAATGTCGTAAAGTGCTTTGATACGTTTCAATGGGGAAATCAGGTACGATATAAAATGCTTAATTAAGGATTGTTATATTACTATTCGCCCACCAAATATATACTCACTAAATTTGACAGTATATTCTTTCAGACATCTCAAAGGCATGATAACAACAACAGTAGCAACATTTGTATAGCACCTTTCATGTCGGGAAGACGTCCCAAGGCACTGGACAGTCAGTGCTTCAGACCTGAGCGAGGATCCAGATCGGGGAGAGTGGAGGAAAGGGAGGGGAGGTTGTTCACCCATTGCATGGTTGAAGAGGACAGTCTTGAGGCTGGACTTGAAGGAGGCGAGGGAGGGGGTGAGGCAGAGGGACTGCAGGATGGAATTCCAAAGATTGGAGGCAGAGTGGCTGAATGCTCGTCCGCCAATGGGGGGTGGGTGGGTAAGGGGACACGGAGCAGGCGGGGAGAGCGGACATGTTTGTAGGGGGTCACAGAGGTAGGGTGGGGCAGGGCCATGGAGGGCTTCAAAGGTGTGGACCAGGATCTTGAATCATCTGAATGATGTGAAGCCAATAGAGTTGGGTGAGGATGGGGGAGATAGATGTGGGAGCTTGTTGCAGGATAGGACACTGGCTGCAGAGTTCTGGGTGATCCTCAGCCCATGGAGGGAGGTGCTGGGAAGGCTGACAAGCAGGGCATTAGAATAGTCAAGGCTGGACGTGATTAAGATGTGAGTGAGAGTTTCAGTGGCCTGAGGTGTTGAGGTATCGACTTCGACTTGTAAATGTAAGTGTGACACAAGGGTTTGTGGTTCTTGAGACTGATCGTTGAACACTTCAATAATAATTACAGGCTAAAGTTACACAATGAAGAACATTGTCTCTGTTGAAGGATTTGTCAAATTGCTTTTATTTAACATACCGACGCGGTACCATCATTTGCATTATAACGCACAAAGGCATCAGGAATATGTTGTAATAGTTCTGCTGAAAATGGGGTAAATCTCTTTCTCCCCACAATGGAGACAGTTTCTATTTGACAACTAGATATTGTAATAATAATCCTTGCCATTGATAGTGCATCTAATCACTTGTTAAGATGTCTCAAAGTGCTTCACAGGGTTTCTGTAAAGTGTAATGACTACGTATTTGAGTTCCTATCTCACTGGCGCTCCTCTCTCGCTCTCCCTCTCTCTGAATTTGTGTGTGCAAACATATTAAAATGTGGCTTATACTCTCACTCATGAGAACAGGCCAAGTGATGGAGGAAAATTATGCTTGTGCAAGGCTTAAAAACTAGACTTTAATTATGGATACTAGAGGAGAGAAATAGCACAAATTTGAGGTTAATACAGTCTGTTTAACATATAATAATCTATGCATTTGATACAGTGCTTTTCACATCTTATCAACTTCTCAAAGCGCTTCACAGAATATACTGTAAAGTGAATTGATTGTATATATGTGGGCAAAACGCAGCAGCCAATTGCGCACAACAGTGTCGCACAAATAGTCGTGGATTGAAAATGAGCAATTTTATTATTGTGTTTATTTTTGAGGGATTATTATTAGGTGTGCTTGTGTGTGGAGTAAGTAAACTTGCTCAAGGTTTCGTGCTGATCTGCCTGGATTCAAACACAGGTCTCTCATGCTTGTAAGGTGAATGAATGCTCTAACCACTGAGCTACAGGAGCTCCCACATACTTGCGGATTTCGTTACAAATTAGCAAACAAAAAAAAAAAAATTGATTTCCTAGAATACTTGCGGGTCCGTATCAAGAACGTCACATAAATTTATTTCCAAATGTAAACACGATTGTTTTTTCCAGGGTCTCTGGCCTCTGGGTTATCCACCTGATTGTCTATGTTAGCTTTATCGTCTGTGTTCTGTAATGAAGCCATTTCGGTGCCTTTGTTGACCCCAATTTGTGTTTCTTCCAATGCCATGCGTTTCCTTAGTAGCACAATGACACCGATGCACAAAAAGTAGGAGATGCCACGCAAGGCCGCCAGGATTCCGAGAAAAATCTTTCTGCAAGGTGAGAAATGAAACCACTTATTCAGGATTTATTTGGGGGGCAATATTGTCAGACACATACTGTGGGAAACTGAAGCAATGTAATTGCAGTTCCATTGAATTAAATAATAATAATAATACTTGTACTTGATACAGTACCTTATCAGGTCTTTGAGACGTTTCAAGGTGCTTCACAGAATATAATAATAATAATAACCCTTGCATTTGATATAGTGCTTTTCACATCTTATCTTATCTTCACAGAATATACTTTAAAGTGATTTGACTGTATATTTGTGGGCAAAACGCGGCAGCCAATTGCACACAGCAGTGGCCCCACAAACAGTCGTGGATTGAAAATGGCCAATCTTTATTATTGTGTTTTTTTTTGGACGGATTATTATTAGACGTGTGGAGTAAGGAAACTTGCCTGAGGTTTCGCCCTGATCTCCCTGGATTCAAACACAGGTCTCACGCTTGTAAGGTGAGCACTCTAACCACTGAGCTACAGGAGCAACACTCCATCAACAACAACAACAAAATTGCACTTATATAGCGCCATTCACGTTGGGAGGACGTCCAAAAGCACTGAACAGTCAGGTCGGGACTTGAGCGGGGGGTGAGGAGGGGAGGGTTGGGGTAGGGGGAAGAGGAAGGAGAGTGGGAGAGGGGGAAGAGTTAGTGGGCAGCCGAAGGCACGGTCGAAGAGGAAGATCTTGAGACCGGCCTTGGAGGAGGAAAGGGAGGAAGCTAGACAGAGGGACTGCGGGATGGAGATCCACAGTGTGGGAGCAGAGAGGCTGAAAGCCCGGCCGCTGATGTTTGGGCGATTATGGCGGTGGACGCGGAACAGGCCTGAGTCTGCTGAATGGAGGGGATGGGCGGGTTGATGGGGAGGCAGCAGGTCAGAGAGATAGACGGGGGCAAGGCCGTGAATGGCGTTGAAAGTGAGAACAAGGATCTTGAATTGGATCCTCTAGGTGATGGGGAGACAGTGGAGATGGGCGAGGGTGGGAGTGATGTGGTCGTGAAGCCTGTGATAGAGGAAGGATAGTTTGGGTATCGAACAAGACACCTGGATTCCTGATTGGCTTCAAGAGGTGGAGAGAGCAGTCTTGAACGCTGATGTTGTTAGTGCCTGAGGTGCGGATACGCTGACGTGAGTCAATCAGGAGGGCTTCCGTCTTATTGACGTTTAGTTGTAGGAAATTTGCCCTCGCCCAGGACTCAATGTCGGACAGACATGCAGTCAGAACACCAGTGGTCCTGGAATCGAGGGTTGACGCGGATAGGTAGAGTTGGGTGTTATCCGCATACATGTGGAAATTTACCCCATGTCTGCGGATGATGTCGCCCAGGGGGAGAGTGTAGAGGGTGAAGAGCAGGGGGCCAAGGACAGAGCCCTGGGAATGCTGCATGTGACTGTGAGGGGGCTGGAGGAGAAGCCATTGGAGGAGACGAAGTGAAGGCGGTGAGAGAGATAGGACCGGAACCATTCAAGGACAGAGCCTTGCAGGTTGAGGAGGGAGGAAAGGCGGTGGAGGAGGATTGCGTGGTCCATGGTATTGATGGTCCATCAATCCATTTGTCTCCATATAACTTGAAATTAATTAATTGTATATTTTGTTGCCAAAACAACAACAACAACTTTGATTTATATAGCGCCCTCCACGCTGGATGGCGTCTCAGAGCACTTCACAATAGCGGATCATGGGACCGAGCCGGGGGCAGGGTTAGAAAGGTGACCAAAGGCGCGGTTGAAGAGAAAGGTCAGCTGGGACCTGAAACTGAGAAAAAAGGGGGCAAGACGAAAGGAATGAGGAAGGGAATTCCAGAGCCTCGGGGCATAGTGGCTGAAGGCCCGGCCGCCGAGGGTGGAGCGGAGGATTCGGGGGACATGGAGGAAGCCAGACCCAGAGGAGTGAAGGCAACGGAGCTGGTTTGAGGAAAGAGGAGGTCAGAGAAGTAGGCGGGTGCAGAGGAGTGGTGGGCTTTAAAAACAAGGGTGAGGATCTTGAAGTCGATCCTCTCGGGCATAGGGAGCCAGTGAAATCTGGCAAGGACTGGGGTAATAGGGGAGTGAAGTTTGGCGCGGGCGGCAGAGTTTGGATGAGTTGGATTTTATAGATTGTGGTGGAGGGGAGACCGGCGAGGAGGGCATTTGAATAGTTCAGCCGTGAGGTGACGAAGGTGTGGACCAAGGTTTCAGCGGCTTTTGGGGTGAGGTATTGCCGGAGCACACAGCAGTGACCCACAAACAGTCGTGGATGGAGTGAGCAAGTTTTAAAAAAATATAGTTCCTAATAAGGTAGTGTGAGGTAGTAAGGGGTTAACGTGGTCAGGATTTGGTTTCAGGGAGAGGGTTAGGGTTGCAGGTGTTCCGAGCTAGACAGCCTGTTACATTTATTAAGATTGACGTATCAATCCATTTGTCTCTTGTTTGTCTCTCTTCAGGGGTAAAAAGTTGCTTAAAAGTGGCTTTTGTTTCTGGTTCTTGTGTGAAATTCAGGGAATTAATAAGTTTTGTGTTTCAAAATTGTTATAGTGCAAAACACTAGTTAAATTAAAGCACAGGGGATATTGGAAGTATAAAAAGGAGGGCGGACTGAGAGAGGTGGGGCTTGTTGAGATATGCAGTTGGAACTAACACTTGATTCTAATATTGTATTACTAATGCTAAATCTCTGCATCTCGGGAACTTTGACGAGATATGAATTTGAAATAAGTTTACTCTAGTTGTTTACCCCTGGTGGTTCAAGTATAGAGAGGCTCAGTAGACAGATACCTTACAGTATTGGATTTTATAACTTGTTAAAGTTATATTGATGTACAGTAAAAGCCCATTTATCCGGCACCCTCGAGACCTGGCCAATGTCGGTTAAAGCGGTGTTGGATATTCGGCTGAAAACTCAAAATAAATAAATAATGTTTTAAAAGAATGCATTTTTCAGGATAAACTCTGGTTAATTGTATGCGGACTTTTTTGAGGTGCCGGTTATATGGAAGTTACGGTTGATCGGGTGCTGGATAAACGGGCTTTTACTGTATATGTTGAAGCCTGTGGAATTGAATGAATGAATAGTATTTTACTAAACAACAAGTGTTTTGGTGTAATTTGTGAGACATCTCTGACTGAGCACAGACCCCAAACAGGAACAGAGAGAAGGATCACTCCTTTCAGAGTGCAGCTGGAAGGACCGTGTAATTCTCTCCCAGAGATAAGGAGCTTCTGATGCTCCCAGAGCGCTTGACAGTGACACCAAGCCAGGAGGGAGAGGGGAGGTCTTCAGGCGCGACCTGAAGATGGGGAAGGAAGGGGCAGGGGACTATTGGGGGGAGTGTTCCAGAGTTTCGGAGCATAATGGCTGAAAGCACGGTTACCAATGATGGGACGGAGGGCACAAGGGAAAAACAGGAGATACAGTATACAGATAACCCCTGATTTAGGACGCTTCTATTTACACTTTTTCGATTTAACAAACATCTTTTTTTAACACCTTTTTATCGATTTACGACATTTTGCTTTGTTTTAACGACCAAAAAATGTGGCGCATTTTTTTGTGCACATGCAGTATGTAGTGTATTTCACAGTGTATAGTGTACTGTATCCAGGCCTGTGAACTGGCCAATTTTTGCTGTGACCCAAGTTAGTCTCTAACAGATCCTCCACATTACAGGGCGATATCGCGATTGACGCTCGGCTCAGCCAAAATAGTTATCGTCTTATAGAATCATAGAATCATAGAATTTTACGGCACAAAAGGAGGCCATTCGGCCCATCTAGTCTGTGCCGGCTCTTTGAAAAGAGCGATTCAATCCCACTGCCCTGCCCGCTCCCCATAGCCTAATAGACCCGTTCTCCCTAAATAAAGATCTAATTCCCTTTTAAAAGTTGTTATCGAATCAGCCTCCACCACCTTTTCAGGCAATGCATTCCAGATTCGAACAACTCGCTGAGTGAAAAAATTTCTCCTCAGCTCCCCTCTACTTCGCCTTGAAACTATTTTAAATCTGTGACCACGAGTCACAGATTCACCCACGAGTGGAAATAGTTTTTCTCTATTTGCCCTGTCGAAACCCCTCATGATCTTATAAACCTCTATTAGGTCTCCCCTCAATCTTCTCTGCTCCAGAGAGAATAACCCTAGCCTATCTAGCCTCTCCTCATAGCTGAAGTCCCTCAATCCTGGCACCATCCTAGTAAATCTTCGTTGTACCCTTTCCAATGCCTTCACATCCTTTCTGTAGTGTGGTGACCAGAATTGAACACAGTATTCCAGCTGAGGCCTCACCAAAGTCTTGTTTGTAAGTATGATCTCCCCCATCCCTGGTGGGAGGGAGAGAGGGATGAGGAGGGAAGGAGTGATGAGGAGAGAGAGATGGGGGCGGGAAGGAGAGATGGGGATGGGGAGGAGAGATGGTGGAGGGGGGGAGGAGAGATGGTGGGGGGAGGGGCTGGGGGGAGGAGAGATGGTAGGGGGGAAGGGGAGAGATGTTGTGGGGGAGAGGGGAGATGAGGGGGCGAGGGGGGGAAGGTGGGGTCAGGCCCTGAGGTTGGGACCCCTGTGAGATTAACGATTAGAGAACATCCTTGTAAAAAAGTACCATGGTAATGGTGGTAGTACCATGGTAGTGTTATGGTGATAGAACCAGGGTTATGGTGGTACTACCATGGTACCACCATCATTACCATGGTACTTTTTTACAAGGGCATAAAGCCACGCTCCCAGAAGCAGCAGCTGCCTGTGCTCAGTTTACAGTTATGAAGATTACCAGGTAGGCCCCGGCATCCAAAAGTTTGAGAAACATTGCTTTAGATAGTAAATCTTGCCTATTTGTGTCATTTTGTGTCTTTTATGTATTATTTAGCGGGTTTAAGATCCGAAAATTTTGTGAAAAGAACGCATCTCAGGTTATATAATGGGACTGCATGGGAAACTGCGTTTCGATTTAGGACGTTTCGATCTGAGTACAGTTTTTTCTGTCCTAAATAGAGCGTTAATTACCTGCACCTCATTCCTCCCCCAGATCCTCATCCCAACTCTCATCCTCACCAACACTAAGAACCGGAGACACCATTCATTCCATCACTTTGCGATGAATTCAAACTCATAATCCCAGAGGGGGAAACTAGTGCAGCCTATTGTACCCTGTGTGTCTCCTATTTATATGAATGAGGAAACAAATAATAAATGTATAATGTAGTATGCTAGAAGTTCCTTCTACAGCAATTCACTCTCCTCTCAATGAACATTGAAATTATTTGCCATTATGTTACTGCTTCTATTTCAGTACTTGCAGTTAACCCTTTTTGAGTTTTGTTTTTCAATTTTCAGACTAAAACCATTTTGGTTTTGCGTTCATCTCACGAGATCATAAGAGAGGTTCAGGCGAAGAAAGTTATTTTGCCTGATTTGACCTTATTTTGCCCACAAATATTAGACAGTCAATTCAACTTTACAGTATATTCTGTGAAACGCTTTGAGATGTCTCGAATATGTAATAAGGAACTACTGGTATGTCAAATGAAAAAATTATTATTATTCCATTTTCCCATTACACCGTTGAGTTTTGCTGTTGGAGTTGAGGTACAGATCAGCCTTGATCTAATAGAATAGCAGAGAGGCTGAATGGCCAACTCCATTTCCTATGCAAGGCTGACATACCTAGTAATAATACTGTATTAGTTTGAACTATTGAAATTGATTAATTAATTTGACTGGACTCCATCCCACAGTCCCTCCCCCTCGCCCCCTCCCTGACCTCCTTCAAGTCCCGCCTCAAGACCCTCCTCTTCGACAGCCCCGTTGACCATTCCAAATCCCTCCCTTACCTCCGTCCCCCCTCCCACCCCATCCCATCCCAGCTCGGGTCTGAAACCATGTCTGTTCAGTGCCTTGTGATGTTCTCCTGACGTGAACATGGCTACACAAGTGTAATTATGTTGTTATTGTAGGACTGGTAAGGTTATGTTGGAAAGATTATGAATGTTCATATTCGCAGCCAGGAGGACAACAGAAGATGGAGTTTGGATGAAAACACTCTTTGGACCATTTAATCCCATCCTCTCTGAATTCACGTCTTGCCATCGCAGGGTCGAGTTGCGTTTTACAATGAGTCCAGGACTCCATCGCCCCTTCCTGGCACCTTTCCCCATTGACGCTCAGAGCGACAGCTACCCTGGGTCCGAGCGATTACCTGAACTGATCGGAGTCGTACATCCTACAGGCTCCTCGTCCACCGCATCTCTTGCTGCCCCACTTCAAACACGTTGTGTCAATCAAAGCACCAATGTAAATTGGAGCAGGAATTCCGGCTGCAACAACAGAGGACAGAACACAACGAGACGATTATTACAGCCGTACACAGTTCTGCACAATTACTTCAAACCACTTCATGCTCAGAAAATAGATTTGAAATTAGCTCAGATCGTGGCGCTCACTGGATTCAAAAGGAATTCTTGTCTGACAAACTTCCACACATGGGTGGCTCCCTTTGCCTAAAGGTACTCAGTAAATGCTCCTCCCGTTAGATATAATTTGCTTTCTATCGCATTGGAAGCAGGCAACGCTGTCAAATTTAATTTAATGTTTCTCTTTGAAACCCCAGAGGTTTACTCTCGTACCATTGGCATAACGCAGATTATTTCTACTTTGTTCCTTTACAAAGTAATTATGCAAGCTTTACGGTTTCAGGATAGCACATCCACTGCGCACATTTTAGAAAATGTACACACTTCCCCAACCTTTAGTAAGTCCTGTAGCTCAGTGGTTAGAGCACTTACAAGCGTGAGACCTGTGCTTGAATCCAGGCAGGTCAGGGCGAAACCTTGGGCAAGTTTTCTTACTCCACACACACACTTAATAATAATTCCTCTCAAAAAAAAACACAATAATAAAATTGGTCATTTCAATCCACGACTGTTTGTGGGACACTGCTGTGTGCAATTGGCTGCCGTGTTTCACCCACAAGTATACAATCAATTCACTTTACAGTATATTCTGTGAAGCGCTATGAGACTTCTAGAAGACGTGAAAAGCTATATATATCAAATGCAACGATTATGATAATAATCTTTGCGTTTGATATAGGGCTTTGTCACATCATTGAGACATCTCAAAGCACTTCAAAAGATATACAGTAAAGTTAATTGATTGTATATTTTGTGGTGAAACGCAGCATCTCCACAAACAATCGTGCATTGAGTGATAACAATTTTTTTGAGGGATTATTACCTCCATAAAAATGATCCAATAATCGACTAACAACTGGTAAGTAAACAGAGGGGTGTGGAGTCACGAAACTTGCCTAAGATTTTGCCCTGCCTGGGAACTGAACCTAGGTCCTCACACTTGCGGGGCGAGCGCTCTAACCAGTACCCTACGGGACACCATGGGACTATGAAAGTTTCACTTGCTCTTGTACACTACAGGACAAGAAAGTACATGCAAATTCATGAGTAACACATAAAGTAAGTACAAGAGCAATTAGATGCCATTAGAATTTTTTTTTAATGATATTTGTTGTACCCATATAACGCGAGAGAAACTGAAATATACCCAGAGCACAGTCACTTGATTTTTATCTAAATATCTGACCTGCATTGCTGTAATTTAGGCGATAGAGTACAACAAAAATTGCTGTG
The DNA here is from genome assembly GCA_035084275.1 of Hydrolagus colliei. NCBI lineage: Eukaryota > Metazoa > Chordata > Chondrichthyes > Chimaeriformes > Chimaeridae > Hydrolagus > Hydrolagus colliei. The sequence goes on along the minus strand of CM068746.1, from coordinate 8,095,013 downwards.
TGATTTGTACTTGTGCAATTTAAAAACATTCATGTCATATAGTCAGGAACAAATTACTATACATATAGGTTTCTGCTAGAAACTAATATCTTGGGATACAATAGATAGTTTGGGACATGTCAAGCAACTTCCAAGATGATGGAAGGCGAACTACTAGATGTCTCCTTTTGCCCAGAAAATTCCTATGTGTCGATGCTATTTTTCATAGGAACATAGAAATTAGGAGCTGAAGTAGGCCATTCAGCCCCTTGAGCCTGCCTCGCCATTTGATAAGATCATGGCTGATCTTCTAATCTAACTCCACCTGCCCGCCTTAGCACCATATCCCTTAATCTGCCCATCCACTAGAAATCTATCAATCTTCTCAGTCTTGAATATGTTCAAGGACTGAGCATCTGCAGCATTTTGGGATAGAAAACTCCATAAATTAATTTCCCTCTGAGTGAAGAAAGCTATTTCAAACTGTTATGTTTCAGTTTTACAAACTACCTACACTATATCTTCTATTCCTAGCTATGCTAAAAAGTCTGTGTGCTTAATTGGCAAGACAAGAGTGACAATAACTTTTGAACCAACTAGGAATGAAACAGTAATGACTCACCAAGTGTTCTTGCTACCAAAATGTGTATTCCTAAGGCCAACGATTTCAGTGCAGGATCATTGCATCTGATACGAGTTAAGGGAAAAAAACACATTGCTGTCAATTTTGAGAGAACTTATTTCAAGAAAAATGATTGAATAGTATCTTGCTGACGTCAGTGAGTGCCAGCGGCATATTGGATGAGGAAATTGGTGGAGCAGGAACTATTCTTATTCGCCAGTTTTAATACATCTTGAAGGCTTTGCCTTTGTTGGGGAACATAAATTATAATACATGTATTTGAATACACAGCTCACCCCCTCCCCATCTCCCATCCTAACATAACCCAAACGGGATGATGTCTGGAGCGCAATAAGGTGTGGAATTCAAAGTAGCAAACGTAATAATAATAATCCTTGCATTTGATATAGCGCACTATCAAATCTTCGAGACGTCTCTAAGCGCTTCACAGAACATACCGTAAAGCAAATTGACTGTATATTTTGTGGGCAAAGTACGGCAGCCAATTGTGTACAGCCGTGTCCCACAAACAACCGTGGATTGAGTGACCAAATTATTATTATTATTTGAAGGGATTATTAACCCCCATAAAGTGATCAGCCAATCGACTAACAAGGTGGGTTCCTGCATACTGCTAGGTGAACAGAAACGTGTGGAGTAAGGAAACTTGCCCAATGTTTTGTCCTGCCCGAGAATCGCACCCGGGTCCTCTCGCTTGCACAGTCCCTTTGCCTCGCTTCCTCCCTTGCCTCCTTCAAGGCCGGACTCAAGACCCTTCTTTTCGATCGTACCTTCTGCCACCCCCCCACACTCCCAACCCCACCCCAAACTCTCTCCCTCCCCTCCCCCACCCACATGCTCTGGTCTCAACCCCTGACTGGAATGCTCTGGTTAGAAACAACAACAGTGAAATTACATTTATCGAGCGCCTTTCACGTCGGGAGGACATCCCAAGACGCTGGAACCTCACCTGAGTAAAAGGATATATCCGGGAATACCTCCAAAGGCAAAAATGAAAGAACTGAAGACAGTGAGTCCCATGAAGTAAGGAAACATTGTTTCACAGTCTGATCCTCTTGGACACTGACCCAGGAAAGCGGAAAAATTGCTTGACTGTGAATCGGGAATACAGCTACAATTTTTGAATTTCTGCAGGAAAACAGACAAAAATACATAGAGTAAGAACCTTTTTGTAAAGTTACCCATCGAAATGTTAGATGTTCCCCTCTAGGATATCTCACTTCCTGTGGGACGCTACACTGCATGAGGGATGCTGCTTTATGCAAGGGGTGGAATTCAGGAACTCAGTGGTTAGAGCACTCGCCTTGCAAGGGAAAGACCTGGGGTCGATTCCCAGCAGGGCAAACTCTTGGGCAAATTTCCTTACTCTATTTGCCTGATAATAATCTCTCAAAATAAATTGGTCACTTCAATCCATGACTGTTTGTGGGACACTGCTGTGCGCAATTGGCTGCCGCGTTTTGCCCACAGTGTACAGTCAATTCACTTTACTATGAAGCGCTTTGAGACGCCTAGAAGGCATGCAAAGTGCTATATAAAATATACAGATTATTTTATGTTATATACAAATGCAAGTTGTTGTTCTTGAGACTGAATTTTTTTTAAGGTGTAGGATAACATTGTTCCAACATTCAATCCCCCAAAATATAAGTCATTTAAGTTTAGGAACATATTATTGTTAAGATGATACAATAAATAATAATCCTTGCATTTCATGTAGCACCTTATCACATTGCTTTACTCTAGAGTAAATACAAAATGTAGGTTTTACCTACAGAATACAGTCATTATTACAGCAGTGATGAGTGTGAAGTGCTTTGAGATGTGAAAGGTGTTATAACAAATGTAAACATTGTTATTTTTTAGTGTATAGGTTCCGTGCATTTGTAGGCAAACACAGCAGCCAATTTTCACATAGCAATGTCTCACGAACAGTCATAAATAACAGTAATCCTTGCATTTGTTATAGTGCTTTATCACATTTGTGATTTGTCTCAGAGCGCGTCACAGAATATACTGTAAAGTGAATTGACTGTATATTTTGTGGGTGAAACGAGGCAGCCAATTGTGCACAGCAGTTTCCCCACAAACAGTCAAAGATTGAGTGACCAAATATTTTTATTTTATTTTATTACTCCCAGAAAGTGATTCACCCATCAACCAATAACTGGGTTCCTATTCACCGCTGGATAAACAGAGGCGTGTGGAGTAAGGAAACTTGTCCAAAGTTTTACCCTCCCCAGGAATTGAACCCTGGTCCTCTCGCTTGCCTATCGGTCACGAACCCGGGTGCTCTCGAGTGCTCTGGTACTGTGGAATACTTTGCGATTTTAACACTACAGAACTATGAGTCTCAGTGAGAAATGGGTGGTAAACAGAGGAAAATAGAGGCCTTTGAAGCTCTGATTCAAAATGAAACATTTTCCCACAGTTATTATTCTGTCATTGTTAGAATTATTAAATGATGCACATTTTAGCTCACTTATTTCGCTGTCATGGTTTACTCTGGATTTATTATTATTATTGTTGCGTCTACATACTTAATTGATTTTTTAAAAAATCAATTGTTACTTTGAAGGAGTGGGCAAGTTGGAGAGATTGGGGGAGAGAGTTCCGAGGTTTTGGTTATGTAGTGTCTGAATGTGTGGCTGCTGATGGTGGAGCGGAGGGGCTGGGGACAAGCAGGTGACCAGTTTCATTTAAACAGACCCACTTTTACCAACAGATACTTCTAACTAACAGTTACAAGAATAGCTATTAACATAAACATCCTTTTGCTTAGTTTAGGTTTGATTTGAAAGTGAAAGAGGCAATAATATGATGGCCTTGTGTAATAAGAGAGCTGATTTAGCATTAATAATAATAATAATAATTATAATAATCCTTGCATTTCATATAGCGCTTTTCGCGTCTTCTAGACGTCTCAAAGCGCTTCATGGAATATACTGTAAAGTGTATTGACTGTATAGTTTGTGGGTGAAACGCAGCAGCCAATTGCACACAGTAGTGTCCCACAAACAGTCGTGGATTGAAAATGACCAATTTATTACAGTATTTTTTTTTGAGGGATTATTATTAGACGCGTGGAGTAAGGAAACTTGCCCAAGATTTCGCCCTTCCTGAAATTGAACCCAGGTCTCTCGCTTGTAAGGCGGGTGCTCTAACCACTGAGCTAGAGGACTCCACTACCGCATCAGTAATAGTTAATGTAAATTAATTAATAGCCCTGGATTCAAACGGTTGTCTGGTCTTATCGATTACGCTGTGTGTTTGTTGATGGACAAACAGCCTAAACAGAATGTGATTTCAGTTTGCAAATAATTTTTGCTGATTACTATATCTGGATCTTAATTAATTCAGTATTGAATGCAAATTCTGTTTCCACTCACATTTTGCATTTTCTCTAAGCTATTTGTACTTGCCATTTGAAAAAAAAGTATGAATTACAACAAACAACAACAAAATTACGCTTGTATAGCTTCTTACATGTCAGGAGGATGTCCCAAGGCGCTGAAAATAATAATAATAGTAATCCTCATTGATTTTGATATGGCGCCTTATCATGCCTTCGAGATGTCTCAGAGTGTTGTAAAATGAATCGACTGTATAGTTCGTGGGCGAAACGTAGCAGCAATTGCACATAGCAGCCAATTGTACACAAACAGTCATGGATTGATTGGCCAAATTATTATTGTTTGAGATCAGTTGATCAAGCCAGAGGGCAAAAGGCAGAAATGGGCCAAAAGGATGCTGAGGTCAATGTTCATTCTATGTTACTCGTAGGAAGCGACACTAACTCACAATATCTTTCCCTGTTCCAGTTGATATTTTGCATCCAGCTAGGCATGGAGACGCATATGAAATTCCGTTTTGCCCACAAACTGGATCCCACTGCAATTTTGAGCAAGAACAGTTGACGTTACAGTCATCGATCAGTTGACTTCCCTCGAACGAGATCTGTGATCTTCTGGAAAAATAAACGCCAGAAAGGTACATTATAGACAGATTCTGGTAATTGTTGGATTGCCTCCGTTTATCAATTAATATTAATCATTGGGTGGATCGCTATCTGGGGGTAATAATCCCTCTCCCCCACCAAAAAAGATAAATAAAATGTGGTCACTTCAATCCACGACTGTTTGTGGGGACGCTGCTGTGCGCAATTGGCTGCCGCGTTTCGTCCACAAAGCACGCAGTCAATTCACTTTACGGTGTATTCTGTGAAACGTTTTGAGACGTCTCAGCGACGTGCTAAGGCACTGTATCAAATGCATGGATTATTAATAATCTTTGCATTTGATACAACGCTTTTCACATCTTATCGATGTTTCAAAGCGCTTCAGAGAATATACTGTAAAGTGAATTGACTGTATATTTGTGGGTGAAATGCGGCAGCCAATTGCGCACAGCAGCGTCCCCACAAACAGTCGTGGATTGAAATGACCAATTTTTTTTTATTATTGTGTTTTATTTGGATGCATTATTATTAGGCATGTGGATTAAGGAAATTTGCCGAAGGTTTCCCCCCGATCTGCCTGGATTTGAACATATGTCACACGCTTGTAATGCAAGGATTATTATTATTAAGTGCTCTAACCACTGAGCTACGGGATCTCCTTAATGATTATTATCAGGATTACAATGTGTTTGACGATTCTCCAAACTGTTCTAATTCTTGCTGGCAACGTAATGATTGCTGATCGGAGCCTGCTACGGAAGATAGTGAAGTCTTACTCACCCCTCGTAGGAAACGGTTAACCCTGCCAGGCGGGAGTTCTCACAGCCCATTGCAAAAAATGGTAGTGTAAGCAGCCAGGCAAGGATAGACGTCCCAAAGGCTATTTTGGCAGCTCCCATCACATTTAACTGGAACTTTTTCATCAATAACCCACCTGAGAAAATCCCGATGGCCACCGCGGGGATATTAATACTTCCTAGAGGGAATATGAAGACTAGTCAGTTGCACAGATAAATGATATAGCACCTTGGGACGTTCTCCCGACGTGAAAGGTGCTCTATGGATGTAATTTTGTTGTTGTTGTTGTATTCGGAATAATAATTAGTCAAATATTGGAGGGATTCAGTTGCTGAATTCATTAAATGGCATGAGGTATTTTATCCATACAATACAAAACAATTCAAATTCACATTTGAACAACTTGCATTTTTATATATACAGTATATATAATAATAATCCTTCCATTTGATATAGCACTTTTCACATCTAATCGACGTCTCAAAGCGCTTCACAGAATACACTGTAAAGTGAATTGACTGTATATTTGTGGGCAAAATGCGGTGGCCAATTGCGCACAGCAGCGTCCCCACAAACAGTCGTGGATTCAAATGACCAATTTATTATAATTTTGGGGGGGAGGAATTATTATTAGGTGTGTGGGTGGAGTAAGAAAACGTGCCCAAGGATTCACTCTGTCCTGCCTGGATTCAAAACACAGGTCTCACGCTTGTAAGACAGACAAGACAGTCTTTCTACAGTCCCAAAGCACTTCACAGAGTATACTGGAAAGTGAATTGAGGCAATGGGGTTGAGGGAGGGAGGGAGGTCCAACGTTTAGGGGCATAGTGGCTGAAAGAGCCTATGTAAAGAGATTATAGGCGAAATTCACACTATAAAGAAGTGCAGTGTAATCAGGGCTGCGTGTTATCAGTCTCCTTCATCATCACAACAAGATAACCGATGAAGAAACTGGTGGAGCAAATCTAACCCTGTATGTTTACCCATTCAAAACCCACAGTCACACCACTTTACCTTGATGACCTATCAGATGCTTTGAGAGCAAGCTCCACGACTACATCACTCCCACCCTCGCCCGGCTCCATTGGCTCCCCATCCCCCAGAGGATCGAATTCATGATCCCCTCCTTTTGGTGGGCTCTGGCCTGCTCCTTGTCCCCCGCCCGACCCGCCCTACCTACCCTCACCAGATGGGCTTTCAGCCTTTCTGCCCCCACACTCAGGAAATCTATTCCACAGTCTCTTCGCCTCGCTCCCTCTCTCGCCTCCTTCAAGGCCGGTCTCAAGACCGTACCTTCTGCTGCCCTCCCAACTCTCTCCCTCCCCAACTAACTGTCTCCCTCACCTCCCCCCTACCATGCCCTTCTTCCTTGCTCGGGTCCCGACCTGACTGATTAGCGTGAAAGGCGCTCCATAAATGTAATTTTGTTGTTGTTGTTGATGACAGGGATTAAATTATCATTGGAAAAATGTTCAGGAAACTGTACAAACCTATGACAAAATTGGCTTTCGATGCTGACTGTCCATATTGCTGTTCAATGAATTTGGGTTTGAATGTTATCACTCCGATCAGTGCATTCATCTGTAAAATGGTCATCAGCAAGTATAATACATAGACGCGATTAGTCAGCAGTTTCTTCAGCGATGGGAAAAAATCTGTCCAAGCCAGAAAGTAGAAGAGTTTATAATAATAATAATCCTTGCATTTGACATAGGCTCTCATCACATTATTAAGACACCTCAAAGCGCTTCAAGGAATTGCAGGTAAAGTGTATCTTTACAAAAAGACTGAATCTTTTTGAAGGGAAACGTGACAGCCAATTGCACACAGCAGAGTCCCACAAATACTAATTATACTACGTATTCGTAATAATCCTTGCATTTAATATAGCACTTTTCACGTCTTCTAGAAATCTCAAAGCGCTTCACAGAATATACTGTAAAGTGAATTGACTGTACATTTTGTGGGAAAAGCAGATTAGGATTCATGGATTGAGTGACTAAACTACAATTTTTTATTATTATTATTTTTGTGAAGGGATTATTACCTCGAAAAAGCGATCTGCCAATCGACTAACAATCAGGCTCCAGACTCACCACCAAAAAAATCAACAACAACAACTTGCATTTATATTATAATTATCCTTGCATTATTATAGCACTTTTCATGTCTTCTAAGCATTTCAAAGAGCTTCACAGAATGTACTAAATGTAGCAGCCAATTGCGCACAGCAGTGTCCAACAAACAGTTGTGGGTTGAAATGAACAATTTAATAATTTTTTGGGGGGAGGAATTATTATTAGGTGTGTGTGTGGCATAAGGAAACTTGCCTAAGGTTTCGCCCTGACCTGCCGGATTCGAAACACAGGTCTCACACTTGTAAGGCGAGTGCTCTGAGCTACAGGAGCTCTACAACCACTGAGCTACAGCACTCCATATTGTGCCCGCTTCACATGGGATAGCATCCCGCAGCGCATGTAGAAAAGAGAGGCATGTAGAACAAGGAAACCCACCAACTCCTCACCCCTTCAGTGCAATAGAGAGACAATAGTTTGGACTCTTGCCTTTTGCCAAGGCTGAAACCTTCACCGGGTCAGGACTGGCAGTGGTGGAATCGCTTTGGGTCTCTGTAAGGAAGGTCTTTTTTTCCGAAGTCTTGCCTTCGATCTGTTTTATCTCCTTTGTCAGAGACTTTGGAAAGAACCAGAAGGGTATGGCAGACAGAATGGTCATTACTCCACAGATTAGAAACCCAAGCCACCAGGCACCGACCCACCGGGAATCCTTTGAATTAATGGTCACTTTGTCTAAAAATAGATTGAATGTGTTTTACAAAAGAGGTTATTAATAACAAACTTTATAATTGCACTTAGTCCTCGCTTAAGTGCGTTCCAGCTGCGTTCGCGGAATTCGCGACTTTAAAAGAAACTGTGTTAAGCGAACACGCAAGAATACCGGACGTTCAGCGTCTATGTACGTCTACGCTACCCAAAGTAATTTGTTTTCACCCGCTGGCAAATGACGTAATAGCGAACGTTGCGACGTTAAATGAATATACGTCCCCCAATGTATCGGCAGTGTAATAACAAAACAACATTGACCGAAGCGACGTTAAGCGAGGTCTACCTGTACAATCAAATCAGTTCAGCTTACTTTTTCAACAAATCGTTGTCTCTCATTTTACAAATTAGACTTTGTTGTATCTATACTAGATTGTGGTAAACAGTATTCATACAAGATATTCCATGGTCCAGATCAGTGTGGCTCAACTGGATCAACTGGCTGCATGTGAGCCATATCCCGCCCCCAGCAACCCCCTCCCTCCCCACCTCCCCCCACCCTTTCCATTTCATCTGGGCATCCCACTCCCTCCATATTCCATAAATGTTGTGTTATGTTTCTGGAAGGGGAACTGAAAAATATTGCTTATGGGGTCAGCGGCTGCTGCTGATAATAATAGTAATGACAGTGGCGGAGCACGACACCGAGCTGAGGGGAAGGGGGAGGTGGCTGTAGACACGGTCGTAAAGTAAGGTCTTTGGGCGCAACATGGAGAATGGGGAAGGAAGGGGGCAAGGTGGTGGGATAAAGGAAGAGGGTTCCAGAGTTTTGGGTCGTAGTGGCTGAAAGAGCAGGCACCGGCCACACACACACACACACACACACAAACCTTTTACCAATTCTTCACGTTGCTTACCCATATCAACAAATCCAATGTCCACAAAAATTTTGGCGCAGTATGATCCTAGCAAATAGCCAGCAATGGGTCCCAGAAGGGCTATAGTGTGCAAAATTCCTAAAACGAGCAGGGGGAAAGGGAGAGAGAAAGAAAAAAGTCTCGAAAGTCGGCTGCAATCGTTTGTTAACAGTTCATAAAAGCATTGTTGAGAAGAGCGGTATATTCATTTCTAAATTACCAAGGTAAAAAGAAGCGTTTGCCTGGGTGGCGTGATCATCGAGGTACGATACTCCCAAAGGTCCAATAGGTGTTTCTCCGATTCCACGTAAAACATTGCCAACAAACACATAGATCCACATGGAGGACCCAGGCTCTTTCTTACAATCTGATTCAATAAGATAATAACAATAATAATAATAATCCTTGCATTTGATACAGCGCTTTTCACATTTTACCGACATCGCAAAGCGCTTCAGAGAATATACTGTAAAGTGAATTGACTGTATATTTGTGGGTGAAACATGACAGCCAATTTATTATCATTTTTTGGGGGACAGATTATTATTAGGCAGGTGTGTGGCGTAAGGAAACTTGCCCAAGGTTTCGCCCTGACCTGCTTGGATTCGAAACACGGGTCTCACGCTTGTAAGGTGAGTGCTTTAACTAGTGAGCTACAAGAGCTTCACGCTAGATAACAAGATAACATCAACAGGTGACATTTACACAGTGTTTTTCACGATGGGAAATGTCCCAAGCTGTTGGACAGGGCAGGGTTAGGAGCAGGGCAGGGTTAGGAGGCTGACCAACAGTCTGATTGAAGAGAGGGTTTGAAGGAGGCAAGGGAGGAGCGAGGCGAAGGGACTGTGGGATGGAGTTCCACAGTGTGGGGGCAGCAAAAAGACTGAAGACCCGACCACTGATGGTGGCAGGCAGGGCTGGGCGGGGGATGTGGAGCAGGCCGGAGTGATCTGAGCGGAGGGAGCGAACAGATTTCTGTCGAGTTAGCAAACCACAGAGACACGGACATAAGATTTAAAAAAGTCTAATATATTGAACATATGATTGATACATATTTAGCACATTATTGACTACAAACTGATCAAATCTACAGTGTATTTACTTACCTTCAATGGGTATTGGTGAAGGAACCTCCATAGGTGGTGTGGACAGTTGGTGTTTGGGGTCTACTGAACACTGAGAGATACTCATTGAGGAATTGATTGAATATTCAACTGTCGTTTCATACTTGTAACTGAACACAAAAGAATCATTAAAAGCTTGGTTAGAATGAGCCATTTTTTCACTTGTTGCAGAAATCCATCACCATGCCTGACCAAACACATGGAAACTCCCTTGTTTGGAATGGAATGCATGCTCTCTCCACAGAGTGATGCTTTCTACTTACCTAATAATAATAACAATAATAATAATCCTTGCATTTGATATAGTGCTTTTCGCGTCTTCTAGACGTCTCAAAGCGCTTCACAGAATATCACGGAATATCCTATAAATCCTGTATATTTGTGGGTGAAACGCAGCAGCCAATTGCGCACAGCAGTGTCCCACAAACAGTCGTGGAGTGACCAATTTTTTTTTGAGGGATTATTTTTGGGTGTATGGAGTAAAGAAACTTGCCCAAGGTTTCACCCCGATCTGGCTGGAATTGAACCTAAGTCTCTCGCTTGTAAGGCGAGTGCTCTAACCACTGAGCTACAGGATTCCAGAGTATCAATAATTCCAGAGAGTATTAATAATCATCATAATCCTCAGATTTGAAATAGCGCCTTATTACGTCTTCAAGTCATCTCAAAGTGCTTCACAGAATGTAGTGGCTGTATATTTGTGGTGAGGCTTGACAGGAACCAAGGTTTGAGGTTCCCCGACTGTGCGTTGTGGTACTTCTGGAGTTTAAGCAGCTAATATTGGTTAGCTCCCATTGAAGTCACAATCTCACAAACTTCCTGCTGCTTGTCCAACTCCTAATCATTAGGGCTTTTGCTTGAGGAGTTATTAGCACATATAACCTCTACTGGATTTATCCACAGTGTGGTAATAATCAAACCACACCCTATATTTTCACCCCTACAATCATGCACTGAACGTTAATAATAATAAAATCCTTGCATTTGATATAATGCTATTCACGTCTTCTAGACGTCTCAAAGTGCTTCACAGAATATACCGTAAAGTGAATTGACTGTATATTTTGTGGACGAAATGCGGCAGCCAATTGTGCACAGCAGTGGCCTGCAAACAGCCATGGATTAGTTATGTGGTGTAAGGAAACTTGCCCAAGGTTTCACCCTGCCTGGAATTGAACTCAGATCTCTCGCTTGTGCTCTTAAGTTTTTTTTTACCAGTTAAGAAGGATAATGGGAAATTGAACTAATAGTCAAGCCAACAAATGCCTCCATTTAAACTTAATTTAGAAAGAATAATACTCTTAATAAATCATTAATTGGAAATAATTTTAATCGATGAAAAACTCACCTTCCCATCAAGAAATGGGGCAAAGCGATCAACAATGTCCCAAAAGCCATGAGTAAAATTCCCATTCCAATTAATTTGGGTCTGTGAAGGCTCGCTCCAAAGTAACTCACAAATGCAATCATTATTACGTTTCCTTGAGCGATCAAAAAAAACAACACACCAGAGATCCGGTTAAATCATTACATAATTATATTTATTTTGTTCTGTTCAGTCTCACAATTCTCAACACTCACCCATTTCAAAGCTTCCATCGATGACTCCAATAAAAGAACTGGGTATGTCAAAGCGTCTCTCTATTTGTGTGATCGAACTCTTCATGTAGCTTCCACAAAATACTTTGGTAAAGAAGGAGAAGGATAACACAGCGAGAAAGAGCTTTGAAAATAAGACATGATGAACATGCTTTAATGGAATTTAATCGCACCATTGAAAACAATAGTTAAATACAGACTTGTTTGGAGTGATAAAAATATAATAATAGTAATAATAATGCTTGTGTTTTGATATAGTGCCTTATCAGGTCGCTTAATACAACAACAACAACAAAATTACATCCATAGAGCACCTTTCACGTCGGGAGGACGTCCAAAGGCGCTGAACAGATCGGAACCAGAGCAAGGGAGAGAGGCAGGGTAGGGGGGAGTGACGGGAGAGAGGTAAGAGGGGAGCAAGAGTTGGGAGGGCAGCAGAAGACTCAGTCAAAGAAGAGGGTCTTGAGACCGGCTTTGAAGAAGACGAGGGAGGGAGCAAGGCGAAGGGACTGTGGGATAGAGTTCCAGAGTGTGGGGGCAGAGAGGCTGAAAGCCCGGTTACCAATGGTAGTGCACGGTCGAGCGGGGGATATGGCACAGCCCAAACAGAGAGGGCGGGGAGGTTCGTAGGGGGAACAGCAGGTCAGAGAGATGGGCGGACGGGGGGCAAGGCCGTGAATGGCCTTGAAAGTGAGGACGAAGATAATGAATTCGAGACATCAACTGCCTCCTAACCAATGATTTAAGCTTACCTTTTCAGCTGTATCCCACTGATCAACAACAACAACAAAATTAAATACATTGTTTATTTGATGCATCATGCTCCAAATTGCTTTGAATTGAGTCCAAAACCCAACAAATACTCCCAGTCCAGCATTCTGGGCAGGTACATTTAGGCTGATGCACAGAATACTAAAATCTGCTGTTTCTTTGTGTTGTAAATGAACAGCAGGTCACTCGGTCCACTCTTTCAAAAAAAATTCTATTCAAAGTTTTCAGATCACTTCGGGCCCATATTGTATAGCACTTTGAGAGAAAAATCACTGCCAAAATGATGTAGATTGGTCAACGGATGTTTCATGTGAAGGGAGCATTCTGGATCAACGCCAATTCCCCATTGACTCAACACTGTATAAATGCAAACATATCATGTTTGTAGTTTGGAAATAGCTAAACTTTAGCACTGAACAAATCTGCACTGTCTAATATTTACCCCAGAAAAAATGTTTAAATCTGACCCTTAATTTGTCTTGTTTTTACATTATCAAAAGATTCAATCCATGACTGCCGTATGGAATTGGCTGCTGCGTTTCGCCCCCAAAACACAGTCAATTCACTTTACGGTATATTCTGTGAAGCTCCTTGAGACGCTTTGAAAAGCGCTGTAACGCAAATGCAAGGATTATTATATACATTATATGTTTTTATACTCTGAATCAGGAAATGTTAGTACAAACGAGATTTTGTACCGCCTCCATTATCAGCCGAAATTCATTTCACAGAGAGACATTTTGTTCTTGCATCCAAAAGCAAGAACACACACATACACTTTTTGAAACATATGTTTTTTGACCTTGCCTTTGTTCATCTTTCCTGCCCCCTTCCCTTGAAGTAGTTCAGTTCTTTCAACTGTTCAACTGTTATTTAAATTTTTAAAAAGTAAACTTTTCCTGATTATACTACTGTATTAATTATTCTTTTGATAAATTATTTTAGATTGCAACCCAGGCACCATGTGGAGGCATTTACAATGCGCTCTGTTTTCTCAATACCTTTATGTTGTTAAAGCAGGAACCTTTCACTTTAGGAAGCGGAGTTTCAAGTTTGATCGTCAAATCAACGTTTTCCTTTGGTGGCATTTCCATACTGTGGTCGCTTCACGGCGGGCTCAGGAATACTTTCGATCGGTGACGAAACTGGGAAAAGTAAATAGAACACACACAAACAAGTAGATTTATGTACTTAACGTGCTTAACGGACGCAGAACAAGCCAACCCGCAAAATATCAGGCCATTTTTTAAAGACTGTTAGAAAAGAGGTAAAACGAGACACACATCTTACTTGATCAATATCCAGATCGAGAAGGAAAAACAACTCCAGTTGCAATGATGTAGAGCAGACACTCCTTGCCGTTAATGATTAATATGTCCACATGGCTCTTACCTTTAACTCCCGGTGCAAATGTTCATATTTCCCATTCAATTTTCCGAACACTCGAGGCGAAAAAGAGCCAGCTTCCACAACTTGCCAGGAATGCCACCAAGTCCCGCTCCGAACTGACTGAGCAATAAATCTCCAAAGTTAGTAGGAGTCCAGCTGGTCTTCGGGCATAAGCAGTTGGAAGAGTCGAAACGGTTAAAACCTTTACTCCATTCTGCAAAAACCACTGGATTGAGCATTAAACACTTGATGGGATTGTCTCTTTGTGTTAACCTGATCACTTGATACAAATTTTGCCCATTGTCTTGTTGAGTTCAGGTGAGATTGTCAAAGAACTAAAAGAAAACATAGGGTTAGAGTACAAATCATTAAAAAAAAACTTCAAATCATATGAAATAGAAATTAGAATTAGAAATAATTCTGTAACATCACCTTTTGTTTTAGTAGTTGAATATTCAGTCAATTATATAATTGATATGATTTGACATTTCTATTCAAATCGACGTAATGTTTACGCAACAGTTTAATGGATTTAACAGGAGAATTTAGCTTAGAAAAAAACAATGGTGAGTAGAATGTAACTTGAATGAAATTAAATACTTAGAACCGACCGTTGGGAGAAGGTATGCACCTTTAGGACGTGGGATTACTCACACACAAAGAGGGAGGAAGAAAGAGAGAGAGAGAGAGAGGGAGGAAGAAAGGATTGAATGGGAAATTGATTCATGTTAAGCACCATCCAGGTGAGTGACAATACTGTTCATGTGAATCCGGTTGAAATTGATGACATTTCGTTCACAGTCCTCAACTCCAGCTCAAAGCCCCCCTCCCTCCCTCCCTCCCTCCCTCCCTCCCTCCCTCCCTCCCTCCCTCCCTCCCTCCCTCCCTCCCTCCCTCCCTCCCTCCCTCCCTCCCTCCCTCCCTCCCTCCCTCCCTCCCTCCCTCCCTCCCTCCCTCCCTCGCCTGCTCTGACTAGCTCGATTGTTAAAGTAGATAAGTTTAAAGAGTTCACAATGATTACCGTGACAAATGGCCAAGAATCCATAAACCCAGCCTGTTTGAAAAGCGCACCTTATTAAGTTCGGAGCTGCATGCTTCGTAATTAGTCATAATTGTTTATTTGTTCCCGCTTTTCCCTGGCTGAAGAGTTCATGTCACTGTACATGAGGATCATTAGGTCAGTGATCCATTGCCAAGCCAGGGAGCCTAAAGCATTGACAAGTTTTCACCCCCTTTCTCGCTTCTGTAAGTCAAAGGGTAAATCCAACCAATATTAATTTACTGACGAATAATTCAAATAACATGATGCTTTTACAGAGGAACAACAACAGCAGCAGCAAATTACATTTCTAGGGCATCTCTCGGGAGGACATCCTAAGGAAATGGTCTCCCTCCCTCCCTCCCTAGCTCCCTCCATCCCTCCCTCCCTCCCTCACACACTCCCTCCCTCACACACTCCCTCCCTCACACACTCCCTCCCTCCCTCACACACTCCCTCCCTCCCTCTCTCCTTCACCTGGCTTTTCAGCTCTCCATACATCAACCAAACCTCCACTTTTGTTTCCCCCCAACACTGTTTTTTTACTCGGTCCTTTCACACGTCATTTGAAGATTAAACACAAACACATTTGAGTTCTGCCGTCCTTGCCTGCAAAGTGGCTCAGTCAGCAGTCATTGTGCTCAGGCACTCTTTGATACTTGCAATGGCACTTAATGAGCAGCTGAATATTCTGTCCACATTGGTGCAAACCTTTTCCGTTTTGTACTGTTTTTGAAGGGAGGGAGCGGTTCAAAGAAAAACCCACCACATTTGTCGTCTCAGTTATCAAACGTACTACAGTTTGGATTTGAAGTATGTATATTCAATTTACAAACAACAACAACAACAACAACAAAATTAATTTAAAGAGCGCCTTTCACATTGTGAGGATGTGAGCAAGTGAGAGGAGCAGGGTAGGGGAGAGGGGAGGGAGAGAGTTAGGAGGGGAGGGAGAGAGTTGGGAGGGCAGCAGAAGGCACGGTCGAAGAGAAAGGTCTTGAGACCGGGCTTGAAGGAGGTGAGGGAGGGAGCGAGGCGAACGGTCTGTTTGATGGGGTTCCAGAGTCTGGGGGCAGAAAGGTTCATAGGGGGACAGCAGTCGGAGAGGTAGGTGGGGGCAAGGCCGTGAATGGCCTTGAAGGTGAGGACGAGGATCTTGAATTCGATCCTCTGAATTCAAACATACGTACATCCTGCCTCAATCTCTCTGCCTTGCCCCCATCCTTCCCGTTTTTTAGATCACGATTCGGGTCATAGGAATAGGAGGAGGCCATTCAGCCCCTCTCGAGCCTGTTCCACCATTCTATTAGATCATGGCTGACCTATACCTCAACTCCAGTTCTTTGCCCGTGTTTACGGTCACCTCCTCCCTCTTCCCGGTTCGGTGTCAGGCTCCGCTACTGTGAAACACTAGTCCAAGATGCTGGCACATAAAGGCAAGTGAGTCCTGAAGCTCAGTGGTTAGAGCACTTGTCTTACAAGCGAAAGAGCTGGGTTCCATTCCTGGCAGGACAGGGCAAAACCTTGGGCAAGTTTTCTTACTCCACACCCCTGATAATAATCCCTAACAAAAAAAATTGTTCAAATGACAAAAGTCATTTCAATCCATGACTGTTTGTAGGACACTGCTGTGCGCAATTAGCTGCTGCAGAAAATACACAGTGATTCACTTTACAGGATATTCTGTAAAGCGCACTGAGACGCCTCAATTATGTGATAAGACGCTATATCGAATGAAAGGAAAATTATAAGGATTATTAGCTATCTTTGGAGGAAATGAGATAGACTAGTCCTGCCCGAAATAGGAATGAATTAGATTGACTGGGTAGCTAAAAGTAAAAGGCATCAAAAAGATTGGGCTTTGGTGAAACAGATGAATTTGTTTTAAGAAAATGTATCAAACTGAAACATGCCTTTTTTGACAAATGAGAGATTTGACCTCAGAAACATTGTGATCTAATCACTGCAAGATTAGTTAACAAAGTTTCCGAAAGAGCTAAAAACGCAGCGAATGTATCTAAAGTACATATGATTATGTAAAAGATAATAGTAATAATCCTTGCATTTGATGTAGCACTTTTCACGTTTTCTAAACGTTTCAAATTGCTTCATGGAATATACTGTAAAGTGAATTAACTATATTTTGTGGGCAAAACATGGCAGCCAACTGTGTACAGCAGTGTCCCCACAAACAGTTGTGGATTGAAATGGCAAATTTATTATTGTATCTTTTTGAGGAGTTATTATCAGACGTGTGTGGAGTAGGGAAACTTGCCTTGGTGTTGCCCTAACCGGTCAGGAATTGAACCCGAGTCTCTCGCTTGCGAGGCGAATGCTACAGAACACAAGAAATAAAAAATCCTGCAAGCTTCAAAGCTTCCACAAATGCATCAAAACAATACTTAGCATAAAAAATTCTAAACAAATAATTTAAGATGATCTGTGCTGTTATTTTGATGTCCTGTGTACCATTAATAATCCCTTCATTTGATAGCACCTCATCACGTTTGTTAGCTGACTCAAAGCACTTCACATGAGCGTACTATAAAGTAGAGTGATTGTTTATCGTGTGGTCATTTGAAACGAGGCAGCCATTTGCGCACGGCAGTGTCCCATGAGCAACCGTGGATTGAGTGACCAATTTATTATCATCTTTAAAAATATTTTCAAAGGGTTCATCAAGCCCCAATTGGCAAACAACCAGGTTCCTACTTACTGCTAGGCAGTGTGTGGGGTAAGGAAATTTTGTCCGACATTTCGGCCTGGCCGGGAATTGAACCCAGGTGCTCTCGCGAGTGAGGCCAATGCTCTAACCAACACATGACAGCACTCTTCTTTGGAGAAGTCGGCAATGATACATTAGTTAACGATTTTTTTATCCAGCGGACATCATTTTCCAAGAAGCGAGGGCAAACGCACCTCCATGCACTTTGTTACAAATACTGTTCCATGGCTTTCTGGGGAAAAGATAAGCAGTAAATGATTCTGTGGAAATGTTTTTAGCTAATCATTAAAATAAGGTCAGGTTTGGACTGCAGAGAAGAACCATATATCTTTCAACTAGAAAATGATTAAATCGTGTGGTTCACAGATAGCCCTGGACACGTCCACTCATGTCTTTAATGTATTTAACAATTTTCAGTGCTGCTTGGGAACATAGCAATTACAAATTGGACATCCATTGGCCCATTGAACCCCAACTGAAGTGGAGCTTCTGTAGCTCAGTGGTTAGAGCACTCGCCTTACAAGCTTGAGACCTGTGTTTTGAATCCAGGCAGGTCAGGGCGAAACCTTGGGCAGGTTTCCTCACTCCACACACACGTCGAATAATAATCCATCCAAAAGAACCCACGATAATAGAATTGGTCATTTCAATCTCCAATTGTTTGTGGGGATGCTGCTGTGCGCAATTGGCTGCTGCATTTTGCCCACAAATATACAGTCAATTTACTTTACAGTACATTCTGTGAAGAGCTTTGAGACGTCTAGAAGATGTGAAAAAGCACTATATCAAATGCAAGGATTAACAACAACAACAACAACAACAACAATTTACATTTATAGAGCGCCTTTCACGTCGGGAGGACATCCCAAGGCGCTGAACAGGAGGCGTGTGACCCGAGCTGGGAGGGGAGTGTTTGGGAAGGGGTGAAACACGAAGTGGAGGTAAAAGAGTTCGGGGTGGAACAAAAGGCACGATCGAAGAGGAAAGTCTTCAAACCGGCCTTGAAAGAGGAAAGGGAAGAGACGAAACGGAGGGATTGAGGGATGGCATTCCATAAGGTGGGAGCGGAGAAACTGAAGGCCCGGCCTCCGATGGTGGGGCGGTTCGGGCGGGGGGCTTGGAGCAGGCCAAGTCCTGTTGAACGGAGGGTCCGGGTGGGCGTGTAGGGGGAGAGTAGATCGGTTAAGTAGGATGGGGCAAGACCGTGTAAGGCCTTGTAGGTGAGGACGAGGATCTTAAACTCGATCCTCTGGAGGATGGGGAGCCAGTGGAGACGGGCGAGGGTGGGGGTTATGTGGTCACGGAGGCGGGTGCGGGATAGTACACGGGCTGCAGAGTTTTGGATGGCCTGCAGCCTATGAATGGAGGAACTGGGGAGGCCGACTAGGAGAGAATTTCCGTAGTCCAGCCGTGAGGTGATGTACGCGTGCACGAGTGTTTCGGCAGCACGGGGGGTAAGATAATTACGGAGCCTAGCAATGTTGCGCAGATGGAAATAGGCGGTGCCGGTCAAGGCGCGGATGTGGGGGAGGAAGGAAAGTTTTTGATCGAACATGATTATTATTATTTGTAGTATTATTTTGTGGCGTGAACAAGGCAGCCAATATAGCAAATATCGTAATGACTCAATGCAAAGTAGGAGTTATGTAAAACTTACATAGAATATAAATTCTTGAATGGGACCTGATCAGACGTATGACTTTGGCGATTATACAATTCATAAAGAATTCTGTGACTTTCACTGTATTAAATACTATCATTATATATTATTCTTTATTTTTATTATTGCAACTCGAAATGTGTTGCGGATGTTACAGTACAGGTTGCGCAGAATAAGAATCAGTTCATCTTTCCGCGTCAGTCGTATAAATGTAGAGCTGCGATTAAGACAATTCACACCTAATGTAAGGTGCCGCAGGTAATCGGAGTTGCTTTCTCCAAAACACACAAACCTTTATTGTAGTGATTTGCGTCCCCGTTTGTGAGCATGTCTGTCCGACATTGAGTCCTGGACGAGGGACAACTTCCTCCAATTGAACGTGAGTAAGACCGAGGCCCTCCTGATTGGCTCAAGCCAGCGCCTCCGCACATCGGGCGCTGCCAGCCTCAACATCCAAGGCTGTACTCTCCACCTCACAAAGCCAGTCAGGAACCTCGGCATTACGTTCGACCAAAAACTCTCCTTCCTCCCCCACATCCGTGCCTTGACCGGCATCGTTTACTTCCACCTGCGCAACATTGCCAGGCTCCGCAATTATCTTACCCCCCCACGCTGCCGAAACACTCGTGCACGCGTACATCACCTCAAGGCTGGACTACGGAAACTCTCTCCTCGTCGGCCTCCCCAGTTCCTCCATTCACTGGCTGCAGGTCATCCAAAACGCTGCAGCCTGTGTATTATCCTTCACCTGCCTTCGCGACCACACAACCCCCACCCTCGCCCATCTCCACTGGCTCCCCAACCTCCAGAGGATCGAGTTCAAGATCCTCGTCCTCACCTTCAAGGCCTTACATGGCCTTGCCCCGCCCTACTTAGCCAATTTACTCTCCCCCTACAAGCCCACCCAGACCCTCCGCTCAGCAGGACTTGGCCTGCTCCAAGCCCCCCGCCCGAACCGCCCCACCATCGGAGGCCGGGCCTTCAGTTTTTCTGCTCCGACTCTATGGAATTCCATCCCCCAATCCCTCAGTCTCGTTTCTTCCCTTTCCTCTTTCAAGGCCGGTTTGAAGACTTTCCTCTTCGATCGTGCCTTTTGTTCCACCCCAAATTTTTCGACCTCCCCTACCTGTTTCACCCCTTCCCGAACACTCCCCTCCCAGCTCGGGTCACACGCCTCCTGTGCAGCGCCTTGGGACGTCCTCCCGACGTGAAAGGCGCTTTATAAGTGTAATTTGTTGTTGTTGTTGTTGTTGTTGAGCGAGTGCTTCGCATATTGCAGCGTGGAGAAAACCTTGAGACATACCAACCAAGCTGCTGTCAAAAACTTAATCTACTGGTGTGTTAAGTACCCCAGTGTGAATGGAATAATGCTTGTGCCACTTGCAAAAATCGAAAGGAGGATAATCCCTTAATAATGAGTTGGCAGGCATCCACCGCGGCTTGTATAATCGCTTCAAACAATGTCTCCTTCTAACGGTGGAACAAAAGGCGATTGTGAACGGGGAAACGGCGTTGTGATAACGTTGCAAAATTTGGTGATTGTTTTCGCTCTGATATTCAGCGATGGCGGCAGTGAGGACAACGCTCTTTTGTTGTTGCGATTACTTTGCGGGCAATGCTCAGGATTGTTGGTGTTGTCTGGCTGTGCATCAGTTACATTTTGTTCCCAAAGCACTTGAATAGATATCAGCGTGGTGTGGTTGGTCTTTGGCATTGTATGCTTTCAATTAGGAATCAAAGGGCGGCGTAATCAGACGGGCTGTTTTGGGGGACTGCGGTTGCATTATAATTGAATAGACGAACAAAACACACCACTGATCTTAATTGGGGCGGATGGTAGACTGTGTGGAAATCTCTTCTGGTCTCTACAACCAATTCCATCTTTCCATTCTCAGTCATATGTAGGATCTCTCTCTCTCTCTGATAATTGGATCCTATTCACTCTTGGAAACTGAAATGGCAAAAGGTCACATAACAACAATAACAACTTGTGTTAATATGGAACTCCATCTATTCACATAGTCAAGGCTGAAGTGTGGAGACGTCTGTTAGGTCAGGGTATCCAAGGGATATGCGGACGGATAATTGGAGTTGAGGTACAAATCAGCCATGGTGGAGCTCCTGTAGCTCAGTGGTTAGAGCACTCACCTTACAAGTGTGAGACCTGTGTTCAAATCCAGGTAAGGTCAGGCAGTAACCTTGGGCAAGTTTCCTTACTCCACACACACGCCTAATAATAATCCCTCAAAAAAAAAAACCACAATAATAAAATTGGTCATTTCAACCCATGACTGTTTGTGGGGGACGCTGCTGTGCACAATTGGCTGCCGCGATTCGCCCACAAATATGCAGTCAATTCACTTTACAGTATATTCTGTGAAGTGCTTTGAGATGTTTAGAAGACTTGAAAAGCGCTGTATCAAACTCAAGGATTATTATTTTATTACTATGATCTTATAGAATAATGGAACAGGCTTGAGAGGCTGAATGGCCCCCTCCTGTTCCATGAGCAGTATATCAATTTGTTGTTGATATCATGTAAGAAGTGCTGTGGATCGCACTGGTAACAAGAAAAACAACAAAATTACATTTTTTAGAGTGCCTTTCACGTCGGGAGAACATCCCAAGACGCTGAACAGTCAGGTCCAGACCTGAGCAGGGGTGGGTGGGGCAGGGTAGGGGGGTAGTAAACAAGGATCCTGTGACTGTGTGGTATTAGTTTAAAGGAAACATTTTGGTCAGGCCCCAAATTCCCACCGAATACTTTTCAATTTATTTGGCTCAACGAAGGTGATTGAGCAAAGATTGAGCGTTTCGGTTTGCCAGTGGGAGATCCCAATTAGGAGGCTTTTAGAACGCACCTTAACAAACACAAACCTTCACGAAAGTCCCCGTTGCTTTGGTTCGCTTCGTTTGCGATGTCCCAATTCGGTTGACGAAGCTGACAGGGGAAAATAATGCACGACTGCAGCACTTAATCTGGCAGCGTGGGGATTTGCAATGAATTGAACTTGACTGTTGCAGTGAAGGGCGAGGTCGATTGGGCCATTTATAATCATGTGTAGAGGAAAATGCGTTCCACGCTAAAATCAAGTGGTCATTATTTGGCCTTATGGGCGATGTGTCAAATCTGACAAGATCATGTTGATTTTACTAACTTGCCCAGGGATCAGACTACAGTATTTATTTTCAGGTGTGCTTGTTGGTTAAACTTTTGGCAAGAATTGTGAGCGTAAAGCAGTATGTATTTTCTCTTCCTAAACCTCATTTATTCTTCGGTAGAAATTGTTGCTGCTCATCAGGCGGAATAGACTGACTATTCTTGCTGTACATTCAAGTGCAGTTTAGTGGTTAGAGCATTCGCTTCGCGAGCGAGAGGACTTGGGTTCGATTCCCGGGCAGGGTGAAACATTAGGCAAGTTTACTAACTCCACACACCTCTGTTTACCTAACAGTAAGTAGGAACCCAGTTGTTAATCGATTGGCGGATCACTTTTCTGGGTGTAATAATCCCTTAAAATTAAGAAAAATAATGATTTGGTCACTCAATCCACTGGTCACTGCTGTGCACTAATGGATGTCAGGTTTTCGCCACAAAATATGCAGCCAATTCATTTTACAGTACAGTGAAGCGGTCTGAGACATCTCAAAGACATGTTAAGGTGCTGTAGCTCAGTGGTTAGAGCACTCATCTTCCAAGTGAGAGACCTGGGTTACATTCCCGGCAGGCAAGGGCAAAATCTTGGTCAAATTCCACACGCCTGACAATAATCCCTCAAAAATACAATAATAATCCGGTCATTTTAATCCTCGACTCGTTGTGGGACACTGCCGTGTGTAATTGGCTGCTATGTTTCACCCACAAAATCTACAATCATTACGCTTTACAGCATATTCTGTGAAGTGCTTTGAGACATCCAGAAGATGTGGAAAGCGCTATATCAAATTCAAGGATTATTATTAGTATATCATATGAAAGGATTATTATTATTTATTTGGACTCAAGTTGACATGTCCAGACTTATTTCAATTGGGTTGAGAGTTACAGCTGACACAGAAAACCGATTTGTTATCTCGCCAATTTGGACTGAGTTCAAATTCAGTTTTCTTTTTTGTTTCTGAACTGTTTTACATCATAGTAATTAAATGCTAAGACCTCAAAAAGGTTTAAGTACGAATTAACGCAGCACATTGATTTGATTATTAAATACAGGCTTTGATCATAAGACTTTTTTGCCATGTTAAAATACAATAACTCATATTTCAGGGCATTTCATCTACTGTAGATTGTGAAAATACTGATGGTGGCGACCACTTTTGGGTAAAGAGCGGTGAAATCTCCATATAACAGCAATTGGTAAAAATCATATGAATTTATCCCGTTAAGGCCTTCATACAAACTATTCAGTGGACACCCACTCAATCTACTGAATAACAGAGAGCGTATTACAGTATTTGGGTATAACCCTTGCATTAGATATAGCACTTTTCACGTCTTCTAGACGTCTCAAAGCACTTCACAGAATATACTGTAAAGTGAATCGACTGTATATTTGTGGGTGAAACGCGACAGCAAACTGTCCCACAAACAGTCGTGAATTGAAATGACCAATTTTAAATTGCAGAATTTTGATCTTTATATTGTTTCAGACTAACCAAAATGGAATCACTGTTCAGATCTTGATGGGCAAATATTTTCTGAACACAGGAAAGGATAAAACAATGGTAATCTTAATAATGTAACACTTGTGATGAAGGTAGGGAATAAAGACTAAGCTATTGGAACAAGCTTACATGAGAACAGGATAAAGAATGTAATAATAATCATCCTTGCATCTGATATAGTGCCTTATCACGGCTTCAAGATGTATCCACGCGCATCACAAAATATACTGTCGATTGACTATATATTTTGTGGGCGAAATGTAGCAGCCAATGGCGCAGAGCAGTGTCCCACAAACAGATAATTCAATGAAAGGATAATAATCTGTTTTAAAGGATTATTCCCCCCAAAAAAGGGTTACGCCAATCCACCATCAACCAGGATACTACTTATTGAAAGGTAATCAGAGGTGTGTGGAGTAAGAAAACTTGCCCAACATTTCACCCTGCCTGGGAATCAAACCTCGGTCCTCTAGCTTGCAGGGAGAGCACTCTAACAGGACTTCACATTGTCAAATGCTCTGTCGTACTTTTAATGGGGTAGGCACCTACTTTGATAGGCATTACGAATGCAAGATATTGAATTAGGATACGAGAGAGAGGGGGAAGAGAGCGGAGAGAGAGAGGGGGGGAAGAGAGATATAGATGAAAGAGAAAGAGTAAATGAGTTGGGAATGACTGAAAAGGAATTGGTAAAAAGCAAATGGTTACATGTTGAGACAAAGAAATAACTCGTGATACCACAGAATTAAAATCATGTTGTACAACTGTCGTCACATTACAACAGCTACATTTTTCGGTTTGTGACAGTTTGTGACAATGCTTCTAATATTTAGAATATATATATATATACTGTAATATACATTTTACCAAGAGGCACTTTACAGTAATTCTGGCAATAGGAGCTACAGTATAGTGTCTAACTTACAAAACAGTAAAAATAAATAACATCTATCTGAAAGAATTATCCTGTACATAATATATTGTACAAAACAGAACATTTAATAGCATAAATTGAATTTTTTTTTCACTTAACAAACACTCGTGAATGAGACTTCAGGTATTGCTACACGTGTTAAGTGCAAGGTATTTGTGATGGGAGAAAAAATATATTGTCAGTCAACCCTCTGACACACGTAAAAATGCAAGTCTCGTTCTCGAGTTGCAAATGCGGGTAAAACTGATCTGCAACGTGGAAAAAAAGAGGTTATCACTCAATTAATGGCCAACAAAAGAACTGGTTTACAAATACAACATCGGTAAATACAAGACTGTATTGAGAATGTGAAGAAATTAAAGATTTATATATAGATCCTGTCCAGGTGAATCAGCTTATCTGGCAGCACCTCTGGATAGAGGAAAGTGAGTTAACATTTCAGGTTGTGACAGAAAGCTATGCACCCAAAACGCTGATTCACTTTCTTCTCTCCATAGATGCCGCCTGACCTGCTGAGTGCTCCCAGCCATTTCTGTTTATTTTATTTCAGATTTCCAGCATCTGCGGTAGTTTGAACAATTTCGAACAATCCTATCTGTTGGTTTATTACAAGTGGCAGCAAAGTCTGAATACAGAAATGAATCAATCCATATTACCATAATAATGATGATTATTAATTATTATTAGTAGTAGCATTATTAGACTTTAACACCACAATCTTCATTTTAAATAGAACTCAAGAGTTGTTTAGGGCCACCTGTCCAGTAGTCCCACCATCAGTCAAACTTGAGCAGGGTTGATCAAATGTATAAGAAGTTAAATCAATATTGTCTCGTGCTATTATAGCTTGTGATGATGGGAACCAGCACTTAAGAGCAAATGCAGATCACGGATGTTTCCGAACAAGTTGATGAACAAACATCAAAAAGAAACTTTGCTTCGAGCAATAAAGTTCAAACGTACGAGAATTGCTTATTTGTCAAACGGTGTTTGTGTTGGTTTTTGTGATTTTTCATTTACATTTTGGAATAATAATTGTGATTGTGCACATTACTGTCATGCTTTCCTTACTTTAACAGAATCCACGTTTGAACTTAATGGACTGTTTATTCTCAATGATTTTAACATCATGAATGCTATATTTGTACACAAGAACAAAATGGAATTTACACATTACAGTTTATGGCATCTTCCAAAAAATACCAAAAAAAAAGAAAGTCACAATATCACAGATGCACGTGAAATAAACACAATTGATAAGTGAAGGTATGGAATGTGCTGCTATAATTCTTAAAGGTCTACAATAAATGTCTATCTACAACTAATTATACTGAGTCTACCTTTATCCTACCCAAATCCTGTTACACTCTTTATAAAAACGTAGAAAGCCTTTTTTTTTAGTGAATATAAATACTGTGCCTTATCATGAATTTTTACATGTAACTCATCTAATTTAAAAAAACTGGAATGAATGGAATGCTACAGCCTTCTTCACTAAACTACGGATTCTAGAATTACAACGCTCTCTTCAACTCTTTCCAGTGTCTTTTCAGGTTCTGTTGGTTTTCTCTAACCACCACATCAAGGTGAACATCATAACCCCGTGAAGTGCTTGTTAACATCAACTTGTATGGACGTCCCTGCTACCTCTGCAGGTCTACCGTATACTACTATTCTTGTCATTACCTTCAGGCTGACCGACATTTTGACAGGTACATGCGGTGGAAAATTGTGAATGCCTCCATTCATTTGTTTACAGAATCCTTCATTGAATTGGAATAGAATGCTTACAGCAATGATACTCTTAGTTGAAAAATTCCCCATTTACACAAGTATACTCTTAGGAGGATTTTTTGGTTTACATTGCAAAGGGGATCAGATTTCATACCCGGGATTGCAGTTCAGATACTCGGATTGAAAAGCGTCAGGTTTTATGACGCAGTGCACTATTCTGGAGTTAACTTAACAATAGTTAAGACTTGTCTAGTTTTGCTCGCTCCCCGCCCACCCCCACCATCAATTTTTTTTGGAACATAGTTATTTACTCAGCAGTGTTCGGTAATAAACTCGCTGACACTTTTACATGGGCATTCTGAGGCAAGTCAATAATTATCTTTCATTATAAAAAACCTGAGTTGAGTCAATGCCATTTAAGTCTTTTTTAACAGGCTAAATCCTGCAGTTGGTACCTTTACAACCTCAATCCACAAAATTCCAACATCATTGTACACAGTATTGTGAAAAGACATCATTACGCCAGTTTTTATCCCTAACAGCAAATTCATCTGTATTTTTAATGGAATATTCACCTGCGATTTATCAAAAGGTTCACTGCCAGCTGTGCCCTGAGCAACAAGGATTTTCTTTCCTTTTTTATACGTACGTGTGTATAAAAAAAAACAAGAACTGGTCACTTGTTACAAGAAACTTCATATGGGAACAAAGGGAAAACAGGAACAGGAGGAGGCCATTCAGCCCATCAAGCCTGTTCCAAAGTTCATTAGATCTTGGCAAACCTTTTATATCCAACGCCCTGTTGCCATAGTACTTATTCGACCAAAGTATCTCTCTCTCTCTCTAACATCCCTGTTGATTTCACCAATACGGCATTTTATGGTGCAGTTTTCCCAATCCTTATAACCCTCTGTTTGAGGAATTACTCTCTGACCTCAGTTAACTTCCAACTACCCACCATTGCCACATATCCCTTGACACCCTTACCTAATAAAAATCCATCCATACCCATCATCAACTTATATGGGGCTCAACCTCACTCTATAAAGAGACAGGACCTACTGTATGTTTGTGGGTGCATGGTATGGGTGCTTTAGTGACTTTTTAATTAATGCTGGATTTACCTCGAAATGTTGCCTATAATACTCTCCATTTCTCCCCCCACCCAAAAGAATCATTTTTTTACCCTTTAATTTATTTGTGACCTATTGGAAAATATGGGAAGATTAAGCTTGAAAATGGCAGGCAAATTGTCTGGGAAATATGAAAATTGCAAACTGGATTTAAATCACTCACGCTGACAACCTATTGATAGAATCATGGAATCCTACAGCACAGAAGGAGGCCTTTTGGCCCATCATGCCTGTGCCGGCTCTTTGAAAGAGCTACCAACTAGCCCCCACTCCACCTGCTCTTACCCCAACTAGCCCCACTCCCCCACTCCTACCTTCAAAGTACGAATCCAATTCCCTTTTGAAAGCTAATATAAAATCGGTTTCTACCACCCTTTACAGGCAAGCACATTCCTGACTAATAACTGTTTCGTGGCTTGAGGCGAGACTTGAGACGTGGTGGAGTGAGAATGGCCAGTTGACAGCATTCGGACAAGTGAACTTTCCCACTTTGACACGTGAGATTCGTTAAATTGTCACTAAACACACAACAAGCACAAGCACTTCCTGGCTGTTTGTGGCACATTGCTCGGATGTATATTAGCTCTACAAATTATACAATCACTACACTTTAGAGTGTATCCTGTGTGGTGTATTGAGATGTCTTTCCAATTGAAAGACAAACATACAACTAACAAATGTGTTTGATTTCTGTTTAGAAATAATATTATTATTATCATATTATATCTGGGAATGCAATGTATAGTTTGGGTCATGACATGTGCATGTGGCTGTCAGGATGGTGGAATGCAAAGTGGTCTTCTTCTGTCTTAGATTCTTACATTCTTATGTGCTTATCAAATGCAAGGATTATTTACAATCTGCCATTAGTGATTATGGGTTTGAATCTATTTTTGAAATTGCAATTTTCACCCTGGCATCATAATCTATGGCTGTTTTATTAGTTTTATTAGTTTTATTAGCATCACTGGCAGTGTGACTTTTTGTCCTTTGCCATATTCTATTCAAAACAGTAACTGCATTTGGGATTATCTTTAGATATAAACCAACAATACTATTCGAGATCAAAGTACTGTATTGCATTTAACAGAATTGTATGTGCTGTATGAGCTGATCCCTATTAAGTAGGTGTGTCACCTCAATCTCCCCACTCTATCCTAAACACACACATATACGCAAAGATATCCATCCTTTGAGTAAAAATTACACCTGGGTTTAATTTAATATTTTATTCAAATGGAAGTTTGAGGGCTGACTGCGGACAGCCACAGTAACCTCTCACAAAACCTCTCATTAACTGTTCGTCTTAAAAACCTTAGTTGGGGTTTCAATTGTCCCTCACTGTAAAGTCACACTGCAGTTAATTAGACTGAACGAACTGGGAATTGGATACATATACAAAAAGGAAAAAATTATGGGGTTAAAAGCCAGGGAGTGGGACAGTTAGAGAGCTTTTCTCTCTAACTGTCCCACTCCCTGGCTTTTAACCCCATAATTTTTATGGGGTTAGCACAGACTCGATGGGCTAAATGGCTTCCTTCTGCGCTGTAAGATTCTATGATTCTAACTGAGCACGGGTAACAGAGTGACAATTTTATTCAATGCGTTCAATGTGTGCCCTGGAAAATCGTGTACATGAAGGCCGTGTTATTCACAGGAAAACTCATTGAACCTAAAATGCTGGATGGTCGAAAGTCGGTTGGCCATTACTATGTTTCCACAACAGCAAAATAAGTGCATTAAAACCAGTCACAGCGAAGAGAGTTTAAGGTATTTGGGGATTGAGATATGTATTAAGGTCCCAAATTACATGATGGTATGGGAGGGAAAAGCTATTCACAGACAATAATTTCTCAGTCTGCTTCGCTGCCTGAACTGGAAATGTGATTTGAAATATTTTTAGGGCCACAGTAAAGAGAAAGGTTTGGCTGGTAACTTTAAGAGGTACAATTTATTTGCGCACATTATAATATAATAATAATAATCCTTGCATTTGATATAGCGCTTTTCATATCTTCTAGTCATCTCAAAGCGCTTCACAGAATATACTGTAAAGTGAATTGACCATATATTTGTGGGAGACACGCGACAGCCAATTGCGCACAGCTGTGTTTGGATTGAAATGACCAAATTTTATTATGGTGTTTTTGGGGAGGATTATCATTAGGCGTGTGTGTGTGGAGTAAGGAAACTTGCCCATGATTTCGTCCTGACCTGCCTGAATTCGAGACACAGTTCTTACGCTTTAAGGCGGTTGCTATAACCATTGGGCTACAGGAGCTTCACTTTCTGCTTCCATCTTGTGATCAATATATATCAATGTTGTGTCTTCTCCCTGACGTGACTGCCCTCAGTTGGGACTGGCATCTGGAGTGAGTCTGCGTATTTCATAATAAAGTCATCTCTTCACCATTTCCAAGCATTAGATTCAAGTGTCAAAATATAAATGATGTGCAATAGAGTAAAGTCAATGTGAACTCGGAATTATTATTTATGTTATTTATGCAAATACCAGCATAAAAGCAATAGAGGCAAATGAAACAGAACCCTCTATTCCGCCCCCAATTTATACAGTTAACAAGCTAACAATTCCTAGCAAGGTAACAATGAAAACTTTAGTTTGCGTGGTTTTTTTTAACTTCTGCAGCAAATCAGCACAAGGAAATAATATAATTGAGGAGCGAGACGTGTGATCTGAAAGTAAATTGAGCTGTTGCTTGGCTACGTGAATACCCTGAGGAGAATTGTTTTTTTCAACCTGACGTCAATTCACACCACTCCAGCATAAATGTAGTGGGAGCAAATCGATTCAAGCTGTGCTCAGCTATGGTTACTTAAAAGATCTTGTGCAATTCAATGGACTTGTTAGATAGCGTTGTGTGATGTTATTAAAGAACAAGTTTCACACCTGACTATTGAATAACATTTTTTTGTTAAAAAAAACTCACAGCCTAAAACATTAACATCAGTTCATGGAGCGTAACACATTTGCTTAGTTGTGCCGAGATCTCCACAGTTGCAGATGAGAGCGTGTAAGAGCAGTGAAAACACATCTGCCAACCGCAAATTGCTCCACCTCTAGGAATGATTTTTCATCATCCTATCACCTTGAACAATCAAATAAACTTTTTTTTCTTAAAAAAGAATAAATCAATTTCAAACCACTCTGATAATGGCATCGCTAAAAGGTTTGCACTTGCAAAAGTCCTGTCCACGAAATTAAGACAAAAGCAAATCCCAAAAGAAGTTGGCTTTGAAATGCAGCCAGTATATTTCAGTACAAGGGCTAGCTAGCTCTCCTTTAAAATGTAATTTGCCTATTGCGGAGTTGATTCTGAACTCGAACAACCTACCAGTCAATGGAGAATGAAATGACCTCACCCACATTGTCAGTACAGTAATTGTATGGATGAATGTTAATAATCCTTGCATTTGATATAGCAACTTATCACGTCTTTGAGATGTTGCAAAGCGACTTCACAGAATTGCTCTATTTACTCAACGTTCAAGATCATGCAGAGTTTGGCAAATTGTTTCTGGCAGAAGATTTTCTGTCATTTTTAAAATAACTTTCAAGTAACCCTACCTTCAAAATTATGGTTGCATTGAAGTATTTCCTCTGGAATAATGAAAATAATAATAATCCTTGCATTTGACACAGCGCTTGATCACATCGTTGAGACGTCTCAAAGCGCATCACAGAACGTGCTGTAAAGTGAATCGACCGTATATTTTGTGGGCGGAACGCGGCAGCTAATTGCACACAGCAGCGTCCCCACAAATAGTTGTGGTTTGTAATGCTGTTTAAATGTAATTCACAGTGTAATTTCCACCCCCATCGCTCCTCGTGGAGTCATCATGTAAAGCGTTTCAAAGCACAATTCTGCGTGTGTCTAATATTGATACATTGCCAACCGACTGGTTTTTAGGTATAATTAAATCTGAATTGCATTTTCATCATTCTTTTTTCGTAGCCTGCGGCAATCCACAAACCGCAGAACGCAACGAAGGATATGAAATTGTTATGACATGTTAAGAATGTAAAAAGGGGCACCCAAATCAATCTGATTTATCTTCAAATAAGTGGCACCTGGTACAGATTCAGCCAAAGCCAAAGTCTTTGCGATATAAAATATTGATGTCCAATAGACTGTCCCACACCTTTTGGTCACACAGTGACTCACATCTTAAAAGGAAACATGACACAATTCACCAAAGGAACCTTGCAGGCCACTCATAGTAGCAATGGCCGTCGACTTGGCCTCACACTGTCCGGAGCTTACAAATTACTAGCGGTACTATCAGTAGTAAAATGTGTCTACAGGGTTAATTCACTCGAGGTGCACATAAGAGTTCAAATCGTGATCGCCTGTTAAAATTACGTTCGACCCCCCACCCCACCTCCCACCTCCCTCCCCATCACCCCAACTGCATGTACTAAACCATGTACATAGTAAAGAAATGTCTTGTCAAATTAGAGGTTTTCATCACCACCTTTATAAAAGCACAAAATTTGCTTGAGATCCTGATATTTACAAAAGCCCCAAATAGAAAACGTTCCGCTTGTTATCTACAGTGAACTGTCGTCCGCAAAGAAATGGCAATTCGGTAAGAATAAAGAATGAAATCTTCCGAATGGTTGTATATAAATCTTTTGACTAGGCGTTTGAGGGTTTGAGGCGCCGATCATCTATATAAAGTAAAATGACCTCTCGTAGTGGCTGGCGTTTGAATTTTTCTTCTTCCTAAAACCATTTATTTGTTCATGTTTGAATTTTTTTTTTCAATATCCAAGTACTACAGCTAAACTAGAAGTTGCTTAAACAAAGCCGGTGAGCTGCAAGGTTATGTACACACACAACAACAAAAAATATTCGTAGGCTATATCAGTTTTCTGCTTTCATCTGTCACCCAAAGTAGAGTAAAAGCAAAAAAAAACTTACAGTACCTCAGCCTTTTCTATAATATACCCTTCAGAAAAAAAAAGCATATTCTCTTTCCTTGACACCCACCTGTGGTAGCAGAGCAAGTATTGTTTTTCTTTACATATATATATTATATTATATATATATCAAAAGCAGTACAAAACAGACAAGTTACTGAAATGTACCCCAAAACCTATCGGTAGCCATTTAAGTGTTGAAAGTCTACAGAAGCCAGTGCTGCAGTAGAGAAGATTCATTCAGTCCTGTTCCTCCGCCTTTACTGGGTGGTGGTGGTGGTGGAGGGGGGGGGGGGGGGGTTGGGAGAGGGAGCAAATTCAAACCACTACAGCTGTAGGCAAGTCTGTACCTATGAATCTACAGTGTTGTGTCTGTCAAAGGATTGCGCTGGGGAGACAGGCGCCTGTGCACGATTCAGTCATTTTTATTGTCACCTTCCAACTTTGTGTCACTCGTGTTTGGGTCCGAATCGATTTGCGTTTGCAACGTCGTCGCGTCTGAATTGTCATTGCCCTTTTCCTCCTTGTCCTCCTCCTCCTCGGTGATGGCCTGTATTGTCTCCGAGCTTTGGTGAACCGAAGACAGCTCTTGCTTCTCGAGTTCCGCCTTCCTTCTTTCGTCTTCAATGACTTTCTTCCACATCTCGTGGTTCCCCATGAGGTGCTGAGTAATTTGACAGAAGATTTTCCTTCGTTTCCTGCAGTGTTCTCTCTCTGTTGATCAGGCAAGAAATCAAGCGTTAAACAAGGCGTTTTTAGTATTTTCCCAACAACTCTGGATTGTAATTCATATTCCATCTGAATATTCCTGGTGTTTGCAGAGTTCTGCAGCTCAGTGGTTAGAGTACTCGCCGCCTAAGCGAGAGGACCTGGGTTCAATTCCCAGGCAGGGCGAAATCTTCGTCAATTCACTTTATAGTATATTCCGTGAAGCGCTTTGAGACGTCAATAAGACGTCGTACCAAATGCACGGATTATTATTATTTATTATTAGGCAAGTTTCCTTACTCAACACATACACACAAACGCACACATCTCGCTGTGTACCTAGCAGTAAGTAGGAACCTGTTTTGTCAGTCAACTGATGGATCACCTTTCCAGGGAATCAAATCCAGGCAGTCTCGCTTGCGAAGGTGAGTGCTCTCATTTAACCACTACATGAGATTCCTACTATAATCAAACAATCTATTTGCTTAGTTGCTGTGTCTTCCTGTTTTCTGTGCAGTTTAGAATTCCTTTATAATCAACTCAGATCAGATCAATAGTACACAGCAAACATGATGTGTCCTTGAAGCAAAGTGCGATTGCATTCTGGGTTATAAGCAGCCCTGCTGACCTCCCGACAACAACAACGACTTCGATTTATATAGAGCCCTCCAAGCCAGACGGCGTCTCAGAGCGCTTCAACAACAACTTACACTTATACAGTATGCTCCTCCTGTAGCTCAGTGGTTAGAGCACTTGCCTTACAAGCGTGACACCTGTGTTCGAATCCAGGCAGATCAGGGCAAAAGTTTGGGCAAGTTTCCTTAATCCACACACACAGACCTAATAATAACCCGTCCAAAAAAAACACACAATAATAAAAATTTGTCATTTCAAACCATGACTGTTTGTGGGGACGCTGCTGTGCGCAATTGGCTGCCGCATTTCACCCACAAATATACAGTCAATTCACTTTACAGTACATTCTGTGAAGCGTTTTGAGACATTGATAACATGTGAAAAGTGCTATATCAAATGCAAGGATTATTATTATTATAACCCGTGGCCAGGTCATGCAAACCATTCGTTTACATGTCAAGTGTGTTTGAAAGGTAACAAAACCAACGAAACACTTAGTTAAAAGAAAATGGTGCTATTTCAAAATGAGTTTCAAAACAATTGCATGTTGGGCACCATCAATCTTCAGTATACCAGCTCCTTGGGATGTCCTCCCGACATGAAAGGTGCTCTATAAATGTAATTTTGTTGTTGTTGTTGTTGTTGTATACTTCTGTCTTTGCACCAAAATCAGAGAATCTTGCGGCATAGAAGAAGGCCATACGGTCCATCATGTCTGTAACGGTTCTTTAGAAGAGCTGCCAACGACCCCCACTACCCCACTCTTGCCCCATAGCCCAGGCAATTTTTCCTCTTTGAGTACCTATCCAATTCGCTTTTGAATGCTATTATTGAATCAGCTTTCATCGCCCTTTAAGGCAGTGCGTTCCAGACCGTAACAACAACTTGGATTTATATAGCACCCTGACGCCACCCCAGACGGCGTCTCAGAGCTTTTCCCAATAACAGATCCCGGGGCCGAGCCAGGTGGGGTGGGGGAAAAAGGTGATCGAACGTGTGGTCGAAAAGAAAGGTGAGCTGAAGATGGGAAAAGAGGGGAGCGAGGGGAGTGAGAAAGGGAGTTCCTGAGACTCGGGGCTCTCTGTGTATAAAAAAAATTACCTGGAGAGATTTTTAAGCAAAGATCTCTTTGTAATCTGGATTTTACATAATCGATGCCTTATAAAAGCCTGAAAACTTACACCAATAACAATCAAAGGTGACCATAGACTGTTTGGAGAATAAGAGGAAAACATGGATATAGATTTGCGACTGACTAAGGGAAAGGAAGCAGAGAGTTGTCGGATGAATGAGGCTGAAATGGGGGAACAAGGGAGAGCCTGAAGGATCTGTGTGGAGGTTTGTTTTGCACTTACTGTATATAAATAACTTGAATTTACAGATTCCATGAAAGACAGTAAAATTTGCTGTAAGCACAAAAGCTCAGTCCTTTTATTTCTTTACGATTCACTAAGAACAAACTGAGAGGTTGAGACATGAATAGAAGTCTAGCATCAGTAGCTTATAATGCTCAGCTGAGTCTTGTGATCGGGAAAGACTGTTGAAATCAATGCTCAGTCTCTGATATTACGTTAATAATAATCCTTGCATTTTATATAGCGCTTTTCACATCTTTTCGACATCTCAAAGGGCTTCACAGAATATACTGTAAAGTGAATTGACTGTATTTGTGGGTGAAACGCGGCAGCCAATTGCGCACAGCAGTGTCCCCCAAACAGTCGTGGATTGAAATGAACCAATTTATTATTGTTTTTTTTCTTGAGGAATTATTATCAGGCCTGTGGAGTAAGGAAAATTGCCCAAGGTTTCGTCCTTGCCGGGAATCGAACCAAGGTCTCTCGCTTGTAAGGCGAGTGCTCTAACCCTTGTCCCCAGCTCAGGTCTGAATCAATGACTGTCCAGCGCCTTGGGACATCCGGGGATAATAATCCCTCAAGAAAATAAAACAATAATAAAATGTATCATTTTGTTTTGTTTCTCTCCCTAGAGGGACACATCTAATTCAAGAAAGGATTAGGCGTCAGAGCCAAAGTTCGGGGCAGCCCAGATTGTGCTTTGGGGGTAACTGCTGGAGTCTAACCAGCTAGGAGCACACAGCTTGCCACTGATATAGCTGCCTTACAAGCTTGTCAAATCGGACCACCCTACCCGTTAAGGCTTTGGCTTGCGGAGTAAACAGCCATGTGGAGCACTTTGAGACATCCTGCTGACGTGAAAGACATCACATAAATGCAAATCTTATTGTAATTGTACATCTGACTGCTAAGAAACTGATAGTTGTGACGTAATTACCTCAGGCTTATTAGAAGATAATTGCCTGGAAATGCAGTAGCTTGGTAATAAATGATCAGGCTGTAATTGAATTGAACGATTATGACACCACAAGCTAGCCTCCATTGCCTTTAGTTCACTTGTAATAATAATAATCCTTGCATATTAATACAGTGCTTTTCACATATTTTTGACGTTTCAAAGCGCTTCAAAGAATACACTATGAAGTGAATTGACTGTTTATTTGTAGACGAAACCCGGCAGCCAATTACGCACAGCAGCGTCACACAAACAGTCGCGGATTGAAATGACCAATTTTTATTATTGTGAGTGTTGGAGGGATTAGCATTAGGCGCGTGTGTGGAGTAAGGAAACTTGCCCAAGGTTTTCGCCGTGATCTGCCTGGATTCGAACACAGGTCTCACGCTTGTAAGTCGAGTGCTCTAACCACTGAGCTACAGGAGCTCCACTTGCAGGTATTCAAAACCACTTCTAACATGGAAGCCACACATTGTGATGATTATTGGCACTTTACTTTGTGGCGATATCTGGACTCATTGAGATGAGGATTCTTATTGCCTTCCTCACTTTGAGGAAACAAATGGCTAATTTCAGGCATAAGCTTGAGAGGAAATCAGGGTTTCAGGGTTTTGATGCAACAACAACAGCAAAATTACATTTATGTAGAACACCTTTCATGTCGGGATGACATCCCAAGGCGCTGAACAGTTAGGGGTCAGGACCCGAATGGGGGGAGAGGGTGGGTGGGGGTGAAGGAATGAGGGAGGGCAGAGAGGTAGGAGGGTGGCTGAAGGTATAGTTGAAGAGGAGGGTCTTGAGACCGGGCTTGAAGGCGGCAAGGGAGGGAACGGGGCAAAGTGATTATGGGATGGAGTAAGTAACGGGCAGGAGATCAGAGTGGAGTAGATCAGAGCCTGCTGAGCGGAAGGAACGGATCTTCTAATAAAGGAGTAATGGAGTAGTTCATTTTTTATGGAATAGTCAGTCCTCAAAACTCAGCGCAATATTCTGTCCTTTGGGCAATTTGAGCTGATATGGATTGCAACAGATTTTATATTTCCTATAACAACAAGTTGCTGTGAAGTCCAGTAACTCAGTGGTTAGAGCACTCGCCTTGCAAGCAAGTGACCTGGGTTTGATTCTCGACAGGGCGAAACCTTACGCAAGTTTCCTTACTCCACACAATTGATAATAATCCCTCCTCAAGAAAATAAAACAATAATAAATTGGTCATTTCAATCCACAACTGTTCGTGGGACACTGCTGTGTGCAACTGGCTGCCTGCCACGTTTTGCCCACAAATATACAGTCAATTCACTTTACAGTACATTCTGTGAAGCGCTTCGAGAGGTCTAAAAGACATGAAAAGGGCTATAATCAAATGAATAAGACAATAATAATCTTGTGGTTGTCTTACAATTGACTGAAGGTAAAAGCTCTATATCAATTGCATGTGATATAGAGCTTTTCACATCTTCTAGACGTCTCAAAGCACATCTCAATAATAATTAATAATAATCCCTAAAAGAAACCCTATAATAAATTGGTCATTTCAATCCACGACTGTTTGTGGGACACTGCTGTGTGCAATTGGCTGCTGCGATTCGCCTACAAATATACAGTCAATTCACTTTACAGTATATTCTGTGAAGCGCTTTGAGACGTCTAGAAGACGTGAAAAGCACTATATCAAATGCAAGGAATATTATTATTATTCTTATATGCGTGGGCAAAATGCGGCAAACTAAATACAGTACTGTATAAGCTTTCTTACTAACATATTTGCTTCCACCTGTGTGAAAGATGTTGTTACATCATGGTACACAGATGCTAAGTGTAAAGGTAAAGCAGACTACAGCAGTTATAGTAATAATAATAATAATTCTTGCATCACATCTTCAAGACGTCTGAAAGCGCGTCACAAAATATACTGTAAAGTGAATTGAGCGTATATTTTTGTGAGTGAAACGTGGCAGTCAATTGCTCACAGCAGCGTCCCACAGACAGTTCAAGCTGAAATAATAAATGATGTGTTACAGCAACAGCAGAGTTCATTTGTGAAGGACAATGAGAGTTTAGCATGTAATTCATTAAGATTCAAGTGGAAACAGACCACAGGCTGTCACAGAACACTACGTCAATCATTAAAGTAGATTTATAAACCTGTAGCCTGGATGTCAATTGTGTAAACTAACACTAAAAGACTAATTTAGGATTTGATTTGGGGGGAATTTATAGTTTCTTGTGATATAATCAGGATAAATTAGGTTGTCCATTATAGCTGCTCTATGTACAAAGGCTGTTGTCTCTAGTTTGTTCATTATATTTTTTCACTGCCGCAAACGGTAATCTTTATTCATCAGATATTTTGATAAATCCTGCCGTAAAATGAAACGATGTTATCTCTGACAGAGACCAGAGACCAGCGCACAAGTCATCTGTTTCTCCTGCTGAGAATCTTTGCCCACAAAATACACCATCAATCCACTCGACAATATATTCTGCCAAGCGCTTTGAGGCGTCTCAACGGTGTGATAAGGCGCCAGATCAAGTGGTAGGAGGATTAATATTATTATTAAATAATATTATATATTATTATCAATACTCATTATTAAGATGTCCTCCTGATGTGAAGGCGTAAGACAAGTGTAAATTTATTGGTTGTTGTGGTCCTCTCGCTCAATGGTTACAGCACTCGCCTTGCAATCAAGAGAGTTGTGTTCAAATCTGGGCAGGGAGAAACCTGCCAAGTTTCCTTACTCCACACTCCTAATAATAATCATCCCTCAACAAAATAATGATAAACAATTGGTCATTTCAATCCACGACTACTTGTGGGACACTGCTGTGCGCCATTGGCCGCCGCATTTCGCCCACAAACGTACAGTCAATTCACTTTACAATAAAATCTGTGAAGCGCTTTGAGACGTTGATAAGATGTGAAAAGCGCTATATCAAATGCAAGGATTATAATAGTTATTATTATTATAATATCGGGAAGGAAGCGCCGAAAAAGATTTTAAAAAAAATTCTGAGCAACGAGAAAACTGAATGTGCTTGTTTATGTCACGAGGAAAACATACACAAACAGTGGGAAAGCTTGCCAGATTGTGACATCAATGGCAAGCTTTGTGATTTTAACTGTTCAGACTCCAGCAGTTACCCCAACATGCACTCTGGGCTGCCCCCAAGCCTTGGCTCTTGCCAACACGCACCTAATACTTTCTGGAATTAGGTAAGCAGAATGCATCCCTCCAGAGAGAGAGAGACCTGAGAGAGACCCTACACAGCTGATGCCCCATCCTCCTCA
Source organism: Hydrolagus colliei (assembly GCA_035084275.1). NCBI lineage: Eukaryota > Metazoa > Chordata > Chondrichthyes > Chimaeriformes > Chimaeridae > Hydrolagus > Hydrolagus colliei. The sequence goes on along the minus strand of CM068746.1, from coordinate 8,055,277 downwards.
AAAAAAATGTTGGGAGGAATAATACATGACAATAATAATAATAATTCTTGCATTTGATATAGTGTTTTTCACATTTTATCGATGTCTCCAAGCGCTTCACAGAATATACTGTAAAGTGAATTGACCATATATTTGTGGGCGATACGCAATGGTACAACAACAACTAGCACATAGATAACACCTTAACCCCTTCCAAAAAAAACACAATCATAAAATTAGTAATTTCAATCCACGACTGTTCGTGGAAATGTGCGCAATAGGCTGCCACGTTTCGCCAACAAATATACAGTCAATTCACTTTACAATATATTCTGTGAAGCACTTTGAGATACCTAGAAGACGTGAAAAGCACTATATCAAATGCAAGGATTATTATTAATAATTATTATGTTCCCACATCAGCCATTTTTATGACTTCTTTGAATCATAACAGTTTTCTGTTATGCAATTAGCCCTATTAAGAAGAGCATAATACAACCAGAGCCCATTATAATATAAATATAACTGTGGCTTATTGCACGATTAAAATCCAATGATCCAAGCTGTCAAGCGCATCCTGTCAGGTATTGTTTCTCAATCATAAAAGTGACAAATCTGCAGAAAGGTTTTGAACGTGCTTTGCAAAACCTACTTGTAGTCGTTTCCAAAGCTTCCATCCCTTCTTCTTCTGTTGTTTCTCCCTCTTCATCTTCTTCCTCCTCCTCCTCCTCTTCGTCGTGCTCTTCCACCCACTGACCCGGTATCAATCCTGCCGAGTTGTAAGAGTGGCACAGTGGCCCCACAATGTGTGTGATGAAGGATTCCTGAAGCTTGGCGAGCTGAGGAGCTGAGCGGTCCATAAATGGACTGATAGGAAGTCCGAGACTTGACTCCTCGTCACCCTGCACACAAAGACACCGTCCGACATTGGAGTCACAAGCAGAACCTATTTGACACCATTTCTTTCTAAGTTCACACAACCCCCATTTCAGCTGATTGGTAGATAATAATAATAATAATTCTCATAATAATCCTTGTGTTTGATATAGAGCTTTTTCACATCTTCTAGACATCTCAAAGTGTTTTACAGAATATACTGGAAAGTGAATTGACTGTATATGTGTGGGCGAAACGTGGCAGCCAATTGCTCACAGCGGCATCACACAAACAGCCGTGGATTGAAATGACCAATTTTTTTTGAGGGATCATTATCAGGCGTGTGGAGCAAGGAAACTTGCCCAGGGTTTCACCTTGCCTGGAATCGAACTTGGGTCTCTCGTTTGCAAGGCGAGTGCTCTACCCCCTGAGCCACAGGACTCCACATATGCAATATATGAAAGATACTATACGCAAGGCAATAAAATGATTGCCAATATTGTAGCATTGTCAGACTGGTGACTTTTTTTTTAATTGGCTGGGTGTCTGACACATGTGGAAACCCATCAAAGAGTCAAGCCAAGTTGAGAATTCCAAGCCTCCCTACCTACACATGGAAATCCCAGAGATAGATTGTTGGAATGCAAACAGGTGCATATACTCACCTGCTCGTAAAACTCATTGACAATCCCTTCGGTCCACTTTAAGTGGAGTTCCTTGCATTTGGCGGGCCCGTTGATGTCAGCGAGCTTAATGCACATTTGGCAAACTAACAAGCGATCATTTTCATTTGTCCAGTCGATACCCGACCCCAGCTCCTCATTCACCTGCAAAAGTGGAGAAGTTATGTACAGCATCAAACCCGCAACGGCCCAAAGTCTATCATTACTGAGGACATAAGAACATAAGAAATGTTAGATGGATCAGAAGACCAAGGTCCATCGAGTTTGCCTTCTACCGTCCTGGAGGTCGCTTGCACATATAATAGAATAATACTAATAATAATCCTTGTATTTGATATAGTGCTTTTCACATGTTGTCGACGTCTCAAAGTGCTTCACAGAATATACTGTAAAGTGAATTGAACGTATATTTGTGGGCAAAAAGCGGCAACCAATTGCACACAGTGGTGTCCCCACAAACAGTCGTGGATTGAAATGACCGATTTATTATTGAATATTGTTTCTGGAGGGATTATTATCAGGAGTGTCGAATAAGGAAGCTTGCCGAAGGTTTCGCCCTGCCAGGAATTGAATCTGGGTCTCTTGCTTGCGAGGTGAGTGCTCTAACCACTGCGCTACAGGATAAAGAAGGAGAAGCCAATAAAAGTCACATCAACACCAAAAGAACATCCCATTTCAATAAGGCAACAGGGATGTTCCCTGTGCTGGGCTTTTTTTTGAATAACAACAACAGCAACAACAACAAAATTATACTTGTATAGCACCTTTCACGTCATGAGGACGTCCCAAGGTGCTGGACAATCATTGTTTCAGAACCGAACTGTGGACTGGGGTGGGGGTGGGGGGAAGGGGGGATTAGTTGCTGATGGGACCATCGAAGAGAAGGGTCTTGAGGCGGGACTTGAAGGAGGCCAGCGAGGGGGTGAGATGGAGGGACTGTGGGATAGAGTTCCAGATGTCGGAGTACACAGCAACAATTTTTTTTAAAAAAGGGGCGTTAAGATCAGATCGAGTCTCTGTTCATCAAAATGATGGGAGGAGAGCTATGGAATGGAGATTGGAACAGATGGATGATGCAGTATCGCTTATCAGCCATTGTGTGTCACTGGAGTACTGTGTATAGTCCTCTACAAAATGTCTCTGATAGCATTTACAGTGCATTAGCATCATGCTCTGTCTGAAATGTGTTACTGCACCCACACAAAGCAGACACCAAAGCATCTCGAGTGTTGCACAGCAATGACCTGGTGGCAACTTGCAGGAGTTTGAACATTATAGAATGATAGAATCATACAACACAGAAGGAGGCCATTTGGCCCATTTTGTCTGCACCCGCTCTGAAAGGAGCTGTCCCAACTCAATCCCACTGGCCCGCGCTCTCTCCATAGCCCTGCAATCTTGTCCTCCCCAAATACCCATCTGCTTCTCTATTAAAAGTTGTTGTTGAATACCATCATCCTTTCAACATACAATAATCCTACAATCCTTGCATTTGATAAAGCACGCTTTTCACATCTTATAGACGTCTCAAAGCGCTTTACAGAATGTACTGCAGAGTGAATTGACTGTATATATTTGTAGACAAAACGCGGTGGGCAATTGTGCACAGCAGCGTCCCCCACAAACAGTCGTGGATTGAAAATGACCAATTTTATTATTGTGTTTTTTTCGTGAAGGTTTATTGTCAGGCATGTGAAGGAAAATTGTCCAAGGTTTTGCTCTGCCTGGAAACGAACCCAGGCCTCTCGCTTGTAAGGTGAGTGCTCTAACCACTGAGCTACAGGACTCCACAATCTGGATTAATTAATTAAATAAGAGCATAAGAATTTGCTGGGCGAAAGAAGACCATCCTTCCATTATTCTAGTAGTCGTTTATTTCCAGCGCCTTGGGAAGTCCTCCTGATATGAAAGGCGCTATACAAATGAAAGTTTTGTTGTTGTATTGTTGATGCTGTTGTTGTCACGTCGAGTCCCAAACTATTGTATCCCGAGATATTATTTTCTAGCAGAAATCTATAGTCTGAGTTTTATTTCTGCTAATTTTCAACAAGAACAGAATCACACTTATAGAGCACTTTTTACATCGGGAGAACATCACAAGGCGCTGAACAGTCAGGTTGGGACCCAAGCAAGGGGGTGGGGCAGGGTAGGAAGGAGTAAACAGGTCGGAGAGGCAGAGAGATGCCAGGGCATGAAGGGAAATAATCAATCAGTCAATCAATCAATCAATCAATCAATCTATCAATCTATCAGTCATTAAGTCATTCAGTCAACCAACCAACAAAAAAACAGACAAACTCTGTTACCTTGGCGTTGAATTCTGCAAGAAAGTCGAAGTGTTTCTTAAGATCTGTGGCCAGTATGGCTTCAATCACGAGGAAACGGAATCGCTTGAACTCTACGTGATCCAGGTTGATCAGAAAGTTGTACTCGGGCCTCGACATGAACAGGTTCCAAGCTGCTGCTGCATGATGGTTCTCCAGTACGGAGCGGTCATTGTACAGCACAGCCTGTAAGCAACGTCATATTGCACTGAATTAGGTGTCGGTGAGGTTAGCGCATTTGCTCTTTAATCATATTAATAATCCTCGCACCTGATGAGAGCGCCTTATTACTTTGTCGAGACATCTCAAAGTGCTGTACAGGACATCCTCTATTTACGTTGCTCCTATTTACGTCATTTTGGTTTAATATTAACATTCACCAGTGAACTAGGGAACGTGATTCGATTTAAAATGCATCGATTCACTCTGTTCATTGTTTTGAAAGAATGCAAAATTTAAATATTACGCGCATGAACTAGTATACTGTAGTGTGGGCAGCATATGTGACGATGTACTATGCCACAGCGCCCCCCACCCCACCCCCGCCCCACCCCAAAGCACCTGCTTCAAGCATCAATGTGTTAACAAAATCGGTGACAAAAACAGGTTTCGATTAAAGTCGTTTCGCCTAACATCGCGTTTTCCACGGACGTATCCCCCAATGTAAATAGAGGACTTCCTGTATTCCTCCAATTTCTCTTAAAATCGTGAGACTTGGGTTCGAATCCAGGCAGGTCAGGGTCAGGAAACCTTGGACAAGTTTCCTTTCTCCACACACACGCCTAATAATAATCCCTCCAAAAAAAAACCACAACAATAAAAATTGGTCATTTCAATCCACAACTGTTTGTGTGTGATACCGCTGTGCAGAATTGGCTGCCGTGTTTCACCCACAAATATAGTAAATTCGCTTCACAGTATATTCTGTGAAGCGCTTTGATGAGATGTGAAAAGCGCGATATCAAATGTATTATTATTATACCATTAGTCTTAAAGCCCATTTGTTCCAATTGAGTGGAATTTGAGTACGGGATAAAACCTTTTCAACTTGGACTCGCTGGCATTAACCCAATCTGCTTGAGAAGCGCTTGAAGTTTGTTTCTAACGCAGGTTGAGATGCCCAGTTGTGAGAAGGGGGGCACTGCAATCCTCTCACCATCTCTGGTCCCCCCCGTCAGTTGTGGAGCCAGCACGTTGTGGTTTTGGAGTCAGAGCTGAACAGCTTTTAAGCTCTTGGTTGTCTCGAGCAGCTCGCCTTTTGTTCAAAGGAACCCCCTTGAATAGCTTCAAAAGCCGGCTGCCAAACCACTTGCATTTGTAGATTTGCCTTCGCTTTGCAGAATGATTTAGCCAATGGATACGAGAGTCTGTGGGCTTGTGGTGTATGTGTGCGTGAGGGTGGAGGGAGAAGGCTGTGACCCTATTCTGTGAGACAACTCAAGTCTCAAGCCACCAAATTCTGGCACAAGATAAATCTGGATGTTTCAACCTGTGGTGATGATGTTTATGGCCGGCCAACACAATATATGCTCCAGTTAAAATATTTATTGACTTGTGCCATAAAATAATAATAATAATCCTTGCATTTGATACAGCGCTTTTCACATCTTATCGAGTCTCAAAGCGCTTCACAGAATATACTGTAAAGTGAATTGACTGTATATTTTGAGGGCAAAACGCGCAGTCAATTGCACACAGCAGCGTCCCCCACAAACGGTCGTGGATTGAAAAGGACCAATTTTTATTATTGTGGTTTTTTTTGGAGGGATTATTATTAGATGTGTGTGTGGAGTAAGGAAACTTGCCCAAGGTTTCGCTCTAATCTGCCTGGATTCAAATACAGGTCTCATGCTTGTAAGGTGGGTGCTCTAACCACTGAGCTACAGGAGCTCCACCTTCCTCAGTGTGCCCAGATATGACCACCTCCGATCCATTGGGTTTTTGGCTGAACGGTTTAACTGGAGTTAAATGGGGGGGAAGAAAAATTCCCTGCCCCCCAGTGTACTGTACTTGCACTTACCTGTGGGGCACTGGTTGCCACTAGAAAGGCATTGGTCCTCCCTGGATGGTCATAGTCATGCATGGCTGCGGCTACATACAGAGCCATCAGCTCCAAGGCAGGAATATTGGCGATAACGCAGCCATAACGATCCTCCGTCACATTGTACGTCTTTGACATCGCGAACCCCATGTGTCCGTGAGTGATCCCACTGTCCGAGTCTGAAAGGGTGAACTCGCTGTTAGGAAAGCTGGGAGAATTTTAATGTCGGTCGAGTGCAAATGACAAACTTTTCTCAATGGTTCACGTCATGCCACAACAACCACAACAATTTACGTTAGTTAATTTTAATTTGCAAAACGCGGCAGCCAATGGCACACAGCGGTGTCCCACAGCGGTGTCCCACAAACGTTCGTGGATTGAGTGAACAATTTTTTAAAAAAAATTGAGTGTGGATGTGTGTGTGTGTTTGTACGGCCCGTGTCCTCTACCGTTCCAAACTCTGTGTCCCCATCTCCCTCATCCTTGCCCGACTCCATTTCCATTGGCTCCCCACCCAGAGGATCCAATTCAAGATCCTGGTCCTCACAATTAAAGCCCTCCACAACCTCGCCCCATCCTACATCTGTGACCTTCTAACCCCTTACTAACCTGCCTGGCCCCTCCACTCAGCAGTCTCTGACCGGCTCCACGTCCCCCGACCCATCCATCCCACCATTGCCGGGCGAGCCTTTAGCCCCCAACCTCTGGAACTCCATCCCACAGTCCCTCTGCCTCGTCCCTCCCTGGCCTCTTTCAAGTCTCGCCTCAAGACTCCCCACTTCAACAGTCCCATTGGCAACTCCTAATCCCCCTTCCCCCCCTACCCCTGATCCCAGTTCGGGTCTGACATAGTGACTGTCCAGTGCCTTGGGACGTCCTCCTGACGTGAAAGGCGCTATACAAACGTAATTTTTTTGTTGTTTGTGTGGAGTAAGGAAACCTGCCTAAGGTTTTGTCCATCCCTGGAATCACACCCAGGTCCTCTAGCTTGCGAGGTGAGTGCTCGCTCTATGGAGCACTGCGGGGCTCCATCCGGTACTTTTCTAAAATCTGAAAGCTGTAACGAACAGGGGTGTGCCAGAGTTTGATGTTTTACCTGAATCGCTCATGGAGCCGTGATCATTCATCACAGTTTGGAGTCCAGGGATTGGCTGTGTGGTGAGGTACCAAACTGCATGCAATACGTCTGTGGCGTGTATCCGATTGTGATCTGTGTGAAGGATAGAAAATACCAACTCATTGTGAGCTTGTTTAAAATTCCGCCTGCTATTCTGGCGTTCTTATATTACTGTTCAAAATTACTCACAAGGTATGTTCCGGTATCCGTTTTCTAGTGCATGGAAGTAGTTCATGAATTCCTTCAATGGGATTTTAAAGATTTGCAAAAGTCCTGTGTCCTCAAATAGCCTGTACGCCACCTGTGCAGTAGAAACAGACTTGATCAATCGAAGCTGTGTTTGGTCATTGGAAGGAAAGCACACTGACACACAATTGATAGTACAGCTTTCTTACACAGTCAGACACTGCTCATCATATCCAAAACACCTTCTGTTTCTTCCAACAGGTCTACATACATAAATATATATATATAGATGTATATTTAATTCCTTGCATTTGATATAGCGCTTTTCACGTTATACAAGACTTCACAGAATATACTGTAAAGTGAATTGAGTACATTCATGGGTGAAACGTGGCAGCCAATTGCGCACAGTAGTGTCCCACAAACAGTCGTGGATTGTAGTGACCAATTTATGATTTTTTTTCTTCAGGGATTAGGGTTAGGTGTGAAACGTGATATACAAGTGTAATTTTGTTGTTTTTATTATCAGGTGTGTGGAGTAAGGAAACTTGCCCAAGGTTTCATGCTGCCTGGAAGCAAAGCCAGGTCACTCGCTTGCGAGACGAGTGCTCTAACCACTGAGCTACAGGACTGCTTACTGAGCTACAAGCTACTAGTCTATATTCATCAGGTGCACAGCTCCCAGTCACAAGGGTAGGCACAATCCATTCATCGCTGAACAAAACTCAACTACATTCTATTAGCAAAAATGAGCCATTTGCAAAAAATGCCACTGAAAAAGGGGTTAAATGGGGGATTTATTTAATAGGGTGACATTTTGGTTGCACCTTCAAAGGAACCTACATAACAGTTCATCACAAACAAGGACATTTTTGTGGTTTTTTTTTAATGGAATTGGATTGTAAAATCAGAGCCCCAGTTAACATTTCAGCAAGTCAGCATTACAGTTTTCATGACTTCTTAATTAAGAAACCCAGTTAAGAAAGATTGCAGAATCGTCCTATTATCAAATTAACTTTATGGAGGCTGAGGACTTTATATTGATTATCATTTAATTCAAAAAATGGGTCATTTCAATCCACGACTGTTTGTGGGACACTGCTGTAGGTACTGTAATTGGCTGTCGCATTTGGCCCACAAATATACAGTCAATTCACTTTGCAGTATATTCTGTGAAACACTTTGAGACGTCTAGAAGACGTGAAAAGCGCTGTATCAAATGCAAGGATTAATCATTATTTTATTATTATTATCATTTACTTTCCCTCTGATACAAGCCTGAACCAATCAGGTTGATATCCTAGATAGAACTACAGGTATTAATGAACTTGCACTCACTGTGTACTCGCTCGTGTCTGAAAAGATCAGAAGGCATGTCTCCGTGTATCGATGTGATTGAAAATGCACACCCACTAAATTACGCTACTAAATACAGTGGAAACGGATAAATTCACTCCCCTGCCTTGTTTTTTTACTTCAGCTGTTTCTCTTTCAATTTGCAACATGTGTAATGCATGTAAAAAATAATAAAAATACTAATGTATAATGTATCCTGCATGAAGCCTTTCAAAATTAATATGCACCAAAGCGAGAAGGCTGCATCATTCTTTAAGATTAATGAGAATAATAACAGTAGTAATTCTTGCATTTTGATGTAGCGCTTTTCACATCGTATCGACATCTCAAAGCGCTTCACAGAATATACTCTAAAGTGAATTAACTGTATATTTGTGGGCGAAACGCAGCAGCCAATCGCACACAGAAGCGTCTCCACAAACAGTCGTGGAGTGAAATTACCAATTTTATTATTGTGGGTTTTTTGGATGGATTATTATTAGCCGTGTGTGGAGTAAAGAAACTTGCCCAGGGTTTTGCGCTGATCTGCCTGGATTTGAACACAGATCTTGCGCTTGTAAGACGAGTGCTCCAACCACTGAGCTACAGGAGCTCCACGGTCTAGTACTGTAGAGCTCGTCCGTGTTAAGTTAGTGTTAAGTTAAAGAGTGCCTAGAAAGGTCAATAATAATAATAATAATCCTTGCATTTGATATAGCGAAAAAAATGAGATTGCATCTATTATCTGCTCCAATTACTTTAAGTCAACATCTCCAAGATCACAAGCATAAATTAATGACTAAATAAACATAGTTGTACGTCTACAGTGGACAGAGCCATGTTGTTGTCGTAAGTGCAATAAAATGACACTAAATATGGCTATAATACTAAAAGTATTTGATAATGATAGTAATATCTGCAGAAAGCATCTTCAGTGAATCAAATTTCTGGTTTAACTGGAGCTTTAAAACTCCAGAGCTACTTGTGTCATCCACACCACAGGTTGTGCCTTCCACACCACAGGTTGCGAATCGGTGCATCGGATGTGGAAACAATTTGCAAACAGAGGTGGATTCCTGTAGCTCAGCACTTAGAACACTAGCCTCGCAAGTCGAGAGAACAGTGTTTGATTCCCGGTCAGGGCGAAACCTTGGACGAGTTTTCTAACTCCATACGCCTGCTAATAATCCCTCAAGGGAAAAAACCAAGCAATAATACATTGGTCACTTCGATCCACGAGTGTTTGTGGGGACACTGCTGTGTGTGATTGGCTGTCGCGTTTCGCCCACAAATATACAGTCAATTCATTTTACAGTATATTCTGCGAAGCGCTTTACGACGTCTAGCAGCCATGAAAAGTGCCATATCAAAAGCAAGGCTTGTTGTTTTTTTTTTTATTTGAGATGAACGAAGAGTTTGCTTTCACTTTGTTTAAATAAATGACTGATTCCACTCCAGATATTGAGCGACTATATGAATGCACACACCGAGGGTAAACATCATTTACAATTGGCCTAATATTCTGTAAGTTAGGCTGTAGGCTTTGTAAGACTAAAATGCTTCCCTATTGCTACAAAGAACAGAAGGTTTTTTATTTCTGATTCGAGACCCGAATTTCAGGTTGAAATATTGCTGTCTGGCTAGGCTTTCCCGCTGCCTGTCCAGCTGTGATCACCCTACCAGTTAGTTAGTTAGTTAGTTAGTTAGCTAGCTAGCTAGTTAGTTAGTTAGTTAGTTAGTGCTTTGGCTGCAGGGTTAACAGGAGCTATAGTGGGAGGATTCGCTGCCCCCAGTGACTGGTCAGTCATCCAGCCCCCCACCCCTCCCCCCCCCACCCCACAAGGAGGAAAGAACCTAAATAGGTTGAACATTTAATTGAACATTAAATCTGTTTTATAGTAATTATTTCCCATTTCCCATTGAAATCGTAACACTAAAAAGTCAAGAAAACCAAATGCTACAGCTGACATTTTAATATTAAACTTGAATGGGCTCCCGGTGCTAATCAGGAGTGAACAGTGTGTTCTGAAGGTCACGGAGACTGTGTCAATGGTAACTTGCTATATGGTTCATCAGTACAATATTTAAAGTGCACGTTAGCTGAAATATCAATGGTTATTGAAAACTAATTTATTCAGGCTGTTTACTACAGCAGCAATAACAACAAAATTATGTTTGTATAGTGTCTCTCACGTCGGGAGGACATCCCAAGATGTGGGACAGACAGTATTCCGGATCCAAGCTGGGGATAGGGATTGGGGTGGGTGGAGGGCAGTGGGGGGAAGGATGTTGATTGATATCACGGTCGAAGAGGAGTGCCTTGAAGAGGGTAGCCCTATAAAATAAGCAGTCAATTCAATCCCGTGAAGTGCTTTGCGACGTCTCGCAGAGACATCAAATGCAAGGATTATTAGGATTACAATTCACATCATTGCAAATGTGGATTTGAAACTTTGAATAGGATTTTCCCTGGGACCTCATACATCCATTGCTCGAGAAACATTTGCAATACATGTAACTCTTCAAACATGCCTGCTGATGGCTGATTTCAACTCCTTTTTGAGATGGTCATTCAGCGCCTTGGGACGTTCTCCTGATGTGAAAGGAGTAATACAAGTGTAATGTTGTTGTTGTTATTGTTGCCTCATCACGTCTTTGATACATCTCAAAGCCCTTCACGGAATAGACTGTAAAGTGAATTGACTGTATATTTTGTGGGCGAAGCGAGGTTTAAGCAATTGCATGCAGCAGTGTCCCACAAACAGTCATGGATTGAAGTGACCAAATTATTTTATTCTGTGGCCATTGATCATTGAAGTGGGAATCCATCAATAGCATCATGTTGTCCATCCAGGAATGAATGGCATGTACCAGTTCACTGATGGAACTACAGTTCCTTCACAAACCTCAATGAAGGATTTATACTTTCAAGGCCATTCACAGCCTTGCCCCCAACCAGCTACCTCTCTGACCCGCTGTCCCCCTATGAATCACCCCGCGCCCTCCATCCAGTGGGCTCCGGCCTACTCCATGTCTCCTGCCTGACCTGCCCTACCATCGACGGATGGGCTTTCAGCCTCTCTGCCCCCACACTCTGGAACTCCATCCCACAGTCCCTTCGCCTCGCTCCCTCCCTCGCCTCCCTCAAGGCTGGTCTCAAGACCCTCCTCTTCGGTCGTGCTTTCTGCTACCCTCCCAACTCTCTCCCTCCCCTACTAACTCTCTCCCACCCCTCCCCCCCTACTCTGCCCTTCTCTCTTGCTCGGGTCTTGACCTGACAGTTCAGCACCTTGGGACGTCCTCCCGACATGAAAGGCGTTCTAGAAATGTAATTTTGTTGTTGTTGTTATAGCTGTGTCTCATTGATACGTTTCCATCTTCCACCTACCAGGATTGTTCACGTTGATTCCTTTACTGACCAATTTAAAGCATGTTGTTATATTGGGGAGAGATTGCAAGGTAACGTACTCCTGTACACGCGTTAAAAGTGCAACAGGAAGAAATATAATTCGCCCCAATTATAATAATTGTCAATCGATTTAGGTTTGACTGCAGAGTCGATCAAATGGATTTCACAACAGGATTCGGTTTCCCACAGTGAGAAAATACCTTCTAAGGTACCTTTAAGCACAAACAAATGTGGTATCGGTAGCTTCTGGGTAGTAGTAGTGTTGTGGAGTCCTGTATCTCAGTGGTTAGAGCACTCGCCTTATAAGCGTGAGACCTGTGTTCGAATCGAGTCAGGTCAGGGCGAAACCTTGGGCAAGTCTGCTTACTCCACACACCTAATAATAATCCCTCCAAAAAAATACAATAATAAAATTGGTCATTTCAATCAATGACTGTTTGTGGGGACGCTGCTGTGCGGAATTAGCTGCCGCATTTCGCCCACAAATATACAGTCAATTCACTTTACAGTAAATTCTATGAAGCGCTTTGAGACGTCTAGAAGATGTGAAAAGCGCTATATCAAAATGCAAGGATTATTATTATTTTTATTATTAACTGAAAACAACTCAACGACCAACTTTGGGCATCAGAAACATGGACACCTTCCGATTGAGAGAGAAAACTATTTACCTGACTGAGAATTCGGCCACATTTCGATCCTGTCATCTCCATGAGTTCAAAGATTGGAAAATTCCAACTGTTCAACTTTGCAAGCAACGGCTCGAAGCCCTCCATAATAAGAGGTTCCGGAGCAAGGATTGGTTGATCCTGGGGTGGGGGAAAAAGAAAATAAATGGAACAATTGATGACATTTAAACACATGTTTAAAAGTATTCGACTTCGATCATTAGCCATTAGTGTTGCCTGGCAGTTTAGTGCCATTACCTTTCCATCCGCAAGGCATTTTTACAATCAATCTGAACTGTTGATTGAATATGTCAATGATTACAAGAGAAGGAAGACCTTCAATAATAATAATAATCCTTGCATTTGATTTAGCGCTTTTCACATCATATCAACGTCTCAAAGCGCTTCACAGAATATACTGTAAAGTGAATTGACTGTATATTTGTGGGTGAAATGCGGCAGCCAATTGTGCACAGCAGCGTCCCCACAAACAGTCGTGGATTGAAATGACCAATTTTTATTGTTGTGGGTTTTTTTGGAGGGATTATTATTTGGATTATTATTGTGGAGTAAGGAAACTTGCCCAAGGCTTCACCCTGATCTGCCTGGATTCGAAACAAAAGGTCTCACACTTGTAAGGCGAGTTCCATAACCACTAAGCTACAGGATTTCACAAATGCATACTTTTAGTGCAATGCTTTCCTTCATCTCTGCATTGTGTCCTGCAGAAATAACATAAGGAAAAAAATGCAAACAAATGTGGTATCGGTAGCATCTGTGCAGTGTTGTGGAGTCCTGTAGCTCAGTGGTCTCACGTTTGTAAGGCGAGTGCTCTAACCACTGAGTTACATTTATTTAAAGCTTTATCCAAACTTTCAATGTTTTAAACTTCCAGTAGATAGATGGGACGTCCTCCCGACCTGAAAGGCGCTGAAGACAAGCAACTTATTGTTGGTTGTTGTTGATACTGCAATTCTTCTTCTTTGAAAGGAATTATTACCCCTGGGATGTGATCTGTCAATTGACTAACAACCGGGTTTCAACTTACTGCTCGGTAAACAGAGGCATCCAGAGTAAGGAAAATTGCCTAAAGTTTCGCCCTGCCCGGCAATCGAACCCAGATTCTCCCACTTGCGAGGTGAGTGCTCTGACCATTACACTGTAGAACTCCAAAATAGTTATCTGGGAGATTATAAGATCACTGTTTCCGAAACATCACAAATTATCCAGGCTTTGGTTTTTTACGGTTTGAAGTGTAATCAGAACCTTGCAATCAAACTGCACAATCTTTACGCAATCCAGGTGTTTACTACCTGTTGATGCAGTGGTTTCCAAACTGTGAGGCGCGCCTCCCTTGGGGAGAGAGTTGGCTAGTGGGGGGGGGGGGGGGGGGGGTGGCACAAAGCTTTAGTCTTGAGGAGTGGGGGTGGGGGTGGGGGGCGCAACAAAAAGTTTGCTGAGTTAGAGAGGGGGGCGCCGCTATTTAAGTTTGGAAGCCACTGCGTTAATGGTTAGTTGAGTAACTAAACCCTTTTGTATTTCTTTTTGAGGGGATTTTTTTTCTTATTCGCTACAAACAAAGTTGCTGAGACACACTTAAAAGACTTCAAAGGAGATGTGAACCAATTCAGTCCATCACAGCGGATCAATCTTACATCAAAGGTGTTCTGTGAAAGTACCTCTGGTGGAATCAAATGATGTAAGATGATGTCTTCGGGCCGATGGTTTCTGCACGTGGAGCCCTTGCGGGATTGGACCAGGTCGTTTGAACAACATTCCTGCTCGTCCTCGTTCTGTGCGATGTCACTGCTGTCACTGTTGTTTGTTTCATGTGTGCTGTCATAGTCAGACGTTGCCAGCGCAGCATCATCTGGAAGAAAGAATAATTTATGATCCTCAAACGCTGTGGGCTCTTTTATGTTGTATCGACACCCACTTCACCTAGCGTTATAGTCTTTCAGAGGATGAAACTTAACAAGCAAGTACCCAGATCGGATGTGCAAGCATTTCGTAACAAACCCAACCTACTGATTCCTCGCAGCAACCTGTCCACTCCCTCCACTCAGCGTGCTCCGGCCTGCTCCATGTCCCCCTCCGTCGTTTGTTGGACCTTCAGTGTCTCTGCCCCACCACCCTTTAGAACTCCCACCCTCCCTCCCTCCCTCCAGGTCGGTCTCCAGACCCTCCTCTTCGACCGCGCCTCCTACCCCCTAGCCTCCCAGATAATGTTTCTGGGTCACTAGATCACATTACAATTCTAATAATAATAATAATGCTTGCATTTGACATAGCATTTTTCACATTCTAGATGTCTCAAAGCGTTTCACAGAATATACTGTAAAGTAAATTGACTGTATATTTGTGGGTGAAACGCGGCAGCCAATTGCGCACCGCAGCGTCCCCACAAACAGACGTGGTTTCTATTCGAGGATACAGAACAGGTAACTTACCCGTCCTGCTTACTGAATGTGCCGGTGGATCTCCTCTGTCCAGTGAGCTATCGCTGTGAATTAACTTGTTGAAAGGTCGTCCACAGCTAGAACAACAAATAGAAAATATTTTTAAACCTCCCCAAGAAACACTGGAAGTGAAACGCTGGATTTCTTCCTACTGTTTCCTGAATTTGCGACGATATTCCGAAAGAGAAGGCCCTGGTTGTTGCCTTTCTTTCGATACGAAAAATAAATAATTTCAAAATACATTTCTTACATAAGTCATTGTTTCCTTGATCGGATGGGAACTGCCCTCATCAATCATATCTGGGTGTTTTTATCATCAGCCCGAATAACTCAGTTACGATTAACGAAGACATCACACTTTCAGACCACAACAGCTCACCTTCCCCCTCCTCATCTTCTGTGACCATTACTACATCATTTGGGTCTCAGAAACACCTTTTCAGTTCCGACGAAGGGTCGTGGACCCGTAACGTTGTCTCACTTTCCTTTCTCTATAGCTGCTGCCTTACCTGCTGAGTTTTCCCAGTTCTCTCTGTTTTTGTTACGCCTTTTCTCGCTCTGGATTGCCTGCTTTTTTTGCAATTCCACCCCAGCCCTGTCCCCCCCTCCACCTTTGTTTTACACCATTAATACATTTTTAACCCATCATCTCTACCCCATTTTCTCCTTTGTCTTCCTTGCCCTGTCTCCCCCCACCTCTGTTTAATTTAATTTAATCCTTGCATTTGATATAGTGCTTTTTACGTCTTCTAGATGTCTCAAAGCACTTCATAGAATATATTGTAAAGTGAATTCTGCATATATGTGAGCGAAATGTGGCAGCCAATTGCACACAGCAGTGCCCCACAAACAGTCATGGATTGAAGTGACCAATTTATTATAGGGTTTTTTTTACGTATTAATATCAGGCATGTGAAGTAAGGAAACTTGCCCAAGGTTTCGCCCTGACCTGCCTGGATTCGAAACACAGGTCTCACACTTGTAAGGTGAGTGCTATAACCACTGAGCTACAGCACTCCACAAATGCATACTTTTAGTGCATTGCTTTCATTCACCTCTGCATTGCTTCCTGCAGAAATAATATAAGAAAAAAAAATTAATATTATTTTTAAATGGTATACTATTTCCCTACTTATTGCTATACTATGCAAGTGAGAGGACCTGGGTTCGATTCCCGGCAGGGCAATAGAGACATAGTAAGCTACAGGACTCCACAATGATAATCGATGTCAACTCTTTGCTGTTGGTAGATAAAACTTGTTCTGAGCGAGACATTTTGATTTTAGAATCATCACTGCATTTCAATCTTGCCATGACAAACAAGGCATCTAATTCACCCTGTTCCTGTATTCTTATTGCACTGGTTCCAGCTCCTCCACTGATTGCTGTAGGTTTCTATGGGGACTCGGAAATCCTTTGTCATAGAAGGAGCTTCCAGTCAAACCTTGTAACAATGATGGTTAATACCTTGTCCGTTGCAGAAAGAGGGGGGCAGTGAACATTGTCAAGGCATATTAGTAGTGAAGAGTTTTTTTTCCCCCCTATTGTGTTAGCCCTCACCTGAAAGCAGTTATTCACACTAGAGTATGATTGCTTCAAAAGGAAATTGAAGACATACGTGGTTTAGGAAAAAATATCACTTGTAAGGCGAGTGTTCTAACCACTGAGCTACAGGACTTGGTTGGTAATCTCCAAGCATCTAATATCTCCAGTGGGAAGAAAGCCAGACATTTGGCAATAAAATGCCTGGAGCTTTTCATTTACACCTGGATTGTAGACTAGGGAGCTGTTAGCACATTCGGCTTCAATACCTGTTGGGAGCCCAACAATATTTGAAATAAACTGTGGGGTTCAGTCTTAATCACATCATTCAAGAACACCGATTGCAGGCGGATTTTTCCCACAGCTCAAATATTTGTAACCATCTCGTTTCTTTTGCTTTACATTGATTGTCTGTTTGAACAAATTTTTAATACTGGCTGTGACATTTAACAGAAGTTGCCTCTACTTTACACGACAACAGCAACAACAAAATTACATTTGTATAATACCAATCGCATCGGCACGATATCCCAAGGCATTGGAGAATCAGGCACATGGAATCCTGTAGCTCAGTGTTTGATTCCAGGTAGGGCGAGTTTCCTTACTCTACACGCCTGATAATAATCCCTCACAAAACAATAATAAATTAGTCATTGTAATCCACGACTGTTTGTGGGATGCTGCTTGCACCATTGGCTGCCGTGTTTCGCCCACAAATGTACAGTCAGTACACTTTACAGTGTCACTGTCAAGTGCTCTGGGACGCTACACTGTGTGAGGGGCACTGTGTAACTGCAAGTTGATGTTGTTCTTGATCTGATCTATTGCCCGCTCTATAACTTGCAATAGATTATTCTAACAAAGTGCTGTGAATTCTGATACGAACAACAACAAAATTACACTTGTCTAGCGCCTTTCATGTAGGAGGACATCCCAAGGCGCTGGACAGTCATTGTTTCATTCCCGAGCTGGGGACAGGGAAGGTGGAGGGACTAGGGGGGATTTGGGGTGACCGATGGAACCGTTGAAGAGGAGAGTGTTGAGGCAGAACTTGAAGGAGGCCAGGGAGGGGGCGAGGTGGAGCGACTGTGGGATGGAATTCCAGAGTTTGGGGGCAGAATGGCTGAAGGCTCGCCCGCCATTGATAGGGCGGGTGGGTGGGTGGGGGACATGGGGCAGGCTGGAGCTCGCTGAGCGGAGGGGGCGGGCAGGTTGGTAATGGGTTAGAAATGTCGCAGAGGTAGGGTGAAGCGAGGCCACAGAGAGCTTTGAATGTGAGGACCAGGATCTTAAATTGAATTCTCTGGGTGATGGGGAGCCAGTGGAGTCGGGCGAGGATGGAGGAGATTGGGGTCACGAAGCTGGGAGCGGTAGAGGACAAGGGCCACAGAGTTCTAGATTATCTGCAGCCTATGGAGGGATGAATTTGGAAGGCTGGCAAATCCCTTTTCAGGAATCATTCATGATTTTACCAGCGCTCAGCCTTGCAAAGAACATTGTGAGGTAATGCAAGATTATGGTCTGTCATGGTGTGCGGCACACTGGTTATACAAGCACCATTCGCAAATAACAAGTGCAATTTAATTTGAGTTCTGCAAAAGCAACTTGCTGAAGTGCCACGGCAATTACTAGAGGTTCAACTTGTCCTGTTCATTGCTTTAAACTGATTTGTAGAATGGGAACACTGTTAGTTTGCTAAAAAAAAAACGCATTGTTCACATTAAACAGCTGTTGTGATCTCTTCAGATTTGTCACTTGCAAGGCAGAGGCTCAGGCTTTCTGCTGTAAACACTAAATCACCCACACATTTCGGAGAAATTGTGAGTGGGCGATTCAACAGGTAAAACACATCAAGATAATGCATAGACGAGGTTACCTCAGAACACAGAGTCGCAAACAATCACCAGCTACTCAACCAACATTAATATTGGTTAGTGGAGCTCCTGTCGCTCAGTGGTTAGAGCGTTCGCCTTACAAGCGTGAGACCTGTGTTTCAAATGCAGGCAGGTCAGGGCGAAACCTTGGGCAAATTTCCTTACTCCACACACATACACACACATACACACACGTACATGCCTAATAATAATCCTTCCAAAAAAAACGCAAAAATAATAACAAAAAATTGGTCATTTCAATCCATGATTGTTTGTGGGACACTGCTGTGCGCAACTGGCTCCTGCGTTTTGCCCACAAATATACAGTCAATTCACTTATTGTATATTCTGTGAAGCGCTTTGAGACGTTTGTCCACCCAAATCCGCTCCGTGACTGGTACCGTCTTCCACCACCTCCGCAACATTGCCAGATTCCGCCACTACCTCACCCCCCGTGCTGCCGAGACACTTGTCCAAGCATTCATTACATCTGGGCTCGACTACGGGAACTTTCTCCTCGTCCCAGTTCCTCTCTTCACAAGCTGCACATTACTCAGAACTCAGCAGCTCGTATACTTTCCCACACTAGGCTCTGCGACCACATCACTCCCGCCCTCGCCAGTCTCCACTGGCTCCCCGTCCCCCAAAGGATCAAATTCAAGATCCTCGTCCTCACTTTGAAAGCCAGTCACGGCCTTGTTCTCGCCTATCTCTCTGACCTGCTGTCTCCCTATCAGCCTGCCTGTCCCCACCGTTCAGCGGGCTCTGGCCTGCTCCATCCCCACCGCCCGAACCGCCCAACCATCGGCGGCCGGGCTTTCAACCTCTCTGCCCCCACACTCTGGAACTCCATCCCGCAATCCCTTCGCCTCGCTTCCTCCCTTTCCTCCTTCAAGGCCGGTCTCAAGACCTTCCTCTTCGGCCGTGCCTTCTGCTCCCCTTCTAACTCTCCCCCCTTTCCTACTCTCCTTCCCCCTGCCCGTTGTTGTTGTTTAGAAGACTTGAAGAGTGCTAGGATTATTATTTATTATAGTGTGTGCCGGCGTAACTGCTGCTTTGGCCCTAACTCGAGGTTAACAGTGAGATAACTCCCTCACCCCCAGTGACTGGTCTGTCCTTCCAGGTACAGCTGTTTTGCAATGGAACCTCTCTTTTTCCCCGTTTGTACCACTAAAGTATAAAATGCCACTTCTGATTCCCCTTAGACATATAACTCTGAGCCTAAAGTACATTACGTTCAATACACCCCTGGCTCCACATTAACACATTTTTATGTATTTTAACGAGACTTGTCTGCCCACATTAGCTAGAAAATTCATCTGACCTACAACAAA
Source organism: Hydrolagus colliei (assembly GCA_035084275.1). Classification (NCBI taxonomy): domain Eukaryota; kingdom Metazoa; phylum Chordata; class Chondrichthyes; order Chimaeriformes; family Chimaeridae; genus Hydrolagus; species Hydrolagus colliei. Next base: position 8,035,450 of record CM068746.1, on the reverse strand, counting down.
ATATGGTTCTGTCAACCGCAATCCCTTTACATTGTGATAGATGAGATCCCAATGATAAATTACTCCCACTTGAATCCGTATAAATTTATCATTCCTACATTGCCACTACGGCTAATCTACTGCATGGGAGAACTAATGTATTAAAAAAGAAGTACCGTTTATAACACTTGAAAAAGTGATATCAAATTTCTATTTAATAGAATCAAAGTTTTAAAACACTCCACAAGGTCACGATTACAATCTCTGTTTGATATGAAATCCAAATTCCATGGAGCTTCCATGAAGTGTTTACATTTGTATGCATGAAGCATACATATATTTTTTAAATTGCAAGTTGTTTAATAATAATATTAATCCTTGTATTTGATATAGCACTTTTCATGTCTCAAAGCGCTTCACAGAATACACTACAGAGTGAATTGATTGCATATTTGTGGGCGAAACGCGGGCAGCCAATTGGGCACAGCAGCGTCCCACAGCAGTTTAAGAACAAGATGAAAATGATTCTGTTTTGAATGTGGCTATTTGTACGATATTTGGAGTCCTGTGGCATATTGGTTAGACCACTCGCCTCGCAAGCGAGAAAGTCCCGGGTTCGATTCCCGGGCAGGGCGAAACCCTGGGCAAGTTTGGTTACTCCACAAGCCTCTGTTTACCTAGCAGTCAGTAGGAACCCGGTTGTTCATTAATTGGCGGGGTTAATAATCCTTTCAAAAAAGAAATATATAAAAATAATAATCATGGATATTGAAGTTACACAGATAAATTTGCTTTGAGTAAAGTTTTTTTTGAAATGATGGGAAGAAGCAATGAAAGAAAGGCTCAAAAACATTTTGCTTCAAAACACAAGGGTGATTTTATGCAGTAATTAAATTTCTGACAATGTGACGTAATTTGAGGTCCCAAGAGACTGGATGCAGTGCTTTCCTTATTCTTCTGTTTCCCAGATCAGTCCAGTTTTGTTCCACTGATTAAGGTTGAACTCGGTATAAAAAGTACCACTGAAAAAGAGAATTGGGGGCCTTAATTCAGGCTGACCTTCACAGAAACCCACAGCAAACATGGGACACACAAAACCTTGCTTATGTTCTGACAGGGTATTCAGTATCGAGGCAGTGGAAGAACTGAAATGCTTTGGAAAAAAAATCTTGCCCTCAAAAACAGCCTCATTTATATCATTTGGAAAACATTGTGCATCAATTAAATTTTCCTTCCATTTTCAAATGCAATTGGCTGCTGCGTTTTGCCCGCGAATATACAGTCAATTCACTTTACCGTATATTCTGTGAAGCAATTTGAGATGTCGAGAAGATGTGAAAAGAGTTATATTAAAATGCAAAGATTATTATTAATATTCATCCTACCCAAAAGGAAAACTATATTATTCCTGCTGGGCAGAATCATGCCATTTTAAACATACTGTACTAGAACAACTCCAACTACTTGCACTTATAGAGTGCCCTCCACACAAGGTAGCGTCTCAGAGTGTCTCAGTAATGTACCACAATAAATAGACCTTTTTTTGTATTAATGCTTTATAAAGGTGCATGGTGATAATAATAATAATCCTAATAATCCTTGCATTTGAAATAGCGCGTTTCACATCTACTAGACGTCTCAAAGCGCTTCACAGAATATACTATAAAATGATTTGAATGTATATTCGTGGGCAAAACGCAGCAGCCAATTGCATACAGCAGTGTCCAACAAACAGTCGTGGGTTGAAATTACCAATTTTATTCATGTGTTTTTTTTAAGAGATTATTATTAGGTGTGTGGAGTAAGGAAATTTGCCCAAGGTTTCATCCTGACCTGACCTGCCTGGATTCGAACACAGGTCTCACAGTTGTAAGGCGAGTGCTCTAACCACTGAGCTACAGGACTCCACATAGAGCAGATTATTGAAAGTTGTTTTGAAAGATGTGCAGACTCGATGGGTCAAATGGTTTCCTTTTATGGTGAATATAAGTTTAGAATAAAATTGAAGGCATTTTGGGGCCTCCCAACATGCAAGGCGCAATATAAATATTGTGTATTGTAAATTTCTACGGTTCTATCGAGGTTTCCAGTTGCAGATCTTTTGGCTATTAGCAATCTCTGGTAAAATGTTAACAGAGCACTACCATCTGAAGTCAACAACAACAAAATTACACCTGTATAGCGCCTTTCACATCAGGAGGATGTCCCAATACGCTGGACAGTCATTGCTTCAGATCCAAGCTGAGGATAACGAGATACCGATGGGTCATCGAAGAGGAGAGTCTTAAAGCGGGACTTGAAGGAGACTAGGGAGGGGGCAAGGTGTAGGGACTGAGGGATGGAGTTTCAGAGGTTGGGGGCGGAGTGGCTAAAGGCTCTCCCACCAATGGTGGGGGCGGGTGGGTCGGGGGACATGGAGCAGGCCAGAGAGCCTGCTGAGTGGAGGGGGCGGGCAGGTTGGTAAGGGGATAGGAGGTCACGGATGTAGGGCGGAGCGAGGTTGTGGAGGCCTTTAAAAGACAAGCGTATTGTTGCAGAACAATCTTCTTTAATATGAATGTAAAGAACATTACCTTTGATGTCCACCATCGAGAATCATGTTTAAAATCGTGAAGAGTCACACTTTAATAAATCAAGTAATAAAGTAGTTGCCAGCAGTTTACAGTTAGTATCCTGCATGTTACACGAATGACAATTGCCTCTGTTTTAGACATTTATGCATGTAAAGTACTATATTTGATTCCTCATCTAATAAGGGAAACATTAAATTTCCTTCGGGACATTTCAAGTTATTATTGAGATGGCTAGAGTGTTTGTTGGACGTCGCTATATTACAGAATATCTGTATCTTTTCCAGTTTTCAACGTTTCACTGTCAACAAGACATACTCTCGTTTTTATTGACCCAGGCGGATTAGAAACAATCTTTGCAATATTCCCAGTATTCTCCCGGATTTCATAAATGGCTTGCTGTGTTTTTTTTATTAAAATACACCCTCAAGCCTCGAAGTATTGCTTCCCCGAAAAACATATTACAATTTGAGCAATTTATTTTTGTTTAAAGAAGATTCAGCGCCTTAAAACAAAATGTTGGTCATCCAATCTATTTCACCTGTTTGTACGCTTCGTAAGTGTGTATGAAGCAAAAGACTTTGCACTTTCCTTCCAACATATAATAAATCCTCAAAAAAAACACAATAATAAAAATTGGTCATTTTCAATCCACGACTGTTTGTGGGGACGCTGCTGTGCGCAACTGGCTGTCGCATTTCGCTCACAAATATACAGTCAATTCACTTGAAAGAATATTCGGTGAACCACTTTGAGATGTCGATAAGATATGAAAAGCGCTATATCAAATGCAAGGATTATTACTTTATTAAGACATCACTGCATAATTTATACTGTAATATTACCATAGGACACACAAGATTTTTGGCCTCTCAATCTAACCCCAAACAAACCAAAATATTTCCCGATTACATTTCTTTTAAAAAAAGATGTTTCCAACCAGCAGCCTACAGTTGCATCATTTGTGTAGATTCTGTGCCTTTGGTGAGTTGCTTGAAACAAGATCCTTTTTACCATTGAAGTGCAAGAAAACATTCGCAGGAGGAGGCCGTTCAGCCCCTCAAGTCTGTTCGGCCATTCTATTAGATCATGGCTGATCTGTACCTCCAGTCTAATTACCTGTCCCCTGCCCTGTATCCTTTACTAACCAGATATCTGGAAGGATGAGATTAAATGATCTGAAAAAAAACCTTTGTTCAACTCTCTCCAATGCTGTGGTCGAAAGATTAATAATCAAACAAATTAAATTAGTCACTCAATCCATGATTAATTGTGGGTCGCTGCTGTGCGCAATTGGTTGCCGCGTTCCTTCCCCAAAATATACAGTCAATATGCAATTCACTTTACAGTATATCCTGCGAAGCGCTTTGAGATAATAATAATCCTTGTATTTGCTATAGCGCTTTCCCCATTTTATCGATGTCTCAAAGCGCTTCCCAGAATATACTGTAAAGTGAATTGACTGTATATTTGTGGGCGAAACGCGGCAGCCAACTGAGATGTCTCAAGTGATAAACGCGCTGTATCAACTGCGAGGATTATTAGTATTATTTTACCTATCCACCTCAGATGTCAATGGATCCACAGCCTCTTAGTCTTAAGGGAAGAGAGTTCCAGATTCATTGTAACACACGGGGAACAAGAGGTTCCAATGCTCTACCCACCTGCACAGTGGTGTCTCGTATGTGAGTTTGATGCTTGCACTGCGGTCTCGCCTGACAGGGCCAGGCTCCATCGTAGGTAAACCAGTGGCTGAAGTTGTTGTGGTCCACGTGGAGGATATCCTGCGTAACAAGCCAGGGGGCAAGCTCTTCCTCAGGCGCTAAAGGGAAAGAACAAATGTAAACAAATGTAATCACAAATCATAATCTAATTATAACAATAATACTAATAATAATCTTTGCATTTGATATAGCCTCATCACATCTTCTACATGTCTCAAAGCACTTCACAGAATATACTCTAAAGTGAATTGACTGTACGTTTGTGGGTGAAACGCGGCAGCCAATTGCGCACAGCAGCGTCCCCACAAACAGTCGTGGTTTGAAATGACCAATTTTATTTATTTATTTTCCTTGAGGGATTATTATCAAATGTGTGGAGTAAGGAAAGTTGCACATGGTTTTGTCCTTCCTGGAATCAAATAAGAGCTCTTGCTTCCGAGGCGAGTGCTCTAACCATTGAGCTATAGGATTTATCACGTCTTCGAGATGTCTCAAAGCGCTAATTATGTATTTTTGGGGTGAAACATGGCAGCCAATAGCACAGTAATTTCCCACGAACATTCGTGGATTGAGTGACCAATCTTTTTTGAATGGGTTATAATATATAACCTATATAATGGGTTCCTCGGTAAAGTTATCAATTCCGTCTCAAACGCTGCACAGAATGCAGTGTAAAGTGAATTGACTGTATATTTGTGGGTGAAACCTGGCAGCCAATTGCGCACAGCGGCGTCCAACAAACAGTCGTGGATTGAAGCGTAGGCGTACATAGACACTGACCATCCGGTATTCTTGCGTGGGTTTCACTTAACTGCGACGTTAAGTGAGGACTAAGTGTAGTATTGCTGCTGCTGCTGATAGCGAAAGGAAATCTGCGTTGAAAAATACCTGTTAAAGTTGTGAACTTACCTTTGGGATGGCAAGCTTCTCTCCCTTTTCTGGGCATTCTTCCGAATCAGAGCAAGTGTACGATTCACTGAAGGACACTAATGGGTTGACCCTGGGCTTGTGGACAGGCTGGAAGGTCAGTTGAGTGCTGAGCAGATTGCTGACAGCCCGTAAGGAGGTACTGACATTGGGAGGCAGGGTAGGGTCAGCCAGGAGGTCTGTAATCAGTCCGTGGGCTTCTCCCATCACAGCGATGTCGACAGTAACACTGGTACCCGTAGACTGAAAGCAAATGGGAATTGTAATTAACTTGTGGCGGGAACTGTAGTGCAGCAAAGAAGCACCAAACGCACATTATTAATCTTACAGAGACTGAAAGTAAGTGCGCAATTTGGAGTCATTTGGAATTTATAATAATAATATTAATAATCTTTGCATTTGATATAGCGCTTTTCACATCTTATCAATGTCTCAAAGCGCTTTAAAGAATTCACTGTAAAGTGAATTGACTGTATATTTGTGGGGGAAACGCAGCAGCCAATTGCGCACAGCATTGTCCCCCACAACAGTTATAGCGAGTATACAAGTGAATTAACTGTATTGTATATAGAATTGATCGTTGATTGAAGTGACTAATTTTATTACTGTTTGTTTTTTCTTGAGGGATTATTATCAGGCGTGTGGAGTAAGGTAACTTGCCCAAGGTTTCACTCTGTCTGGAATCAAATCCAGGGCTCTTGCTTGCTAGGTGAGTGCTCTAACCACTGTGCTACAGGATTCCCCGAATACACTGTAAAGACTACCTATTTACTTTGCTTTCTCGTTAATCTACCAATGTGGAAAAAGTTCAACAAAAACACAAACAAAAGTAGACAAAAAGTCGACACAAATATTATTCTGGTCTTTTACAGAATTTAGGGTAATGTCTTTCAGCAAAGGGATTAATTTATATATTATACATTATATAGTGCCTTTCAAATCAGGAAGACATCCCAAGGCACTGAAACAAACACAAAGGAACATTAAAACATAAACAAAAGGAACATTAAAACATAAACAAAAGGAACATTAAAAATAACTGAAAATAATCCATCTTAGAATTGACTTCACTTCACTTCTGTTTTGTTAAAATTCCAATATCAATTATACTGGCATTTTATTGTTGAAAGAAAAATACCACCTACACCAACAATAACATGCCAATAATCGTCTAGTGCAATTATTTTAATTTATTCACATATTTTCTCACCTTATCATTATCAAACTTATCAGCAATTTTGACTCAGTTGAGAATAATAATCCTTGCATTTTGTATATCAGTATTCACGTGGGGTGGGGGAGGGGTGGGGCGGGGGGGGGGGGTAACGTCTCAAAGCGCGGAGTGACTGTATGTGTGGGCGAATGAGGCACAGCCATGGCCTCACAAACAGCTGTGGAGTGAGTGAGCACGTTTCGGGAGATTGCTGGCCAGGGTACCGGGAGAGAGAAACTCCCTTCTCTTTTCAAATAGGGATCTTTAACGTCCACCTGAACAGGCGGATGGGACCTTGTTTTAAGATCTAATCCAAAAGATGGCACCACCCCACCACCTACAACCACCAAGGCTGCATTGGAGAGGCAGTTTAGGCTACACAATTCCAAATCTCACAGTGAGACTTGAACCTACAACCACCTGAATCAGAGGTGAGAGAGCTACCACTGAGCTAGGCTGACACACTGATACACTTGACAGTTCATCGAACTCACAGTAGGAGCTCGTAGTTGTGCCTGTAGCTGAGTGTTAGAGCACTCGCCTTACAAGCATGAGACCTGTGTTCGAATCTAGGCAGATCAGGGCGAAACCTTGGGCAAGTTTCCTTACTCCACACACAATTGTGCGCAATTGTCTGCCGTGTTTCACCCACAAATATACAGTCAGTTCACTTTACAGTATATTCTGTGAAGCGCTTTGAGACATCTAGAAGACGTGAAAAATGCTCTATCAAATGCAAGGATTATTATTATTATTATTATAATTCTGGCCATCAATTGCCCAAATAACATTGGTCATTCACTCCATGGTTGTTTGTGAGACTTTGTCTTGAGACAAATTAGCCCGCAAAACAGACACTCGCTACACTTTACTGCGAAGGGCCATCGAGACGTCCCCTCAACATGAAAGGCGCTATTTTAATAGCAATGATGATTATTATTTCTTCAACTCAAGTGTTGTGAAGTCTATGCAGGACAAGTAGGCGACAGTTACGAGCTCGACCCGTGGCGGGGGAAATCAAATAGCGGTTTGATGTCCAAGCGAAACCACAATACCAAAATTGGTCATTTCAATCCACGACTGTTTATGGGGACGCTGCTGTGCGCAATTGGCTGCCGCGTTTCGCCCACAAATATACAGTCAATTCACTTTACAGTACATCCTGTGGGGCGCTTTGGCAGATGTTTAGAAGACATGAAAAGCGCTATATCAAATGCAAGGATTATTATTATTACATGGAAACGTACATTTTGTGGGACTTGTAGATTACAGGAATATTTATTTGGAAGGTAAATGTATTCTGTGAAGTGCTCTGAGACGTCTAGAAGACGTGAAAAGCGCTGCCCCAAAATTCAAGGATTATTATTACAAAATGGGGAGGCATTTCAGATATTTCTGGCTGGTATGAAAATGCTGAAAAGTTTAACGGAGCGTTGTCATAGAAACCACTGGAGGGGAATCATGATTCACATCACTGTGCTGTGAGAATATCGTTTCTGATTGGAAGCCACAGCCTAGTGAGTAACACAATTCCTGAATGACGCAGAGACAGACGAGGGCTGCAATGCTTAATCGCCCGCGACAAATGATTGATTTTCAGCTTTTTTTATCAAATATATATATCTACAGTATATATTAAAAACAAGGCAAGGAAACATTCAGCGTTGTATTTGGCTTACGCTTTGCAAGCTGAGGCCGAGAGAGGGAAAGAACATTTTTGGAAACCCCTGCATTGCAGATCTGTATGTTTTTTCTTTGCACACTGTGCAATTTACAGTGTTAAAATGTTTGAGAATGTGACTGTTACATTTGTATTCAATGTCATACTGATTACACCGAACACAAGTTAAGACAGACCAGAGATTTGACCCCATCGTCCCTTGATATTGCCTCTGTCAAATTTCAATCACTGCCTAACTGACGGAAGCTCTCATTCTTTACAGTAACGCTTGGGAGACATTTGTAGAGTCTTGTGGTGTAGTGGTTAGAGCACTTGCCAGTGAAAGTTTCTCTGTTTGAGCAAGTTTCCTTATTCCACACCCCTCTGTTTACCTCGCAGTAAGTAACAAGCCGCTTGTTAGCAGTTTGGTGCATGGCTTTTCCGGGGGTAATAATAAAGGGTGTGATTATTGGTCACTCAATCCACGACTATTTATGGGACATTGTTGTGCACAACTCACTGCTACATTTGGCCGACAAAATACCAGAGTCAATCCACATTGCAGCGTATCCTGTGAGGCGTTCGAGGAGTCTCAATGGCGTGATAAGGCACAATATCAAATGGCAAGGATTATTATTATTATTTACTTCAGCCCGGAACGCCTGTGCATTCTCAAGACTAGCTCAGTTATAGCGGACAGAGCACAGAGGGGGAGAGTCTGGCACGGTTTCAGGATGCTGTTATTTTAGCAAAGAGCGAGCAAGAAGCTGTAGACAGGCAGGAAAGGGTGAGTTAACCAGTCTTGTGCATCTGATCACAGAGAGTGACGAAGGCCAAAGTCTCCAATTAAACATGGGTCAAACAAAAGCATTCTCCTGAACTAATTGGGATGGCTTTCCCGACCGATACGTACATCATTACCAATCGAGTCCGCACAAATCATTTCAACATCTGAAATGTTACACGTATGAAGTATATTCCGAAACAAATTGAACCTAAAGTTTCTTTTAAATGTTCTCAGTTGGTGTGCTATCGATTTCAATTCAATTCAGACACCATCAATTACCCCAACAGACACTCTGGGCTCCCCCCCAAGCCTTGGCTCCCGCCAACCTACGCCTAATACTGCCTGGAATTGGGGAAGCAGGTTGTGTCCCTCCAGAGAGAGGGAGAGCACATTCCATTCCAACAATTTACCTCTGGGATTTTCATGTGCAGGTGGGATACTTGGCATTCTCAGTTTGGTTCGGAGACTCTTTAAGCAACAGTGATGGGTTTCCGCATATGTCAGACACCTGGCTGATGGCCAAAAAACTAATTTCCGACACAAGTCTGAGGTGAAATTTAAAGTCGTTAGAAAGTGTTCGACGCAATACTTATTGGATTAAAAACACAAGTTGCGAGAGGCCACAGAATTGTCCCCACTTGTCCCTCAAACATGCCTCCGTCATATGTCACCCAAAGGAATCTGACCGTCGAAAGGAAATTCTGGTTCTCTATATACTTGGGGGAATCTTTGCTTCAGCCTGGGTGACTGTGCAAGACTAAACTCAGCACATTAGCATCGTGAAGCACAAACAGAGGTTACTGCATCCCAGTGGAAATATAATATTTAACATTTGGCCGGATCATTAGAAGAGGAGGCAGGTTGGAGACTTACTCTAGTTGAGAGCACAAGATCTAGCCACCTCACTCCCCCATTGAGACGGTCTTTGGGGGTTTCTAAGAGGCAGTGATTTATAGACAGAGTCAAACTATGAAATATAGACCACTTCCTTTCTCTTTCCCAGAACAATTACTTAAGGTAAAAGTAATACGGGAAATTGAACATTTTCCCATGAATGTTAGAGCCGTGAAACATGACCACAATTCTTTTTGAAATCAGTGGGGAAATAACTAGACATTTTTATAGACATCAAGTTATTTTGCTGTCAGTCTGGTTCTCTAGGTAACTTTCTAACCTCAAGAGTCAGAAAGTTGTGAGTTCCTTCACTTACTGTATGTATGGCTCAATGTGCATCCCCTAAGTCACAAATAAAAGCAATAATATCATACTCATTTTTGTATTTAATACACTGTAGCGTCATTGTGGAGCTCATGTAGCTCAGTGGTTAGAGCATTCGCCTTACAAGCATGAGACCTGTGTTTGAATCCAGGCAGATCAGGGCGAAACTTGGGCAAGTTTCCTTACTCCACACACATGACGAATAACAGTCCGTCCAAAATTATAGCACAATAATACATTGATCACAAGATGGAAGCAGAAAGTGAAGCTCCTGTTGCTCAGTGGTTAGAGCACTTGACTTACAAGCGTGAGACCTGTGTTCGAATTCAGTCGGAACAGGGCGAAAACCTTGGGCAAGTTTCCTTACTCCACACACACACGCGCCTAATAATAATCCGTCCCCAAAAAAACACAAAAGTAAAATTGGTCATTTCAATCCACGACTGTTTGTGGGGGACGCTGCTGTGCGCAATTGGCTGCCGCGTTTCGCCCCCAAATATACAGTTTGTACAACACCCTTGGATAACCAGCGCTCACCCCAGCACTTTAGAGGAACATCGGCCCGGACCGTCGAGCTTAAAGCACTGACACGCTTCTCGAACATATTAACTTCCTTAACTTCTAGTCCCAGAGGCAAGAGAGCTCCCAAGTGAGTCAAGGTGACAGAAATGCATTTGGACATAAAAACAGATTCATCACATGGCTTTTCACTCGAAAGGATATGGGTGAGAACACTGAAAATGCTTAGAAACAGGGTTGTGAAATTCTCAAACCAACACAGCGACTTGTATAGAGAGCTGCCGGTTGCGTCGATGGCGAGATCCGTTATTTCTGCCTGACAGCTATTCAGAAGATATATAATGTAATAATCCTTGCATTTTGATATGGTGCTTTTCATGTCTTCTACACGTCTCAAAGCGCTTCACTGAATATACTGTAAAATTAAATTGACTGTATAAATGTGGGTGAAACCCGGCAGCCAATTGCGCACAGCAGAGTCCCCACAAACAGTCGTGGATTGAAATGACCAATTTTTTATTGTTTTTTTTTTTAAGGGATTATTATTAGACTTATGTGTGTATGTGTGTGTGTGTGGAGTATGGAAACTGGCCGAAGGTTTCGCCCTGACCTGCCTGGAATTGAACCCAGGTGTCCTGCTTGTAAGGCGAGTGCTCTAACCACTGAGCTACAAAGGAAGAAATGGCTTTGCGAACTGGATGGAAAGGGACGCGTCTGAAGATACCATAAATCTGATCTGATTAAAGTCAACAGCTTTTCCCGTTGTTGTTTTTTAGGCAATGCCTTGCATCAGCAAGCTGGCACCTCGAGTAATGCAACGACAATAAAAAAATAGACATCTTCTTGAGTCATATTTTACAAGTTGCCTCGCAGGTTCCTTGCTATACGCCACCAGGACCATCCTGCCTCCGTATGGTCTCCTGATAAGTTAGTCCAGTCATGCACGAAAGACCGCCAGAGAAGCCACTGGTCCGAACCGGAGTTAATAATAGAAGTTCCCTGGGATGGTTAGTGACTAATGGGTCGGAAGTAATCTTTGTGAGGTCACTAACCATTACATGTTGGAGCTCTTGTGAAAAAAACCTGCATTCTGTCCAGACATCAAGGCTTTTTTTCCTCCCTCTCTCTCTCTCTCTCTCTCTCTCTCTTCTGCGAATTCAAGAACGCAATAGGGTTTTTCAGCAAGACCAAGATGAAAGTTCAAATCCGTTTGCAATGTGCTTTTTGATAGCGCAGTTTCCCAATTCCGGAAATCAATCGAGATGCGTTTCTTCTACCAAATTGCCATGATTTGCACGTGGGTTTCACGTGGGTTGTTTGTATGCAGATACACACACACACAAACCTCTTTGTTGACGGGACCATAGGAAAGAAAGTAAGCAATTTCACTTAAAGAAGCCGTTTTGCTTTGTGGCTTTGATGGGAGACATGCGGTGCAATTCCACAGCGTTATTCTCAATATACAGACCTGATCTGAACCAGGAACGCATATTGCATCCTAACAACGCTTGTGATGGCAAAACTTAATATGACTTGAGATTGTTCCTACTAAAGTAATTTAAAAAAAACTGCTATTTGTAAAAGAAGTGATATACAGTAGTCTCAAAGTTTCTCTACAGATATCACAAGGATAATAATAATTCTTGCGTTTGATACAGCGCCCTATCACGTCTTGTAGACGTCTCTAGATGTTTTGGGACGTCCTCCTGATGTGAAAGGCTTTCTTAAGGTCATTTAGTTATTGTTTGTTGTTGTCTCAAAGCGCTTCACAGGATGTACTGTAAAGTGAATCGACTGTATATTTGTGGGCGACACGCGACTGCCAATTGAGCACAGCAGTGTCCCCACAAACAGTCGTGGATTGGAATGACCAATGCATTATTGTTTTTTTTTCTCCTGAATGCTGCTGAGGATGCAATGCAAAGTGAATTGACTGTATACTTTGTGGGCGAAACGCGGCAGCCGATTACGCACAGTAGTGTCTCCACGCACAATGCTTGAAATTCACCACAAAGTCCAGCCCAGTCCAACCAGTGGCCAAGCCATTAGCTCATTACTGACATCCGACTCACATATCTGAGGAGGCTGTCATTGCCAAGGATGAATGAAGAATACGAAGAGAAAGAGATGAACGATATTGAAGAGGAGGAAGAGAACTAGGGACATCCTTCCCTGCATAAAGAGCCCAGTGTAATAATAAATAGTTTACCAAGGGCATCAAGTATTGCAACTTGATGGTGGGTGAGTCAATGACTAAAGGGTGTTGATTAAAGATCGTTACAAAATGATCAAATGGGGATGTTTTTTGGCAGAGAGACATTAGGTTATGGAATGCTTTGAGGCAGAATCCATATTTGCTTTCAAAAGAGGACGAGATGAAATACCTAAAAATGAGTAAACTGCAGAGGTGTACGGGGAAAGACCTGGTAAAATGACGGTGAAAGGATTTTACTTAAAAGAGCCAACAACAACAACAAATTACATTTGTATAGCGCCTTTCTCTCAGGAGGACGTCCCCGGATAGTCACTGTTTCAGACCCAAGCTGAGGACAGGGGGCGGGGGGGGTGGGGGAGGGGGGTTGAAGGGGGGTATTAGGAGTTGCTGATGGGACCACCGAAGAGGAGAGTCTTGAGGCAGGACTTGAAGGAGGCCAGGGAGGGGGCGAGGCGGAGGGACTGCGGGATGGAATTCCAGAGGTTGAGGGACAGAGTGGCTGAAGACTCGCCCGCCAATGGTGGGGCGGGTGGGTCAGGGGATGTGGAGCAGGCCAGAGCCTGCTGGGCGGAGGGGGTGGGCAGGTTGGTAAGGGCATAGGAGGTCGCAGATGTTGGGTGTGGTGGGGTTGTGGAAGGCTTTAAACAGGAGGACCAGGATCTTGAATTGGATCCTCTGGGTGACGGGGAGGCAATGGAGTCAGGCAAGGATGGATAGGATGGATAGGCTTAAATGACCTTCTCCTCTCCTGTAAATTTCCATGGTTTAACCTCACATAGTGCAACACAGCTCAAGGCACCTCAGATGGCAAGGTACACAAGACAGAACAGCCAGCTGTAGAGCATTTAGCACTGCGTGAGTGAGGAGGAAAAAACATGGGCAGGTCTCAGGAGAGGGAGGTGCCTTCAGCAGGATTTATCTCAAGGTTCAGCGACAAAGTTCGAAATTAAGGCTAAATTGATCAAATTCTGCAGGTTGCCTAAACTCCCTCTCAGTTGAGTTCAAATATCAGCCAAACACAATCAGGGGCTAGAGCTTAGATCAATAAATAATATCCCATGATATCAATATTATCAATCGATAAATGTTTTTTGATTGAATATTTCTTGATTCATAACATCATTTCTTTTAACGACTACATTTGCACAGCACTCGCCTCACAAGCGGGAGACCTGGGTTCGATTCCCGGCAGTTTCTTGGACAAGTTTCCTTACTCCACACACACGCCTGATAATAACCCCTCCAGAAAATAAATAAATAAATAAATAATAAAATCCACGACTGTTCATGGGACACTGCTGTGTGCAATTGGCTGCCGCGTTTCGCCCACAAATTCACGTTACAGCATATTCTGTGAAGCGCTTTTGAGATGTCTGGAAGATGTGAAAAGCGCTATATCAAATGCAAGGGTTATTATTATTATCGATGCGCAATCATGCCATCAGGTTGCCTACAAATAGTCACTCTGACAGTGAAACCTGTGAAACTCTTTGAGCCTTTCTTCCGACACGATATCAGTAATACACTTAGGCCTCGCTTAACGTCGCAGTTGTGTTAACGGGATTTGTGACTTTAAGCGAAATAACGTTAATGACCGCACAAAAGTACCAGGCTACTTATTCTATGTATATATAGAATAAATATGTATGCGTCTATGTATTCCTACTCTACCCAAAGTAGTTCTTTTCCATCCACGTGAACGACGTAATGGTGAACGCAGCGACTTTAAATGATTATAGGTTTCCTTGTGTGTCAGCGACGTAATAACAAAACTACATCAACTGAAGCAACGTTAAGCGAGGTCTACCTGTATAGCTATAGCTGATAAGGTGTTGTATCAAGTAATTTTTACTATTATAAATCTACGCTAGTTTGTTTTTTCTATGGTTATTGTATTGGTTAATACAAAACATCTTCACTGAAGCATTCAGTAGCATAGAAGCTACGAATTAGGAAGCAATATTTTTCCACTTATACAGCTGCTACTCCAGACCTCTGGGAGCTCAATCAATGAATATAACTACTGAGAAAACAAGGCCATATCAAGAATAACATCATTTTTCATATTTTCTACATTGCTGTCCACACCCCCTTTTCCTGTCCCACATCAGACAAAAACACCCTCAGAAAATAGATATTCTGGCAATAAACCTGAAATGCGGCTTGAAGCAGTTTATTAATATTGTAACAGGATTCAAACTGATGTAAAAGTACATCGAGTTCTAGAAAGGCTTGTTTTTTTTAAATGAAGAGGGAGCCCCTAAAATATTTAATTAGTAATCTTCTGTGGCCTACTGCTGGGTATTCATCACTTATAGATTGACGTCATTATATAAACATGAGGGAACGCCACTTCACATTACTGGCAGTTTACTGATTCTGATTCTTAACAGAGGATAAATAATAATATAATATAAATAATCATGATTGCATTTGATACATCGCCATATCATGTAGTTGAGACTCAAAGCGATTCATGGAATCTACTGTAAAATGAATTGAATGTATATTTTGTGGGCGAAACGCGGCAGCCGGTTGTGCACAACAGTGTCCCACACACAATCGTGGATTAATTGACCAGATTATGAATTTTTTGGAGGAATTATTATGATCCACCAGTCAACTAACAACCAGGTTACTACACACTGCTAAGTAAACAGAGGCGTATGGACGAAGGAAAGTTGCCTGAAGGTTTGGGCTTGCCCAAGAATCAAACCCGGGTCCTCTCACTTGTGGGTCAGAGGCGCTCTAATCAATATGCTACAGAACTCCACAAAACTGCATGAGTTCATTGCAACTCAGCAAACTTACCGCAAAATTCAAAGGAGAATTGGGTCCTCAGGTTTTGCTCCTGTGCTCCAGTAATGTCAAACAGCAGGACTCCACTATCAAAATAGAGACTCGCCAAGACTCATTTGAATCCCTAGTAAAATCTTGTGTGCTTGATTTTGCATTTGTAACATTAAACTGTGCTGCAAATTGTGTTTATTGATGCGCTGCTTGTTGGTTTGGCTCTCAGCCATATAGGAGTGGATGGGGAGGCTAAATCATACATGTTCCATGATGAAAATCTTTCTTGATATTTTTAAACTATACATCAATGGTAATCTGAAGACCTTGATCGCAATGATGTGCAGAAGCCCAGTTTTGGAGGCTGAGCAATGCCATTGCACCAGTAAACGTTATTAAATATACTGTATTATATACTGTAAAAAATATATAATAAGCCCTGCATTTGAAATAGTGCCTTATCACATTGTTGAGACGTCTCAAAGCTCTTCACAGAATATACTGTAAAGTGAAATGACTGTGTATTTTGTGAGTGAAACCCAGCAGCCAATTGCGCACAGCAGTGTCTCACAAACAGTCCTGGATTGAGCGATTTGTTTTGAGGTGGGATGAATTATTACCCCTGGAAAGCAATCTGCCAATATATTAACCAGGTTCCTACTTTACTACTGTACTAGGTAAGGTTTGTGGAGGAAGGAAACTTGCTAAAGATTTCGCCCTGGCTCGGGATTGAACCCGGGTCCTCTCGCTTGTGAGGAGAGGGCATTAACCAGTCCACTGCGTCTATCAGGAACTTTGGCATCTTAATGGAATTCAACAACAACAGCAACTTGGATTTATATGGCGCCCTCACTCCACGTCGAACGGCGTCTCAGAGCGCTTCACAATAACGGATCCCAGGGCCGAGCCGGGGGAGAGGGGAAAAAGGTGACCAAAAGCGCAGTCGAAAGGAAATGTCTTTAGGTGTGGAATTTCAACTGAAGCAGGCACTTTGATGTTTAAAATACTTTGACATGGTTAGCTGACAGGTTTAGTGGGTGAATGCATCAGCGGCAAGACAAGGGGAACAAAAAGCTATATAATACAGTATACAATTCTCGTTTTCAGTCTCACAATGAGACGAGCTGTTAAATTGATTCCAATTGTTCGGTTGTAAAAGGTCTTTACTGTAATTGTGTAAAACAATGCGAGCTTTAAACCCGGTGAACTTCGTTCCTGATGAACAGCAACAAGGAAGATGTGAGCTGTGAACCGCTGATAACTCCAAAGGTGGCAAACCATCTGAATTATTGTTGGTCCCCAATAACTTGTGCAGCTCCTGTAGCTCAGTGGTTAGAGCACTCGGCTTACAAGCATAAGACCTGTGTTCAAATCCAGGCAGATCAAGGCAAAACCTTGGGCAAATTTCCTTATTCCACACCACTAATAATAATGCCTCCAAAATACCCCACAATAATAATAAATTGGTCATTTCAATCAACGACTGTTTGTGGGACACTGCCGAGCGCAAAATGGCTGCCGCATTACGCCCACAAATATAGAGTCAATTCAGTTTACAGTATATTCTGTGAAACGCTTTGAGATGCCCATAAGATTTGAAAAGCGCTACATCAAAAAAATGCAAATGCAAGGAACATCAAACGCTCTGTGACCTCTGCGAGTGAGATTGATGATTTAGTGCTGAGGTAAGGGCTGCCTGGTACTGTGAGATCACATGCAAATCAAACAGGGTTTTGATTGTCCGCTGGGTCTGGTTTCAATCATTTAAAGAGGTCACAGAATGGCTGATGTTGCAATTGACTGGTACGTTGTGTATGGGCACAAAACACAAAATACTACAGATGCTGGGAATCTGAAACAAAAACAAAAGTTGCTGGGGAAACTCAGCAGGTCGGGCAGCATACATGGAGAGAGGAAAAAGAGTCAACATTTCGGGTCTACAACCCTTTGTCAGTTCTGACGAAGGGTTACTGGACCCGAAACGTTGACTCTTTTTCTTTTCTCCATGGATGCTGCCTGACCCGCTGAGTTTCCCCAGCAACTTCTGTTTTTGTTTCAGATTCCCAGCATCTACAGTATTTTATGTTTAGCTCAGAATTGGTGTCTACTATACACCTATTGAGGGCTCAAGCCTGCACTTGTTAGACGTCCAGTGATAATTAACTAATAACTAACCTCATGATTCCCTCCGTGCACGTGTGCTTACTATAAAGTAAATTGACTGTATATTTTGTGGGCGAATCGCGGCAGCCAACTGCACACAGCAGTGTCTTATAACAGTGTCTCTTAACTGTGCCTTGAATGAATTAGCAACTGCTCTGCCTTGGCTGTTCAGGGGTTTGACAGAATTGGCAGACTTCCCCCTGAACTTGGCTACTGCTGACAAAACGAAAAGGGGTAGAGAGCGAGATTTAGCTCGGAAGACACAACAAGCCAAAGAGAAACAACAACGTTGGATAAACTCAGTCAAATTCACTGCGACACCAAACATTCAGGCTCGCTCTGAATCTGGCGCTACTCCACCGCTCTTAATTGCAAGCACAACACTACTTTACAAATATTTTTCCTCACACAATCAAGGTGAGTCAGTGATGAGGCTTTTTTAAAAAAACAAAATCACAAACAAATCTGTAATTGATTTAAACTGATAAACAAGAGATCATTTGAATAACTGCTGATGTGAAGCGCTCTGAGACGTCTGGAAGACGCTGTAATCGCATAATAATAATCCTTGCAATTGATACAGTGCTTTATCGTCTCAAAACGCTTCGCAGAATAAAAGCGTAAAAAGTGGATTGATGGTGTAATTTTTTTTAGTGGGTGAAAGACAATTGGGTACATCAATTAGCAGTAGTACTATTATTATTATTATTATTATTTGAATGCAGTGTTGGAAAATGGAACGCGTGTCCAACGGACCTTCCTCAACAGGGAATTTAAACCATAAATAATATTGTCGTGCACATGGTTTACAGGGACCGGAAGTCTTTCGTGAATTCCCATCTTCTAAAGGTCTGGCTTAGCAGACCTTTCTTTGCGCGCCGGAAATGGAGCGCAGCAAATGGGAATCACAGGGGTTCGTACAAGCTTAACGTACGATATGGCAAAGCCTGACGTTGATCGAGTGTCGAGCAAAAAGCAAAAACATGTAGGCGCAGTGAACGAACGCGTGTCTCTGTAACAATAATAATATTATAATAATCCTTGCATTTGATACAGCGCTTTTCACATCTTATCGACGTCTCAAAGCGCTTCACAGAATATACTGTAAAGTGAATTGACTGTAGATTTGTGGCCAAAACGCGGCAGCCAATTGCACACAGCGGTGTCCCCACAAACAGTCATAGATTGAAAATGACCAATTTTTATTAATGCGGTTTTTTGGGGGGGGGACAGATTATTATTAGATATGAGTGTGGACTAAGGAAACTTGCTCAAGGTTTTGCCCTGATCTGCCTGGATTCGAACACAGGTCTCACGTTTGTAAGGCTACAAACTACATGAGCTCCAAGTAACTCAAGTAACAGATTATCTTGTATCACTCTTTAAAGAACTTTGTTCTGTGCTCTCTGCTCCCCACTGGCTTTCGGATTCTTCCAAATGCTCTGCAAAAAGCAACCACTTCAGGCAAACAATTGGACAGAATATTTTACTGAATGGAAATTTGACTTGATGCCAAATGAGCAATAAATACGGTTTTGTCTTTTTTTTCAAAAACAAAAAATAAGACAAAAGTGCATGATTAACCTGTACACCAACCACCCTGAATTTATGTGTAATCTAATTTTTTTCCCAGTTTATAGTTTTGACTCTCTCTCTCTCTGTGTGTATCCCTAGTTTAGCGGCTCAACCAGGTGACTTGTTCCAGGAACAGTCAAAGTAGCCAGCAGGCAAATCACCATAGACTTCTTTACGCTCCAGTGGGAATGGATGAAAATCTGTCCGATGGCTTCTGCTAGTGTGTGCCACCAACATAACATAAGAGGGACATAAGCACTCAGAGACGCGTATATAATTGCATATAATTGCAAGCTGTTGTTGTAGCTAGGACCCACTTTGAGAAGGGAAGTGCAGTAATTCAAGTAACATCAAGAAAAATGCCTCCATTTTTTCTCAGATTATATTGAAAAAAAGTCTGTGCTTCACAAATGCATGAGGATGCATAAACATATCCTCTCTGTAACTGTACCTTTAATGTATTACATGATAATACAACAATCATTTCAATCCACGACTGTTTGTGGGACACTGCTGTGCGCAATTGGCTGCCGCATTGCACCCACAAATGTACAGTCAATTCACTTTACAGCGTATTCTGTGAAGCGCTTTGAGACGTCTAGAAGCCATGAAAAGCGGTATATCAAATGTAAGGATTATTATTAGCATTAAATTCCTTCTAATATTTTAACTTAAATACTCATCACGGAGCAGAAATCCACATAACATCTGTCGTGCTGAGTAAACACTTTTATATGTTACAGATGTCATGGGCTGGATGTGATATACACACGCACACACACGTCTACACACGTCTGAAAATTCAGTCCATTTAATGGGGGCCTGAAGACAGCCTTTGTAAGCAGTCTCAATGCACACTGAAGATGGACTGACGTCAAAGAAACTTCTGTATACAGTACTTAAAGGGATTAATTGTGTTCTGTAAAATTCAGCCGCACCGCTAAACCCGCAGTGGGATTGTTTGCATTTTCTTTATTATTCTGACTTTCAATACAAAGGCAATCCAGTATCTGGTTCAGGGTCAAAGGAAATTAGAGGGAGGGAGATAGAGCAGGAGAGGGAGAGAAAACTGAGAGGAAGAGACAGAGATTGAGTCAGAGAAACACTGAGACAGAGAGACAGAGAGAGAGACAGAGAGAGAGAATGAAATAATCAGAGAGAATCCCACACACACACGCATGCATACATACACATACACAGTTGGTTGGCGGATTGCTTTTCGGGGGGGGTAACAATTCCATTCCAAAAAATAACAATAATAATTATTTGGTCACTCAATCCACCACTGTTTGTGGGACTCGCTCTGTGCGCAATTGGCTGCCGCATTTGGCCCACAAAATATAAAGTCAATTCACTTTACAGTATATTCCGGGAAGTGCTTTGAGACGTCTCAAGACGTGATTAGGCTCTGTGTCAAATGCAAGGACTTATACCACTATTACACGCAAAAAAAGGATAGAGAGAGAGAGAGAGAGAGAGAGAGAGAGAGAGAGAGAAATAGAGACCGTGACAGACAAAAAAAATTGTAGACAGACACATTGCAACAGTTGCAGTGATATTTAAAATGCAGTAATTTTCCGATCATGCTCTATCACACATCGTGACCTCATTTTATCCGATTGATTAACCTCGCTGATGAAGCCTTGATCACATCGGATTATTCCATCCTCTGTGTGATATATTCTTTTCTTTCTCATCTCTTTCTCCCCACCACCACAATCTTTGCTTTGTGCTCTCACTGCAATGATTGTATTATGGTGATCCAGGCTTTCATATCAAACACATTATAGGGGAACCAGTCGACCAGCCTATTTTATATCTTCTAGGCCACCGATGAGTGTGAGGTGCATCTGCATATTAAAAGGATAGCGTTCACAAACATCACGGGAAGGCAAAAGGAAATCGATTTCATACCAGCCCCGTTTGCCATTGATGCAACTATAGTTTTGCAATATCACAAAGGGAAGCAGGGTGTTCAGGCAAGTCCTGGAATAAATGTGTTTGGAGAGAATGCTGAAGATCAGGTTCTCATGCCATCAACAACAACAACCACAAAATGACATTTATAGAACGCCTTTCTCATTGGGAAGACGTCCCGAGGCACTGACAGTCAGGTCGGGACCTGGGCACGGTGGAGGGGTGGGGCGAGAGACAGTTAGGAGGGGAGGGAGAGAGGTGGGAGGGGAGGGAGAGATTAGGGAGGGGAGGGAGAGAGTTGGGAGGGAAGGGGAGGGGAGGGAGGGGAGGGAGAGAGTTGAGAGGGGAAGGAGAAAGTTGGGAGGGGAGGGAGAGGGGTGGGAGGAGGGAAAGAGTTGGGAGAGGAGGGAGAGAGGTGGGAGGGGAGGGTAACAGAAGGCACGATCGAAGAGGTGGGTCTTGAGACCAGCCTTGAAGGAGGCGAGGGAGGGAGCGAGGCGAAGAGACTGTGGGATGGAGTTCCAGAGTGTGGGGGCAGGGAAGCCGAACGTTCAGCCACTGTTGGTAGGGTGGGTTGGGCGGGGGACTTGGAGCAGGCCACAGCCCACTGAACGGAGGGGACAGGGAGGTTCATAGGGGGCACAGCAGGTCGGAGAGATAGGTGGGGGCGAGGCCGTGAATGGCCTTGAAAGTGAGGACAAGGATCTTGAATTCGATCCTCTAGGGGATGGGGAGCCAATGGAGCCGGGCGAGGGTGGGAGTAATGTGGTCGCAGTAAAGATCCCACAGCTCTATTTGAAAAGAGAGGGGAGTTTCTCCCAGTGGCCTGGACAACAAACCCCAAATAAAAAACAGATTAAAAAAAAATGTTTGTGGGACACTGCTGTATGCAACTGGTTGCCATGTTTCGCCAACAAAATCCACTTTACAGTATATCCTGCAAAGTGCTTTGGGAGGTCTTAACGACGTGATAAAGTGCTGTATGAACAACAACGACAACCAAATGACACTTGTATGGCACCTTTCAAATCAGGAGGACATCCCAAGGTGCTAGACAGGCACTGCGTCAGACCCGAGCTGGGGACGGGGTGGGGAGGGAAGGGAGGGATTAAAGGAATAGCCGATGGGACCATCGAAGAGGAGTTTTGCGGCTCTTCAGAAAGAAACGTAGGAACAGGAGTAGGGCATTCAGCCCCTGTTCCACCGTTCTATTAGATCATGGCTGATCTGTACCTCAATTTCAATTACCCACCTTTTGCCTCATACAGCTCCTGTAGCTCAATGGTTAGAGCACAAGCGTGAGACCTGTGTTCAAATCCAAGCAGATCAGGGCCAAACCTTGGGCAAGTTTCCTTACTCCACACGCCTAATAATAATCCCTCCAAAAAAAAAACACAATAATAAAATTGGTCATTTCAATCCACGACTGTTTGTGGGGACGCCGCTGTGCGCAATTGGCTGCCGCATTTCGCCCACAAATATACAGTCAATTCACTTTACAGTGTATTCTGTGAAGCACTTTGTGATGTGAATAAGATGTGAAAAGCACTACATCAAATGCAAGGATTATTATTATTTTATTATTACTGTACAGTATATCCCTTGATTCCCTGACCTAACAAATATCCATCGAAAAGCAGGGATTATTATTATTATTGTTATTTAAATGAAACTGTAAAAGCATCCTGGGTGTTTCCATTAAACAAAGAATAAGACTGTGTAGCCCTGTTTAGTTAAGGTCATCTGGTAGCCAGCAATGCCTTTTGCCTGGCTTTTGATTTATTGCTTTGATCTGTTTTACAGGCTTTTCAGTCACAATGAATCCTTACATATATCCCGGTCATTCACATCACTGTCTTACAGCAAGAATAAATACTGTGATGGATTATTACAGACTGCTCCATTTAACGTGAAATATATCTCTATTCCTGACCTGTCAATGAAGAGGCCCATTATCAGTGAACAAGGTCTTATATCACTGTTTCTGACTGATGAAAGAAGCTGCACTAGTTGACCTCACCTGAACTAATAACTTTATCTCCTTCAAAGGTACCAGTAATATACAAAAGGATGTCTGTCGGTAAACGCACCTTGTTAATACTCAAGTCAGTATCTGTACATTATTCATTCACATCTTAATAATAATAATATTAATAATAATAATCCTTGCATTCGATACAGCACCTTATCAGGTCTTCGAGATATCCCAAAGTGCTTCATAGAAATTGCATACAGCAGTGTCATAGATTGAATGAACCCAATTTTTTGTTGTTGATATTATTATCTTAGGAAAGCGATCCGCCAATTGACTAATAACCAGGTTTCTACTTATTGCTGGGTAATCAGGGGCGTGTTGAGTAAGGAAACTCACTGAAAGTTTTGCCCTGCATCGGAATCGAACCCAGGTGCTCTCGCTTCCCAGGCGAGTGCTCTAACCACTACACTGCGGGAATCCATATCATTTTCTCGATCCCACCCTATTCACAGCTCTGCCGTTTAACTTGTACGCTCACTCTGACCGCACCGGAGCTGGGCTGCCACTGTGTTGTCTCAACGCTGCAGTTGAAAATATGGCATTTGCAGTGTGGAGAGGCAATTGCAAGAAAGCAAATCAGGGCCACATCTCTCTGCCGGATGCTCTCTCAACGTAATCCCTTGAATCAGGGTGATCCACTGTGAAGTCCTGTAGCTCAGTAGTTAGAGCACACACCTTACAAACGTGAGACCTGTGTTCGAATCCAGGCAGGTCAGGGCAAAACCTTGGGCGTGTTTCCGAACACACGCCTAATAATAATCCCTTCAACTTTGGAGAAATGTGCCGGTAAATTAGCAAAGCTAAAGGGATGAACTCAAATCCGATTAAAAAAAACATTAGCGTGTTACCAATGTGGGAAGATTGGACATTTTAGTGATAATAATAATAATATGAGAGCAATCATTATCCTCGCGTTTCATGTCGCGCTTCATCACGTCTTCGAGAGGTCTCAAAGCGCTCCACGGAATACACGGCAAAATGCGAATCGACTGTTTGTTTTGTGGGCAATAGCTGGGCTTTGGCTCTGTCGCTTTCCAATGCGACTGGAATGCTGTTTCGAGAGGTGTTGCCTCACGCTTCTCTTGGCTAGCGCTCTAATTAGAAGCATCAGTGGGTTTTACAGAAGGCACTGTTTTGTTAAACGCGCGCCGTAATGAAGCGCAGCACGGAACCCAGCATTAGTCAGCGCCATGTCATTAGCAGATCCCTCCAAGGCAGCAATGTCCGCGTGTAAGACAAAAACCTTGGCTGAAACGACTCTCTCTTGGCACCTCGGTGCGTGAGCTCAGTAAAAGCTGCGAGAGCCCAGGTCTCTGTGCGAATTCAAATGAGAGAGCCACGTGGATCGGTAATAAAAGGCTCCTGTCTCAGAAAATCATTGAAATGCCATCTGGTGATTTCTTTGACGTAGGCAGACGGAAAACCTGAAGTGCTGCAATGAGGGATAAAAACCGCCTTTTGTGGCGATTGTGCTGGGTGAGTGTATGCATGACTGAACCTGCTCTGCTGTCTGTCAGCTCAGAGATCGCAGAGGAAGGAGGGAGGGGAGGGTGGTGGGGGGGACAAAGTGAAGGTTATTGAGGTTGTGTCTGAATTCATCAAAAGAAATGCAGCCACTGACCTCCGAGGCGTTGGAAACAAATGAAACTACCTTCCCTTCACCCATTGTTTCCCGAATAAATGGAATGAATGTGTTGCATTTCTAAATCGTGCCTTTGTTCCGTCACAGAGCGTCTCGGAGGCTGATAAATACAGCCATTTGAATCAGCCCAACCTTGCCGCAAACTCTCGCAGGAACAAGACAACTATAGAGCAATGAAATAAGAAAACAGAATGCTGGAAATCCAGAGTTTATTGTGGCGCTCCTGTAGCTCAGTGGTTAGAGCGCTCGCCTCACAAATGTTGATACCTGTGTTTCGAATCCAGGCAGGTCAGGGCGAAACCTTGGGTAAGTTTCCTTACTCCACACACACACACACACACACACACGCACACGCGCGCCTAACAAAAATCCCTCCAAAAACAAAACACAATAATAAAATTGCTCATTTCAATCCACGACTATTTGTGGGGACACTGCTGGGCACAATTGGCTGCCGCGTTTTGCCCACAAATATACAGTTAGTTCACTTCACAGTACATTCTGTGAAGCGCTTGGAGCCGTCTAGACGTCGTGAAAAGCACTGTATCAAATGCAAGCATTATTATTATCACATCCAGTGTGAAACCGAACAATTAGGGTGGAAGCATCCTTTCCTAGGTTGGAGGTCAAGGATGGAGAAACTTTCGGATACAATTATATAATTGCAGCCACTGCTTGCCCGGAGACAGCCAGCTCATGTGTCGTTGAAAGATTTTCTCTCTCACACTCCCCAGTCCCCTCCATGTCAATATGTCTGACCTCCTAATCCCCTGCTCTTTATATCGGCTGCCACCCATGACCCCAAACTGAGCCCTTTCAAATATCCTCCCGAAGTGGTTGTATAGGTGTATTGAATCGTGGGATCCTGTGGTCCAGTAGTTAGGGCACTCGACTTGCAAGCAAGAGGACCCGCGTTTGATTCCTGGTCAGGGCAAAACGTTAGGCGAGTTTCTTTACTCCACACGCCTCTGTTTACCCAGCAGAAAGTAGGAACCCAGTTGTTGGTGGCTTGGCGGATCGCTTTCCGGGGGTAATAATTAACATTAATATTCTATTCTGACTTTTAATTGTCCTCCAAGGACTTGTGTTTGGTTTGAAACTCGTCAGACTTACAAACAAATTTAAACCGCAGCCTTTGGAAACATAATTTCTTTGCTATTTGTGTCACCGTGATAACAACAGCCTGCTGTCTGATTCTGTGTTAAATACGTTTCCATGTAGATTTCTCAAGAGTTAGTGACGTAGGGTTTCCAGTATCCATTAATAAATGTTTTGAGGACCTCACAAAATACTTCAACTTAATGCTAATAATTATCTATCTCCAATGATTTATACAATGAGTGGAAGATGTGGGTGGAAAGAAGCAAGCACACTGTGCGTGAAAGAATGGTAAGTTGTGGGTTTGAAGACAACAATCTCTGTCTGTTGAATTTTTTATGACTTGTTCTTATTAGCAAGAAACATTTCCACAGGAAAGTCAACCTAGAACACCCATTTACCGACAGGACCTTGGGTATTGCCAGGAGAATAATTTGCACCATTCATTGGAGCCTAATAATGATCCTTCCCCCCACCCCAAAAAAGCACAATAATAAAAATCGGTCATTTTCAATCCACGACTGCTTGTGGGACACTGCTGTGCGCAATTGGCTGCTGTGTTTCGCCTACAAAATATACAGTCAATTCACTTCACCACTGAATATTCTGTGAAGTGCTTTGAGACGTCGTTAAGATGTGAAAAGCGCCATATCAAATGCAAGGATTATTATTATTAAAGACAGGAGGTGTGAATCGATTCAATCTCTTTTTTTGATTTGATTGAATTTCACAGGCTTCTTTGAAAGGTTTCTGGACATTTAGGAATGTTTTCATGACCCTTCTTTCAATGTTATTAAACAGTTGGTCACGTTTAACAGATCTTTTGAAACACTGGTAGCAAGGCAGCTCTTTGAAACTATAATAATAATAATAATTCTTGCATTTGATATGGCGATTTTCACGTCTTTGAGATGTCTCAAAGTGCTTCACAGACTGTATATTTGTGAGCAAAACACGATTGCCAATTGAGCACAGCAGTGCCCACAACAGTCATGGATTGAATTGACAAATTTATGATCGTTTTGTTTTGAGGGATTATTATTAGGCGTGTGGAGTAAAGAAACTTGCCTAAGGTTTCGACCTACCTGGAATCGAACCCAGGTCTCTCAATTGTAAGATGATAACCACTGAGCTGCAGGACTATACATTTGTAGAAGCAGGAAAGTATCCATCAACATTCACTGGCAAATTAGTTGACCTCTGGAAGCAATCACTTCCATCTAAAGTGGCCATTAAATAGAAGAAGCAAAGGAAACTTAAATAATGAAATAACAACAGTGCATGCTTTTGATATAGCGCATTTTCATGTCAACAGAAACATCTCAAAGCGCCTCACAGAATATACTGTAAAGTGGACTGACTATGTATTTAGGGGGAAAAACATGGGAACCAATTGCACACAGCGTTGCTCCACAAACAGTCGAGGATTGACTGCTAATTTTTTTTTTAAAAAAAGGGATTATTATCCCCGGAGAGCAATCCGCCAATCGACTAACAAGAACAACAACAACAAAATTACATTTATGGAGCGCTTTTCACATCGGGAGGATGTCCCAATGCGCTGAATAAGCTCAAGCTTATTCAGAGATGCCGTCCGGCATGGAGGGCGCTATATAAATCAAAGTTGTTCCTGTTGTTGAATAGTCAGGTCGGGGCCCGAGCAAGGGAGAGGGGCAGGGTAGGCGGGAGGGGAGGAAGAGAGTTAGGAGGGGAGGAAGAGGGTTGGGAGGGCAGCAGAAGGCACGGTCGAAGAGGAGGGTCTTGAGACCGGCCTTGAAGGAGGCGAGCGAGGGAGTGAGGCAAAGAGACTGTGGGATAGAGTTTCAGAGTGTGGGGGCAGAGAGGGCGAAAGCCCGTCCACCGATGGTAGGGCAGGTCGTGCGGGGGAAATGGAACAGACTCTGTCCATTGGGGAAGGGGAGGTGTAAGGCCATGAATAGCCTTGAAAGTGACTAACAACCAGGTAAACCGAAACATGGAGTAAGGAAACTTGCCTAAGGTTTTGCCCCACCCGGGAATCAAACCCAGATCCTCTTGCTTGCAAGGAGAGTGTTATCCAACCAATACGTTACACGAGTCTGCAAAGTAGAGACTAAAAGCTGTAAACAGTGAATAAGAGTGAGCGAGGGAGAGAGAGGTGGCGGGGTGGGGGGGGAGAGGAGAGTCAAAGTGTACAGAGGTGAGAGCTCCAATGGTTGCAAGTAGGAACAATACAATTCTAGTTCAAGTTCTCTCACTGAGGGCAGGGGGAGGGTGGGGGGTGGGGGAGAGAGAGTGAGAGCAGAACAAATTCCTGTGAGTATTCTTCAGAAATAAGCTTGGGGAATGCCTAAGGAGGCGATGTCAGGACACACTCATCCCGATTTGATAGCAACTCAGCTTCTAGACGTCATCAAATATCTCCTGGGACAGGCCCTAATACAATGACTTTGTCCAGCTGCCGCCAACAGCACCAGAAACATGAATGTCATTACTGCTGAAGTAGAAACTCGAAGAGGTTTCTCTCCTCTCCTACAGCCAGAACTGCGTCATATACATATTTCACTTTAGGGTAAAACAAGTAGGAGATACAGTAGTTGCGTTTGACTGGTCGCGAAGGCACAAAAATCCAATTAAAGTCGTCGTGGTGAAAGGGAATTAGTTCTCTGTTCCCCTCTGAATGTGACCTGTCTGACAAAGGACTGTTTCACAATACCTATAATTACAGAACGGGCCCGATTTCATCTTCCGCGGCTTATCCAAACATTGGGGGAATTGATATTTCTCTGCGGTGCGCGATAATGTGAAAAAGGTCATTTAATTAAAGGGGATCTTGTTCATCTGCATTTGTGTCATTTTCTAATACAAAAGATAAGCGCGTTATAAGCAAGCTCTGGCAAGCAGTTTACTCCAAATAAATAGGCTTCCGGCTGTTACAAGAGTCAATAGGTAGAAACGTAAATTTAATCCACTTCATTTACTGCAAGGCTTCACGTTAAAATGCTGTGTGAAACGCTTTGAATTGTCTCAACGACATGACAAGTGCTGCATAAAACGCAACGATTGCAGTTATTATACACTGTTGTTGTACATGTATATTATTATACTTTACTGAGCATTTTACATATCCCGTTAACGTTGCTTTATGGAGTTGAAAAGACTTTCTGCATGCACTCATTGTAGCATTGTAGCATATTTGCCCACAAATATACAGTCAATTCACTTCATAGTATATTCTGTGAAGCGCTTTGAGACGTCGGTAAGATGTGAAAAGCGCGACATCAAATGCAAGGATTATTATTATTATTGAAGACAGGAGGTGTGAATCGATTCATTCTCCTTTTTAGATTTTATTCAATTCCAAACCGCTCATTCGAAAGGTTTCTGCGCATTTAAGAATGTTTTCACGTTTTTGAGATGTCGATAAGACGTGAAAAGCGCTGTATTAAATGCAAGGAATATTATTATTATTTTATTTTGCTGTGTGCAATTGGCTCCTGCATTTTGCCCACCAAATATACAGTCAATTCACTTCACAGTATATTCTGTGAAGTGCTTTGAGACGTCTAGAAGACATGAAAAGCGCTATACCAAATGCAAGGATTATTATTATTATACTATATCTATTTGATTTGGAGGGGAGCGAAGCTTGTGGAGGAAATCAAGAACTAGGGACTACAATTATTATTGATAGTTATGTGCCATTGGGACGTCAACAATAATGTAACGTTAAATCAAAATGTTTTTGATTTCCTTGGCATCTGATTTTGATTTCCTTTTGATTTCAATCATTCCTTTGATTGAAGGATTGAAGGATTCCTTTGATTGAAATTGATATTTCTCTAATAGTCAGGCCTGTGCTAATCTTAAATTATCCTCTTTCCTTGTATTTGAAGCGAAAGGATTTTTTCATTAAGAAATGTGAACGCCAAGGTGATTTACAATCACCCACCCAGCATGAGTGTCTGGAACTCCCGTTTGGTCAAATTATAATAAATATTAAGAATAAGAATAATCCTTGCATTTGATTTAGTGCATTACCACGTCTTACTAGATGTCTCAAAGCACTTCACAGTATATCCTGTAAAGTAAATTGACTGTACATTTGTGGGAGAAACGCAGCAGCCAATTACGCACAGCAGTGTCCTCACAAACAATCGTGGGTTGAAATGACCGATTTATTCTAGTTTTTTTTTTAACCGATTATCATTGGGCGTGTGGAGTAAGGAAACTTGCCCAAGCTTTTGCCCTGACTTACCTGGAGTCGAAACACAAATCTCACACTTGTAAGGCGAGTGCTCTAACCACTGAGCTACAGGACTCCACGCAATAAAGCTACACAAGTTAATGCATTCAGAAGGAATCGGACTACGACTGAATATGTTTCGGAGCATGTGGCTTTGAAGCATGGAATGGGTCAAAGGCACAGCTCGTCTTCTAGACTGCCCGGGCTTGCTAGAATTTCTTTGCACTCAAGTGAAAGGCAGGCCAGACAACGAGATTCTGAAAGGGGCACAAGGATTAATGTTCCTGAATCAATGATCAATGCCTGTTGACTTCCACGAGAACTTGACACGCATTAAAACCGCCCGCATTTAAGGAATCTCCGTAGCTAAACTCAAATTGCTGCACCATTCCACAGGTAATGTTAACCGCTTTTCAGGCTGGTATGCCCAGATGTTGGTTTTGGCTGGTCCTGTTTCCTATGCTTCCAGCGGAATCTGAAACTTGTGTCAATCTCGCTTGAACGAGCGCAGGCTCACTCGTTAATACAGAAACAATCCGCGCATTAGTTATTGCGGCTTGCGTGGATAATGACACCACAATTACTCTTACTGTAAGCTTCCAAGTAGTGCCCCCAAAAGTGCTCCCTGTCACAGAGCGGATCGACTTCAAGATCCTCACTCTTGTGTTTAAACTCCTGCACTCCTCTGCACCCCCCCACCCCTCCTACCTCTCTAATCTCCTCTCCTTTTTTCTTAATTGAGGGATGGTTGGCCAATACGCCAGGAGAAACTCCCTTTGTCTTCTTGAGTCATGCCATAGGATCTTTAATGTCCACCTGAACAGGAGGCCTCTGTTTATAATAATAATCCTTGCATTTGATATAGCGCTTTTCACAACTTATCAATGTCTCAAAGCGCTTCACAGAATATACCCTAAAGTGAATTGATTGTTGGCGAAATGCAGCAGCCAATTGCGCACAACAGTGTCCCACAAACAGTCGTGGATTCAAATGACCAATTTTATTACTGTGTTTTTTTGGGGAAGGATTATTATTACGCATGTGTGTGGAGTAGGAAACTTGCTCATGGTTTCACTCTGATCTGCCTGGATTCTAACACAGGTCTTACGCTTGTAAGGTGAATGCTCTAACCACTGAGCTACAGGAGTTTATAACACTGCATCTGAAGGACTGCATTTCTGACAATCCAACATACTCCCAGCACTGTATATTGGAATGTCAAGTTTGACAACGTGAGTTTATGTCCCAATATCTGGGACTTCAATCCACCGTATTCTGACTCAGAGAGAGCGCTACCGACTGAGCTGGGCTGACACACAGAGTAATTATAGATGTGAGCAAACGGATGGTAAACATTCTTACTCTGAACAACATTGGAACTGGGTGATGTTCTGTTCTGTTCTCACTTGACTGATCGAGCAAGACTCACAGATCCAAGGTGAATGACCAATCTTATTTCGGAGATGGCTGATGGGAGAAAATCCATTCCCCCTATAGGATAGTGACGGGATTTTAATGTCCACCTGAACAGGCAGGCAGGGCCTCAGTCTAATGTCAACAACCACACCAACTTTGATTTATGTAGCGCCCTCCATGCCGGACGGTGTCTCAGAGCGCTTCACAATAATGGATCCTGGGGGTGACCAAGGGGGAGGGGGAGAAAGGTGACTGAAGGCGTGGTCGAAGACAAAGGTTTTTAGCTGAGACCTGAAACTAGGAAGAGAAGGGGAGAGGCGAAGGGAGTGAGGGAAGGAGTTCTAGGCCCTTCGGGGCATAGTGGCTGAAGGCACAGTCGCCGATGGTGGAGCGGAGGATTCGGGGGACATGGAGGAGGCCAGATCGGTGGAGTGTCTCGTCCAGAAGACGTTAATTACCACAAGGCAGCATAAACTCACACCCTCTCAGCACTACATTGGAGTGTGAGAATAGATTATGTGAGTTTCCTAAAGACCCCGTTTTGAGGCTTGAACCCACCAGTTTTGCGACTCAGAGGAGAGAGCGCTACCAATCAAGGCAGGCTGACACACACAGTAATTATTAACATGGGCAAACGGATGCAAAACATTCTTATATTGAACGGCATTGGAACCTACCGATGTTCTGCTCTGTTTCACCGCTAACTGCGTGCTCTCCTTGTTGTCCGACAGCAAAGTAAAATTGGGAAACACGCCATTCGACAGTGCTTACCTCAGAAGGGCATTTGGCGTCTGGCCCACACAGAAACCACTTGAACTCAAAATAGCTGTCGCTTAGAAACTAGAGGGTAAAGTGGCTCATGACAGGCAAATATACTAACGAGTTTCTTTTTCAAAAATAGGGTG
Organism: Hydrolagus colliei; assembly: GCA_035084275.1. NCBI lineage: Eukaryota > Metazoa > Chordata > Chondrichthyes > Chimaeriformes > Chimaeridae > Hydrolagus > Hydrolagus colliei. The sequence continues at coordinate 8,002,872 of CM068746.1, read as the reverse complement.
ATATTCAAAGCAACAGAATACTTTATGCGCATTAATAGCGAACCGAAACAACCGCAGCCTAGCTACCTACCTACTCGGCAACCGTATAAGGTATCAAAATGGCTCATCTGCGTAAACTCCGACAAAAATATCCCGAGTTTACTTCTGTTCACAACCTGCTATGCACCCCTCTCGCCAGATAAAGCACGTTAAGTAGCTGAACAACACGATGCTAGAGTAAGAACATATCCGGCTTAGAATGAGAAAAAAAGGCAATGAATCAATTCTTTCCTGGACTGACAGGAGGGGGAAATAAATCAAAGGGCCACTGTCAAAAACAAAACTTGTTCAAACTAAAATAGAGTTGACTATTGAAGGACCATTAAACACACTCACACAGTGGTACTCCCTTAATACTACGATAGTGTCTCCACAAATATTGTCCTTCTCAATTTAGCTGGACTTTCACATTTTACTTGTGTCTTTAACTTATAATATAATAATAATAATCCTTGCATTTGATATAGCATCTTTCCACATCTTATCAATGTCTCAAAGCGCTTCACAGAATATACTGTAAGGTGAATTGACTGTATATTTGTGGGCTGTATATTTGCCCAAGGTTTCACCCTGATCTGCCTGGATTCAACACAGGTCTCACGTTTGTAAGGCAAGTGTTCTAACCACTGAGATACAGGACTCCACTTTAATATGAAGTGCTGAGAATTAAATTGAATTAACTGAAGACCAGGTGGAATTCTGTCTGAAATTTCAATGGCTACCTCCCTCATCAATTCACTGCTTTTGTTACAGCAATTGAAATCAGATTACCTCCCACTTCATAAAAGCAACGGAAGTGCTAAGTGGATGTGGATCCGTTTAGCATCATTTCCCCAGAACCTCTCTCACTCAAAGATCATGACTGAGACTAATAGGTAAATTCTCTCCCCATCAATCAACCAATCAATCAATCAATCAATCAACCAACCAACCAACCAATCAAAACTTATACTTATATCGCGCCTTTCACGTATATATATATATATATATATATATATATATATATCCCTCTCCCCCATACTCCAGGCTTCTCCCTTAGGAACTCATGGAGCCAGTTACCTTATTCTCATTGAATAATTTAAGGCTTTAATGGAACCCGAGAGATATATGTCTGTTAGGTAACACTACCAGTGAAGGGGAGGAGGGTTGCTAATGATTTTGGTTGTGTATCTTGACCGCCCCTGTACCACTCCAGTAATTTTGTAAAAGAATAAAACTCCAACTAGGACATGAAAAGGAAGATTGCTTAGGATTCTGCTTTGTGTAATTTGAGAAATTCAATATTAATATTCAAATCCCTCCACTCCTCTGAAACCTCCTACCCCTTTGACCTCCTCTCACAACAGTACCCGTTGCTTTCGCTCTACCGGGTCTGGCCTTCTCCTTGTCCCCCGAATCCTCCGCTCCACCGTCGGCTGCCATGCCTTCAGCCACTTCACGCCGAGGCTCTGGAACTCCCTTCCTCACTCCCTTCCTCACTCCCTTCCTCACTCCCTTCCTCACTCCCTTCCTCACTCCCTTCGCCTCGCCCCCTCCTTTCCTATTTTCAAATCATGCCTCAAGACTTTTCTTTTCAACCGCGCTTTTGGTCACCTTTTTCTCCTCCCCCTGGCTCAGTCCCGGGATGCGTTATTGGGAAGCGCTCTGAGACGCCGTCTGGCGTGGAGTGAGGGAGAGCGCTATATCAATTCAAATTATTGTGGTTGTTGTTGTTGAGACGTCTCGAAGACGTGATAAGGTGTCATATCAAATGCTAGGATTATTAGCATTTATGAAAAGATTATTGCTAAGTGTTTAGGGCACTAAGATGCTTTGAACAAAACGCAGCTTGTGTCACCAGGTACATTTAAGCGCTCTGAGATGCTGTCCGGTGTGGAGGGAGCGCTATATAAATCAAAGTTGTTGTTATAGAAACCTACAGCGGGCTACTGTAAGTAGGCATAAGGGAGGAGTTGGTAGTGTTGTGGAGGGCTGGGTAAAATTGCGGAGTTTTAACACTTTCACTTAGACATATGCACTTGAACAATCTCCTGTCACTGATGTGCTGTGAAGGCTCCTCGATGAAATAGCTTTGGACAGTGTCAGCCCAGTTCCTCTGGAGGTAAATTGCCTCCAGTAATTGACACTAATTCAGTGTTGCCACAAAAGAAGGTCGTAAGGAGAGATAAGTGCAGGACATGTCAGGCTGTGGAGCTCGGAGATAGTTCTGAGGACGGAGATAAGGGATGTTGTCAGGGGAAGCAAGTCGTTCCAATGTGACCCTAAGTCTTGATTTAAAAGTGCTTGATGCTGTCACGGCTTGCACAGAAGAGAAGATATTAATGTTTCATTTCCTTCATCCCGTGGGATGACAACACACACATATATATACACAGGAACATAACTGCAGCAAATTTAAAGGCTCCACAAGGCATTCCAGATCTCTACCGATACATCTGTGATTGACTTACCTACCCATTATTCTTTTAAAATGTTGTGTATGAAGAATTCTCACACTCAAGAAAATTTGGCGAGTATTTTTGCTCTCCTGCTCTTCTCCCCACCACCCCACCTCAATTTCTCCACGTTTCACCCACAAAACATACAATCAATTGGCTCTACATTATACGCTTTGAGGCGTCTCGACCACATGATATCAAATGAAAGGATTATTATTAGCAGTATTCATTTCCACATATATTCACATATTCTCTCTTGCACATTTCTATCTATTAAATTTTGTTGTTTACAAACTCTCTCTCCCCGATCATGTCTCCCCCTCACATCTTCACTGTGTTTTCGTCTCCTTGATCTCTATCTGTTCATATTTTTTATATTGTCTCCTAGTTTCTATCATTTGTATTTCTGTCTCCAGTTGTAAAACCAACACAGCACAACAATGTGAATTATTAGATGGATGAGAATGCAGTCTAGCAATCTCTCTCTCGACACGACATTGCTCAGATTGCTGGGGGCTTTGTCAGATAGAACGTGGCAGTAAAGGACAAAACAATCCGCTCCCAATATATATGTTGTTTGGAAAGAAATATCCATGTAACAATATAAATGTTTAGCCAACCCTTCAATCATGTCTTCCATTTGATACAAGTGCCTTTAAAGTAAGGTGGATTTAGCCTTTCTCACAAATAGCCTCATTAACAAAAGTGGATTGACCAGAACAAATGAATAAAATATTAATAATATTAATCCTTGCAATTGATATAGCGCTTTGTACATCTTTGAGGGGTCTCAAAGCAGATCACAGAATATACTGTAAAGTGAATTTACTATATATATTTGGGTGAAACACAGCAGCCAATTGCGCACAGCGCCGTCCCCACAAACAGTCGTGTATTGTAATGACCAATGTTTGTTTTTGTTTTGAGGGATTATTATCAGGCATGTGGAGTAAGGAGACTTGCCCAAGGTATCGCCTTGACCTGCCTGGAATTGAACCCAGGTCTCTCGCTTGTAAGGCAAACGCTCTAACCACTGAGCTGCAGGATTCCATGTACATACAAATTACATTTGATTGGCGTCTTTGACGGCCCACAGCGCTGGAGACAGCCAGGGACTTACAACGCTTTTTACTCATCATATGCTTTAGTGTCGGCTACATACAACACATTGATTTCAAATGGAATTTCTCAATAAGACGTCCGAATTGATATTGTGGATTCCTTCTGGTAACACATCACACATGCCATCACACATCACACATGCCACATGAGAGAGCACATTCCACTCCTCTGTGTAACAAGCAATGCCCTGCGATCAAAGCAACAAGCTGTGTAATATCAGTCTCCAGCGCCTGAGAAAATAATGGGTGAAAATTGTGATTAGTGCTGTGTTTAATTACCAACGGTGATAATTATCACAACATTGATTAAAAAACAGTCAATGAGGCCAGTCGATGAAGTGATTAGCCATGGATTTAACCACTCCCTTATCCCCTTCTCAACCCCATGCCCACGCAAACCCATTCAGGCACAGTGAGTTTGCCTGAAGCTGCCCAGAGTACTATATAGTGATAATAATCCTTGCATTTGATACAGCGATTAATAGCTCCTGTGGCTCAATGGTTAGAGCACTTGTCTTGCAAGCTGGGGAGACCAAGCTGGGGAGACCCGTGTTCGAATCCAGGCAGGTCAGGGCAAAACCTTGGGCAAGTTTCCTTACTCCACACGCCTAATAATAATCCCTCCAAAAAAAACAACAATAATAAAAATTGGTCATTTCAATCCACAATTGTTTGTGGGACACTGCTGTGCGCAATTAGCTGCTGTGATTCACCCACAAATATATACAGTCCATTCACTTTACAGTACATTCTGTGAAGCACTTTGGGATATCGATAAGATGTGAAAAGCACTATATCGAATGCAAGGATTATTATTATTAATAGCACATTATATATCATATAAATTATAGAGCATTTGTTTTTGGAGGGATTATTATTAGGCGTGTGTGTGGAGTAAGGAAACGTGCACAAGGTTTTGCCCTGAACTGCCTGGATTCGAATCACAGGTCCCACGCTTGTAAGTTGAGTGCTCTAACCACTGAGCTACAGGAGCTCCACAGTATGCATTGAACCTGCCGAATGAACCACAAACAGCAGTTTAACACTGAACCTTTGGATTGAATGTAATAGTCACATTCAGGCCTAATCACTGTGACATTGGGTGGTAGGGGGGGGTCACAACTATTGTGGATACACCGGTTCAGGGCTGGCTGGCTACATTAACATTGACTACATTTGTCAATGTTAGAATAACTATCACTGCTGATCATTGTAACTATGACTAATTCATCCACAAGATTTTCCAGAAATTCTTACTGAAATTTGCTTTTGTCAGAGAAAGAGTGTGCGGAGCCGAGTGTGAAGGAGGGGAAGCACAACAAAACCGTGGCTGAGTTAGGGGGGCACCGCTATTCAAAGTTTGGAAGCCACTGCCTTATTGGATCAGCGCCTTGGGACGTCCACGTCCTCCCGACGTGAAAGGCGCTTTATAAGTATAAATTGTTGTTGTTGTTGTTGTTGTTGGATCACGCGGTGGAATCTCGGATGGATATTTACTATTTGCGGCCGCGCCAAGCAAAATGGCCAAAGAAATAGAAAGACAAAGTTAGCTACATAGATTGCGTGGAGGTAAACGAGTTCACAGCTACAACAGTCAATCCATTTCACGGCACACTCTGTGAAGCGCTTTGAGACGTCCAGAAGAAGTGGCGAGGTGCTATATCAAATGCAAGGATTATTATTATTGTAAATGGACATATTTCACCCACAAAATCTACGGTCAATTCACTTTAGACAGTTGTTCTGTGAAGCGCCTTGAGACGTTTCAACTCAAGGCGACACTATATCAAGTGCAAGGATTATTATCATCCTCATTTACACACAGAACATGAAAAATTGAATCATGTCACAAAGTAACAAATCAAATCAGTTGCATTGAACTTGTAGAAGTTTAAATGAATGTGTATAATTAACTAAGCAAAAACAAATGGAATTGCAACTAGGACCAATAAAAAGACTATGGCATCTCCTCGCCTCTGCACCACTCATTAATTTAGATCATTAACCTTGATAGAGTTCTGGTTTATTCAAAAGGGCAACAGCTAATGGAAGGCTCGGTAAAATTTAAATGACAGACAGATACATGCGATACAGTACAAAGGCAAACAATGCAAGGATCATTGTTAGGCAAGTTTCCTCAGACCACACTGCTCTGTTTACCCAGCAGGAAGTAGGAACCGGATTGTTAATCAATTGGCGGATCGCTTTTCCTTGAAAATATTGGTCACTTCAATCCACGTGTTTTTTGGGACACTGCTATGCGCAATTGGCTGCCGCGGTTCGCCCACACAATATGCAGTCAATTCACTTTACAGTATACCTATTCTGTGAAGTGCTTTGAGATGTCTAGAAGACGTGAAAAACGTTGTATATCAAATGCAAGGATTATTATTATTATTATCATCATCATACAATCTTTTTCTTTAAACTTCCTTGAATGTAGTTCAGATCCTGGCAGGAGGTCTATATAAATATGCACAACTGCCTTCAAAGTACAAACTTTTGGTTCTCCCTAGCTTGGCTGGTCAGCATTTTCTCTTGCTTACGTCTTTTCCTGTCTCCATTGTCATGTTGTGGATTCGCTCCGGGGAATATTAATGCGCAGAGAAGCGGTGGAAGAAGACATTTCTAGTTCATTATTCATGACAGCAAATACTTTCTTTCCCAACGAAAAAAAAAGACCTCACTGTGTGATATCTGTAGACCCTTCTCTCTCAAACACGTCCACAAAAAATATGTTTTGTTTGATGCACGTAATGTTATTTCATCTTAAGAGAAAAGAAAATGGTATGACTGACGCTAATCAATGGAAGGAAAATGAGGAAATAATTTAGTGTTTGGGCTCGTGGAATGTTAACTGCTATAACTCCACATGTCTGTGAAACACACAAATACTCAGCAAGAAACCTATCCAGCTCTAGTCTTACCCGTTAGATTTTAAGATCACAAGTTTGAGAATATGTCTACACTTCCAAACCTGCAGTATCTTTAACTATCTTCACCAGGTATGTCTTCTTGGAGTCACATTAGCACATTAGGCAGACAGTGGCACAGTCCACTGCTACTCACTGCAAATGCAGTGTTTCTTAAGTATGTATATGGGCGCACACGCTTGTGTGTGTATCTCTGTGTTTCAATTATATATTAATAATATAATCCTTGCATTTTGATATAGTGCTTTCCACATCTTCTAGATGTCTCAAAGCGCTTCACAGAATATACTGTGAAGTGAATTGACTGTATATTTGTGGGCGAAACGTGGCAGCCAATTGCGCACAGCAGCATCCCCACAAACAGTTGTGGATTGAAATTACCAATTTTTTATTATAGGTTATTTTTGGAGGGATTTAGGTGTGTGTGTGGAGTAAAGAAACTCGTCCAAGGTTTCACGCTGAACTGTCTGAATTTGAAACACAGGTTTCACGTTTGTAAGACGAGTGCTCTAACCATTGAGCTACAGGATTCCATTAGACATGATTGCAACTTACAGTATTATTTCCTTGGGAATGTGTAGAAACCCCGGAATATATTTATTTTAGGGCTTTCTATTACTAGGAACCTAATGAACAGCAACTCGAGTAAATGTGTCAGCCCGTTCTGCCATTTTACAACATCAATCGGATCTTTTAATCTAATTTCCCTGCCTTTTCTGCATGTTCCTTAATATGTGTCCCGCAAACAGTGTCCCCCACGGTTTCGCCCTGACCTTCCTGGTTTCGTAACACAAGTCTCATGCTTGTAAGGCGAGTGCTCTAACCACTGAGCTACAGGACTCCACAGTATGGAATGAGAGACCAAAATAAATTGGCGATCCGTCTCAGCTTTCCCCTCTGCTGTACATCTTGTTGTTTTTACTGTATATCATTGACATTTTGTGGCATGCCAACAGTCTTTAAACTGAAATAAATTGCTAATTAGATTTGGCAAGATCTTAAATCTAGTCACAAATAAACATTATACGCCAGCCAAAAACAACAAAGCTCCCGACAAAATTTTATTTGAATTAGATTCGATTCTGTTTATGTCTTTACAGCTTCTAATATACACACATATTTCTTAACTAGTATACCTGTGAATAGTGATGTTCTATATTTTGTTAAATCCCGGCCAGGACACTTGTTGAATTGACAGAACAGCGCTCAGAATAAATTTATCCCAACTCATTTACTTTGTACGAGGCATATTACTCCAGACTTCAATTGGCTAAAAAGCAGGCACAGCTGCCATTATTCAATCCCACACATTCCCCTTTAGATTTACTTTGTTGTCTGCTCTACCTTTTACACACATTCATAACATCCAGGCTTGACTATGCAAACACCTTGCTTGTCGGCCTCCCCAACTCCTCCCTCCACCAGCCTGCCGATCGTCCGGAACTCTGCAGCCCGGCTCCTCTCCCGCCCTAGGCTCCCTGACCCTAATCTGTAACGGGAATTAACCGTGCATATGGCGAGTGAAATGCGGCAACCAATCGCGCACAGCGATTCCCCCACAAACCGCAACGGTGGGACTGACCAATATTTTTTGATTTGTGGGGGAATTGTTGGTCAGGAATCACCTCTTCTTCTTTTCAATGTGTTGCCTTTCGGATCTTAATTCAGATCAATAGTTCACGAATATAACAGGCAAGATTGAATTAGAAAAGGATCCTTCTCGCAAGTAAAAAGAACACCAGTAACATGTCTTCTCCAAGGTGATTCAATGCATTTATCTTACACTCATCACCATGTGGGTCGATTTCTGAACAATCCCCACGTAATGCTATTTAAAACAAATTGCTGTTTAATAATTCATTGGATCTGTATATTTATTGCAGCTTACTGTCGCACACAAAGCGCAGTTACAAACAAAAAAGACCCATGGATTAACTGGTAAGAATAAAAGTTATCCCTGCAAATGAGTGGTTCGCAGGATTAAATGAAACTCACTACAAGATGTGAGAATGTCTCAGTCCCTTCTACTGACTGCTGATACCATCTGAGGAGCTTATTATAACTGTGCATTCTGCAACACTACATTGATTCTGACCGGCAAATTAACTGCAAAGTAATTTCCTGAATCAGAATGTGATCTAAAGAGCTCTTTGTGAATTTTGCCAATTTCAGGTCAATTTAAATTTCAAGCACTGTCTCACCCCATTACAGGAAGCATATGTCAGCTAACTGTAAAAGCTAACACCTGTAGTTAGAAATCTTAATCCAAACATCATCTACAAAGGCCTGAAACTAATTTGTAATTACATTTGAGCTCAATCGCTGACCACCTAAATGGAGTTATAGTAATATGTATTTGATACAGCGCCTAATCATTTCTTCGGGACGTCTCAAAGTGCTTCATAGAGTATAAAGAAAAGTGAATTGATTGTATATTTTGGGGAACATATTCTTTTTATATGTCCTCTACCGTTCCAAACTCCATGATCCCATCTCTCCCATCCTCACCTGACTCCACTGGCTCCCCGTCATCCAGAGGATCCAATTCAAGATCCTGGTCCTCACCTTTAAAGCCCTCCACAACCTCGCCCTGTGACCTCCTGCCCCCTTACCAACCTACCCTCCGACTCCGCTCACCTGCCCCGACCCACCTTCCCACCATTGGCGGGCGAGCCTTCAGCCACTCTGCTCCTAACCTCTGGGACTCTGTCCCGCAGTTCCTCTGCCTTGTCACCTCCCTGGCCTCCTTCAAGCCCCGCCTCAAGACTTTCCTCTTCAATGGACCCATCGACAACTCCTAAGCCCCCCTTCCCTTCCCACCTCTATCCTAATCTTGGGTCTGAAGCAGTGACTGTCCAGTGCCTTGAACTTCGATTTACATAGCGCCCTCCACACCGGACAGAGTCTCAGAGCGTGATGTAAAAGGTGCTATACAAGTGTAATTTTGTTGTTGTTTTTAGCTTTCATAGAATCCATACAGAGCACAGAAAGAAGCCATTTGGCCCATCATACCTGTGCCGGCTCTTTAAAAGAGTTACCAACTAGTCTCGGCGGCCAACTCTTACCCCCTACTCTACAAATGTTTCCCTTTTAAAGTACCCATTGAATTTCCTTTTGCAAGTTTTTAATGATATTTGGATACTAGATGTATAAAATAAATGGTTCACAAAATGGCAGACTCGTTAGGTTAGAAATTCACATTTTAGGGCCTTTTTCTTTGAACAAAAATTGTTCTGAAAAACAGCTTTTACGATGGTGGCAGTAAGCCATGGCTTCCAAGAGTTCTATATAGAGCAGCTGGAGTTGCGTCCTTTTGGCTGCCATTCTGTTTGTCTGAATTATTAAGATGCTTCAACAAAAATGTTATGACTGAAGTTGCCTGTTCACTGACACTCCAGTTTCATGCGTAATTACAATAATAATCATAATCCCCCTGCTCTTGTCCCTACCTGACTGTATAGTGCCTTGGGACATCCTCTCAACGTGAAAGGTACTATATAAATGTAAGTTTTGATTGATTGTATTTGACATCTTCGCCCACAAATGTACAGTCAATTCACTCTACAGTATATTTTGTGAAGTGCTTTGAGACGTCTAGAAAGACCTGAAAAGCGCTATATCAAATGCAAGGATTGTTATTATTATTCATTTATTACTTCTAGTCCCGTCAAAGTGCTTCACACAGAATCCCATTTCTCAGGCAATTTGATTTGTTAGAAGTTTGGATAGTTTACGAAACGGGCCTTTGATAATCATAATAATTATAATAATAGCAATAATAATAAGACTTGCAATTAACGCAGCATTTTATCACATCATCTGAGATGGTCCAAAGAGCTTCTATGAATACACTGTTAAGTGAATCGACTGTGTATAATCTTGTAGGCAAAATTTTGCATCTATTTTGAACAAAAAAAACGGAAGGAATGCCCAGGTTGAAAGTGTCAAAGAATTCCTGCCAGATCTGCGAGTCTGCCTAAATCCAAGTGCGTCATAATTAGAGGTCTGTGGTGATGGTTTACTCTATAAACTATGAAATCAGTGGTGGGGGGGAAGGGAGGGAGAGGGGGAATGTAACTGTAGATATGGTACGTATGGTAGATTTTTATGAATGGTGCCTTTGACAAACAGCTTTGAGTTGCAGCTGTTTTACTTCATGGTGTCGAGAGCGTGTGTGTTTTTTTAATTTAAAAAAACGTCCAAAACGTGCCCGATTTCAACGCGAGTGTAATTTCTGGGATTGTGAATGATCAGCCTCTGATCTTTGTTCAAGGCTATGACTGATCCGCCACACGTTGTCGCTCAGCGGGTAATGTGATCCCTCTAGCCCGCACATAGATGAATTAAACCAACAAGCAAAATGTGTCGGGGCCGGCTTCAATTCACCCTGTTAGCCGGCTGCACATTGCAGCAAAACAGTTAATAAGGAACAACTGCTAACGTGGACTGGAATACATTTGCTGCGAATCACTAGTATACAGTATATGTATTATAAATGGAGACTGAGCCAATGACAACAACAGCTCACATTTACACAGCGCACCCACCCTCAGCGCTTGACAGTGGCCTGACACCGAGCCACGGGGGAGGTGACCGTAGGCACGGTTGAAGAGGACGGTCTCTAAGTGCTCTGAGACGCCGCCCGGCATGGAGGGCGCTGCATAAGTCTAAGTTGTTGTTGCTTTCCGGCACGATCTGAAGATGGCAAAGGAAGGGGGCCAGGCAAAGGGATAGAGGAAGAGTGTGCCTAAGGTTTCCACTTCGGTATAAACAACAACAACAACAAAATTTCACATGTAAAACACCTTTCACGTCAGGAGGATGTCACAAGGCGCTGGACGGTCATTGTTTCAGACCCGAGCTGGGGACAGGGAGGGCGGAGGGAAAAGGGAGGGATTTGGTATGGCCAATGAGGCCATCGAAGAGGAGGGTCTTGAGTCGGGACTTGAAGGAGGCCAGGGAGAGGGCGAGGTGGAGGGACTGCGGGATGGAGTTCCAGAGGTTGGGGGCAGAGTGGCTGAAGGATCGCTCACCAATTGTGGGGCAGGTGGGTCGGGGGACATGGAGCAAGCTGGAGCCTGCTGAGAGGAGGGGGTGGGCAGGTTGGTAGGGGGTTTGAAGGTCACAGATTTAGGGTGGGACGATGCCATGGAGGGCTTTGAATGTGTCAATAAAGTTAAAAATTCAACTGAGCATACTTTCCCGGGATTTGCTTTGAAAATTCATAGGTTGTCAATTAAAGCACCCAGGAACATCAAATGGATTATTTATTGAGAGCTGCTGGCATCACCATCTTATAAACAATTCAACGCTCACATTGGTACCACCAAAATCAACTGTTTTGTATGGCCCGTAATGCAAAGAAACATGGACGCCAAATTGTTGCCTCATAAAATAATAATACCACTTGCATTTGATAAAGCTCCTTATCGTACAGCTGATGTGATTATTCTGTGAATAACAATGATAATATTCCTTGCATTTGATATAGTGCTTTTCACGTCTTCTGGACGTCCCAAAGCACTTCACAGAATATACTATAAAGTGAATTGACTGTATATTTGTGGGCGAAATGCGGCAGCCAGTTGCGCATAGCAGCGTCCCCACAAACAGTCGTAGATTGAAATGACCAAATTGTTATTGGGTTTTTTTTCAGAGTGATTATTATTAGGCGCGTGTGGAGTAAGGAAACTTGCCTAAGGTTTCGCCCTGATCTGCCTGGATTTGAAAACCAGGTCTGATGCTTGTAAGGTGAGCGCTCGAACCACTGAGCTACAGGACTCCACAGTGAAGTGGGCAGATTGTGTGTTTTGTTGATCAAATTGACAAGAGATAGTTAAAAATAGCTTCTGCACATTACACATTTGCCAGGAGTATATTACACAGGATGCAAAATGATTATGTAGCTTTCAAAAACCTTTGCTCAAATACAATCGGTTAACAAGTAGCAACTACATTATCTCCTCCAAACGTTTAAATGACTGTCTTAACGCTTGCCCCTGTAACTCTAATTGAATCACACAAATTTCCGTATTCATAAGAGAAGAAATACTGCACTGAAAGTCCTTTGCAGCTTGTGATCACTCCTGTGTTAAAAATATACATTCAAAACCCTTACATTTAGTGCAACACACACACCCTCAAGCAATTATGGCTCTGTCAGCACTGGTCTCTCTCTCTCGCTGTCTTGACCATGCCCGACAGATGCTCACAGTGATTGGGGTACAACTCAACCTACTGTGCTCTTACGTCAGAGCTAGAGCTGTCTTATGAATCACATGCTGCTCAAGTGTCACATGCCTGATGTTGCTATATTTCATCGATGTTTATCTGTAATAATAATTGACACGGTGCCTTATCACATCTTCACAAAGCGCTTCACAGTAATACACTGTCAAGTGAATCGACTGCGTGTTTTGTGGGCGAAACGTGGCAGGCAGTGTCCCGTAAACAGCCGTGGATTAAGCGACCATCAATTCCTTTTAATATACATATATATTCTTCTTTGAAGGGATTATTCTTTCAAATTTCCCAAAACATTAGGGTTTATCTTCCAGGTGTTCCAGTAAGATGGCTTTCTGCCTCTCCCTCCACCACTTAGCCAGTCAGGGGAAGCGGAAAGTGTGGGGCCTTGGCAAAATCCTCGTCAGTCTGAACTGTTTCCTGCCACCAGTGTGTTTGGGCAAATATGATCCTCACTGAGCTTCGCAATCTGCTGGTTTTAAGTTTTCTAAGTTAAAAACTTAGTTTCGACCCGTGCAACACAACCAAGATTTAGAAAATGCAAATCCAGGGAGTTGCGAAACAATTTGTGACTAAAAAAAAAATGCTGGATGGATCAGTATTAGCTCCTCTGCAACTCCTCTGCCTCAATCTTATGTGATGTTGGCATTAATATAGCGCTTTTCATGTCTTCTAGACGTCTCAAAGCGCTTCACAGGATACGCTGTAAATGCGGCAGCTAATTGCGCACGGCAATGTCCCGCACACAGTCGTGGACTGAAATCACCAATTGTTTTTTTTTTGAGGGATTATTATTAGGCATGTGGAGTAAGCAAACTTACCCAAGTTTTCGCCCTGCCTGGAATTGAACCCAGATCTCTCACTTGTAAGACGTGTGCTCTAACCACTGAGCGGCAGGACTCCACACTGAGTGCAATTCCAGTGGGTCAGCTTTGACATATCTGCAATTCATTAGAAATCTTTTTAAGTTAGACTTGTTGAGTGGGGGAGATGGTCTATGTTACCAGATATGCCGTCCTTCAGGTAAGATATTATAACGAGGCTCTCGTCTGCCCGGTTCAGTTTGGATATTAAAGAATCTGTGACAAGATTTGAAAAGGGGATGGAGTTTCTCCCGGTGTCCTGGCCAACAATCCCCCAAATAAAATTACTCATTCTTTCCGTGGCTGTTTCTGGGACGTTGCTGTGCGTAAATTGCCAATAACTTACAACATATCCGCTTGTGGTGGTTTTTCTTTACAACAATGTGCTCAATTATCACACGTGATATGGATCCCTGCATTTGCTTCTAAACTAGTTGCTGAAAAACGCTTTCAACAACAACAATAACAAAATTACATTTATAGAGCCCCTTTCACGTCAGGAGGACGTCCCAAGGCGCTGAACAGTTAGGTCAGTACCCGAGCGGGGTGGGGGAAGGGTCAGGGTAGGGGCAGGGGGATGGAGAGTAGGAAAGGGGGGAGAGGTAGGAGGGGAGCAGAAGGCACGGTCGAAGAGGAAAGCGTTGAGACCGGCCTTGAAGGAGGAAAGGGAGGGAGTCGGGCGAAGGGATTGCGGGATGGAGTTCCAGAGTGTGGGGGCAGAGGGTTATGCACAAAATTAAGATGGGATTAAAAAGATACAAGAGTGGTCACAAATTCATAAAACACAACAGGCCTTGATGGCCAAACATACTGCACCTGTATTTGCCCCTGCTTTGGGTGCACTTCACTTATTTTTCCTGACATTTCTCACAAACTCGTTCTCGACCCAATGGCTGGCAACTCAATCAAGCTAAATCGAGCTGCACCCTTTCTATAACTTCCAAGCTCAAAAGGTAAAAACACGTCCAAAAGCCTTGAACAATGTAAGTACTGTACTAAAATACTAATACCGACATTGGAAACATGGAGCTCTTGTAAACTTAGTGGTTAGAGTGCTCGCCTTACAAGTGTGAGACCTGTGTTCGAATCCAGGCAGGTCAGAGCGAAACCAGTCACAAAAAGTTAGTTTGCAGGTACAGCAAGCAATTAGGAAGGCTAATGGTATGTTGGCGTTCAGTACAAAAGCGTTAGAATATAAGAGTAAGGAAGTCTTATTGCAACTGTATAGGGCCCTGGTGAGACCGCACCTAGAATATTGTGTGCAGTTTTGGTCTCGTTATTTAAGAAAGGATGTACTCGCCTTGGAGAGGTTGCAACGTAGATTCACTAGTTTGGTACCTGGGATGAGGGGGATGAGTTATGACAATAGGTTGAGCCATCTAGGCCTATATTATCTAGAATATAGAAGAATCAGAGGTGATATTATAGAAACCTATTATTAAAGGGCAGGACAGAGTAGATAATGGGAGACTGTTTCCACTGGTTGGAGAAACTATAACCAGGGGTCACAGTCTTAAAATTAGGGGTCAGCCCTTTTGCACTGATATGAGGAAAAACTTCTTCACTCAGAGGGTGGTTAATTTATAAAATTCTCTACCCCAATGGGCTGTAGATGCTCAGTCCTTGAACATATTCAAGACTGAGATTGATAGATTTTTTGTGGATACAGGGATTAAAGGATATGGGGATAAGGCGGGTAGGTGGATTTAGAATAGAAGATCAGCCATGATCTTATTGAATGGTGGAGCAGGCTCGAGAGGCCGAATGGCCTACTCCTGCTCCTAATTCTTATGTTCTTATGAAACTTTGGGCAAGTTTCCTTACTCCACACACCTAATAATAATCCTTAAAAAAAAAAACCCACAATAATAAAAATTGGTCATTTCAATCCACTACTGTTTGTGGAATACTGCTGGCACAACTGGCTGCCGCGTTTCGACCACAAATATACAGTCAATTCACTTTACAGCATATTCTGTGAAGCGCTTTGAGACGTCGATAAGATGTGAAAAGCGTTATATCAAAACGCAAGGATTATAAATTTGCAAACGTATTTATCATAGAATCTTAGAATTATACAGCACAGAAGGAGGCCACTTGGCCCATTGTGTCTGTACTGGCTCTCTTAAGAGCTGTCCAAATCAATCCCACTTCCCCCTTGCTCTCCCCGTAGCCCTGTAAACTTGTCCACCCCCAAATCATTATCTGCTTCTCTCATGGAATTGGGGGAAAAAAATGTTTAACTGTCTTGTCGGGTGGGAGGATGTCACCGGTACATTTCCAGCCTTTGTTGCCCTTTCCCAGCCTGGAAATTGAACCCTGGTCCTCTCACATGCAAGGCGAGTGAGCGCTCTACCACTGAGCTACTACACGATGGCACTTTAGCTAATGTGCCAGTAGATGGTGCCCCAGGATTCCCCTCAGTATGGCCTCCAGGGGACTCCTTTGGAGGTGTGAACAGTGAGCCGTGGCAAGGAAGTGGTTTGGCCTCATAGGTCTATGCATCAAATCCTTTAAGACAACCTGACGTAACTAGTGTATACGACCCAGTGTATTGCAACACATTTTACACACTGTCCTTATCTCCCTGCGAATGTGGGTGAATCAGAAGATGGAATGACATACAATAATAAATAATAACTGTTTGTGGGACACTGTTGTGCCATGTTTCACCCATATATACGTACAGTCAATTCACTTTACAGTATATTCCGTGAAGCAATTTGAGACATCTAGAAGGCGTGAAAAGCGCTACACCAAAAGCAAGGATTATTATTATTTTATTATTATTATTTGGCCTCAAAGGTGTAAGGCTTATCTTACAGAACCTGGACTTAGCTGGAAGAAATGAAGGGATGGCATCTGTCACCTCTGGCTGATATGTGCTTTGTCTATATTAGTCTTGGGAATGATTGCTTTGTATGAAAGATTGGTTCCGTTCGCCTGATTTAATTGTCTGAGTTATGTTGCCTTCCTGGACTATTGCAATGTCTTCCAAATCCACCATCTCACGGCCATATTGGCTAGGCATCTTCCTTCCAAGACAAGACTGATGGATCACTCTTTATCTAATCCCAAACATATTGCCCCTTGGATAAGGTTTGTATCTTTCATTCTTTTATTTCTAAGAATAAACACAGTTTTGGAAGATTGTAAACTGTTTCACGAGAACTTCTAACCCCCATATCACCCCCACCCTTGCCCAACTCCAGTGGCTTCCCATCACACAGAAGACATAGTCCAAGAACCTGGTCCTCACCCTCAAAGCCCTCCATGGCCTTGCTCCCCACTACCTCAGCGACTTCCTAACCCCCCCACCAACTAACACGCTCCCTCCGCTCAGAGAGCTCCAGCCTGCTTCACGTATTCACCTGCCCCACCATTGTCAGCCGGTCCTTCAGCTACTCTGCCCCCACCCTCTGGAACTCTATCCCGTAGTCCCTCCTCCTCAACCCCTCCCTCACCTCCTTCAAAACCCATCTCAAGGCCCTGCTTTGATTGTGCTTTTTATCAACCTCCACACTCCCTGATCCCGACCCCAGCTGCCATCCAGAATACCGTCTGCCTAGTGCCTTGAGACGTCCACTCGATGTGAAAGGTGCCACACAAATATAACTTTGTTGTTGTTGAAGCCAATGCGAGCAATTGAGGTTTCCTTTACATCTGTGGAGTTGGTGGGAGGGAATAGATACCTGGCATAGATCAAGTAGCTGATTATTTATTTTTCCATCAGGTTACAACGACAACAGCTTGTACTTATATATTGCCAGTCCCTTCGCCTTGCTCCCTCCCTCTCCTTCTTCAAGGCCGGTCTCAAGACCCTCCTCTTCAACCGTGCCTTCTGCTGCCCTCCCAACTCTCTCCCTCCCCTCCCTTTACCCTGCCCCTCTCCCTTGGTCAGGTCCCAACCTGACTATTCAGCGCCTTGAAATATTCTCCCCAACTTAAAAGGCATAAAATTACACTTATAAGTGTAATTTTGGTGTTGTTGTTGTTCCAGGGTTTTAGGGCGTAGTGGCTGAAAGTGCGGCCACCCATGATGAAATGGACAACACAAGGGGCAAGGAGGAGGTCAGAGCCAGTCGAGTGGAGGGAGGCAGTGGGTAGTGGGTCGTGGAATAGGCACGTCCGAAGATATTACTGTACACATGGAGTGAGGACTTGTGCACATAGAGTTAGTCAGTGGACCACAACCCAACAACTGCAACTGTAACTGCGACTGTCCCGAAGGTTCTCACTTGCTTGGCTTTCAAGTGAACAGCAATACCAATGACAAGTTTCCTGGCCGTTGTGAAGGATTAGAATATTACATCAATGTGGAGCATAAACACATCCAACAGGTAATTAGCACAATCACAATGAAATCTTGCGCAACTTCAATTGATAATATTCCACGTCAGACTCAAAACTAAAGTGTTCACTCAAAGTCAAGTTAGGCGGTAATGGTATCACATTGTTTCTGGTAACAGTGGAAGTTAGATCAGTTAATGCAATCATTTCAGACCAGCTAAATGATATGATTGCCTTGCTGAATCTATCTGTATCATACCTAGTCGCATTGAATCAACCTGGTCACTCGCTGACTGTGAGCAACAGGAAGCAAATACATATCGTACTGTACTTGAGCAACTGGCAATTCAGTCAACATTTATCGTTAATTCTAGGAATGGAGCCAAGTGCTATAACTGATCATTTATAGCATAATTGTATGTAGAGTTTACCTGGGGGCACCATACAACTGGAAACACATGAAGCAAAACAGCGACACAAAACAATCAAATCATTTGCACTCAAATTGCCTTGGAGCAGGACATATGCAAGTGTGTTACTCCCTCCTACTGATGTCTGAATGCAGGAGTTTAAGAGTCCCAAAGCACAAAGAATATACTGTACAACAAAAAACAACAACTTGCAATTATATAGTGCCTTCCACGTCAGGCGGTGTCTCAGAGCGTTCAAAGTCAATAAAGTATTTAGCTTTGAGAGATTTGAATGGAAGCTTACAATGGGAAGAAATCCTAGCCTCCTACCAACCTGCCCGCTCCCTCCGCTCAGTGGGCTCTGGACTGCTCCGTGTCCCCCGACCCACCCCCTTCACTATCGGCTGGCGAGCCTTTAGCCACTCTGCCCCTAAATTCCAGACTTCCATCCCGCAATTCCTCTACCTCGCCTCCTCCCTGGCCTCCTTCAAGTCCCGCCTCAACACCCTCCTCTTCGATAGTCCAATCGGTCACCCAAAATACCCCACTTTGGTTGAAGGGAAAGTGGGGGTATTTTGATCTGAAACGCTGACTGTCCAGCGCCATGGGACGTCCTCCTGACGTGAAAGGCGCTATACAAGTGTAATTTTGTTGTTGTTGTTGTTGTTGTACACTGACCTGTGATCCTCTGAAGCCACGCTTATGGTCCCATTCAGAATGTGACAGGATCTGAAACCAGAACAAGACCAACTGTAATCAACACATCACTAGCATTGCCTTGTACTCATCTCCCTTAACACCCTGGGGCTCGCTGCTTAAGATTCACTAAAGTCACACAGTTAGTTTGAAAAATAAAACATGGTACAGCTGTGCCCGGTTGATGTGCCACCATTAAAATTAAGTGTCTCCAAAGCAATGTTTCTGTTTTCCTGCAAAGAAGCAAGTTAAATAATGCAGTCCATAGCACAATAGCTCACTCCAGAGGACTCGGGTTCGATTCCGGGGCAGGGTGAAACCTTAGGTAAGTTTCCTGACTCCACCCCTCTCTGTTTATCTAGCAGTCGGTAGTAACCCGGTTGTTAGTCGATTGGCGGATTGGAGGTAATAATAATCCCTCCAAAATAAAATTGGTTAATGAATCCATGACTGTGTGCAATTGGCTGCTGCGTTTCGCCCACAAATATACAGTCAATTCACTTTACAGTATATTCTGTGAAGCGCTTTGAGACATCTAGAAGATGTGAAAAGGGATCACCTGTATATCAAATCATAGATTATTATTGTATAGATTCTGGGTAATAATTATTCCGGAAAAGAATGACAGTATCGGTCACCCCCAAATCCCCCCCTTTCCCTCCACCCTCCCCGACCCCAACTCGGGTCTGAAACATTGACCGTCCAGTGCATTGGACGTGACGTGAAAGGCGCTATACAAGTGTAATTTTGTTGTTGTATTATTTCACACTAACACTGGAGATTATCATCTGATAAACATGTGCTGGTGATATCAGCGTTAATAATAGTAATAATAATAATGGTAATAATAATAATCCTTGCATTTGATATAACGCTTTTCACGTCTTCTAGACGTCTCAAAGCGCTTCACAGAATATACTGTAAAGTGAATTGACTGTATATATAATCATTCATTATGGATATCAAACCCCCAATGAAGGAAATCTCTATAAATTTGATCCGGGGTTTGGGTTCAGATAACGATTATTTACAATAGCGCCAAATGACATGATGTGATTACAGCCTCCTAATCACCATCACTGCCAGTTAACCGTTATTGCCTACATCAACCGTTTCATTTGGGCCGAAAGTGTACCAGGAAGGTTGCTCTAATATACCTAACCTAATGTAGATCACTTGGATACGTGAATGAATGCTTCTGTCAAACTAGTAATTCACTAAAGGGGAACTCAGGCCACATACAATTTGGAGTCCTGTAGCGTAGTGTGGTTAGAGCACTTGCCTTGCAAGCAAGAGGACCGGGTTCAATTCCCAGGCAAGGTGACACATGAGCAACTTTCCTTACTCCACACGCCTCTGTTTACCTAGCAGTAAGTAGGAACCTGCATGTAACTTGATTGGTGTATCACTTTTTGGGGGTAATAATCTCTTAGGAAACAATAATATTAACAATCCTTGCATTTGATATAGCGCTTTTCACATCATCTTCTAAAGCGCTTCACAGAATATACTGTAAAGTGAATTGACTGTATATTTGTGGGCAAAACGCGGCAGCCAATTGCGTACAGCAGCGTCCCACAAACAGTCGTGGATTGCAATGACCACTTTATGTTTTTTTTTCAAGGGACTATTGTCAGACGTGTGTGGAAAGGACACTTACCTAATGTTTCACCCTGCCTGGATCTAAACCCAGCTCTCTAACCATTGAGTTTACAGGATTCCACCGCCAGTTTTAAATAAATTTAAAAACTAGCAATTTGGTTACACTGCTGAGCCATTAGCTGCTGCCTTTCGCCCACAAAATATACAATCAATTCACTTTACCATGTATTCTGTGAAGTGCTTGAGACACCTAAAATGATGAGAAGACTATGAGAAGGCGATTTATCAAATGCCAGGGTTATCATTATTATTAATTTGTTGGAGCAACTGAGACTGCATCGGATAGCGGACCAGCTTGTATTTATATAACGCCTTTCATGCTCAATACATTTCAGAGTGCTGAAGTGGTAAGATACGTCACAGAATTGGGGTAGGGAGGGGATAAATTACTTTAAATTTCCCACAACCAATCTACTCATCCCTTATGGTTCAGATAATTGTTTCCCAGAGCCACGCTGATGCTCTAAAAATCTCTGGCAGGGAATATTATATCTCAAAATCTTTCGGCTGTCAATTTAAGTGGAGAACCATTGAAGCTTAAGTAGAAGGCAGATCAAAGCGATGTTGAGAGGAGCCAATTTCAAAAAGCTCAGTGCAGTGCTAGCAATGTGTTGTTGGCCACTGGAGAGCTTTTGTGCTACTTCTATCGCTGATCCTATATGAGACGTCAGCTATTTTACGCTGTGTTTTTTTTCCCTGCCCCTCTCCCCTTCTGTTGTAGATCCCTTGGTTTCGACCACGATTCCTTATTGCACCGTGTATTTCGATTGGTGATCCATTGGCATACAGTACTGTGCTTCTAGCTTGTCAGTTTAACTTGCTTCTTTCCCCAAAGTCCCCAAGCGGAAACGCACATTTTCAGTGCTATGCCTATTTATAATAATAATCCTTGCATTTGATATAGCACTTTTCACATCTTATCCATGTCTCAAAACACTTCACAGAATATACTGTAAAGTGAATTGACGGTATATTTGTGGGAGAAACGTGGCAGCCGATTGTGCACAGCAGCGTCCCCACAAACAGTTTTCATGCTTGTAAACCGAGTCATCTAACCACTGAACTACAGGAGCTCATCATATACATAAAAACATAAGAATTTGCTTGACATAAAAAAAAACGAGGTCCATCCAATTTGCCTTCCACCATCCAGATAGTTGTTTTACATGTCGGATTCCAAACTATATACAGTATCCCTAGATGTTACTTCCTAAAATAAATCTATTTTATTTGCTTCTGCTTTCACCGTCTCTCTAGGGAGCCTGTTCCATACATTCGCTACTCGCTCACTGAAATCATGCTTCCGCAGATTTGTTTTGAATTACATTACCCCACTCGATTTAACTTTACAGTACTGTATATTGCTGTATAAATCATTGGTGAGACCATACTCAAGAGTTCCGTGTACAGTTCTGGTCACCGCAGCACAAAAAAAGAATATTGAAGAAATCGAGTAGTTACAGAGGAGGGCAAACAAAATGATTCAGGGAATGGAGGGACTGGATTATAAGGAGCGACTAAATAAATCTGATGTGGTCACGCTGGAAAAGAGAAGATTGAGAGGCCACATGATTGCTGTTCTTTAAGATTCTAAAGGGGCACCAGACAGTATAGATCATGACAGGCTATTTCAACTTGTCCAGAATAGCAAACCCAGAGGACACGGCCCGCGATTGAAGGTGTGGGGGGGTGGGGGGGTAAATTCAGAATAAATCCACTCAAACATTATTTCAGTGAGCGAATAGTGAACCTGTGGAACTGGCTCCCTAGATTCTTTCAAACACAGATTAGATGGTTTCCTTTTAGGCAATAACATGATGGGATACAGTAATAATATATAGTACAAGGGTAGTTCGGGACATATGCACAAGCGATTGCAGGAAGGTGGAAGGCGAACTGGAGAGACCCTGGCCTTTTTTCGTCCGGCATTTCTTCCGTTATATTCTGTGAAGCATCTTTGAGGTGTTTCTAAGAAGTGATCAGGCTCTGTATCAAATGCAAAAATTATTATTATTATTCAAACACAGGCTGTGTTCTTCGGCTCTACTGCTGCCGACAAGAGAAAGCATTTTGTCATAGTCTACACTATCCAGTCCCTTTAGAACCTCAAAAGCCACAATCACGTTGTCTCGCAAGCTCCTCTTTAGTTCTTTTTATTGAAATGTCATGTATCCAACCTTTCCTTCCTGGTGCTCTACTCTCATTCCTTACAAGCGAAAGACGTGTGTTCAATTCCTGGCAGGTCAGAGCAAAACCTTGGGCAAGTTTCCTTATTCCAAAAAGCTTGATAATAATCCCTCCATAAAAACTACAATAAATTGGTCATTTTCAATCCACAACTGTTTGTGTGGGACGCTGCTGTGTGCAATAGGCTGCCGCGTTTCACCCACAAATATACAATCAATTCACTTTACAGTATATTCTGTGAAGCGCTTTGAGCCGGCTAGAAAACGTGAAAAGCGCTATATCAAATGCAAGGATTCTTCTTATTATTATTACAGGATTCACTTCTCAGCTTTTTGTCTTTTCTCACCGCTCTCTAGAGCTGCGTTAACACAAACACCGACATCAGTCAGGCAGCTGGGAATAGGGCTCTCGCATAGAAAAGCTTCACTCTACTTCAGACGCACGATCGAAGCGCAATTCCCCAGTCAATAGACGGACAAATCCATCTGCTCTTCCTCCAGATGACGTCCCCACACAGTCATCTTCAAGCACTTAAAAAGAAACCTCTGAATGCTAATCACAGGCCACAAGGAGTCTGCCTGAGTTTTGCTGAGCAAATTAAGCGAGGAGTCATTATGTTTTAAAAGCAGTCTTTTGGGTTTCTCTCCCATCGTTTGTGAGTCAAGGTTTAGCTATGTGCGTTTTGCAAGCTGCAGACCTCTCAATGTTTCTCTGTGCTCAGCAAGCTTATGGCAGGAAGTCAGTCTGTGGCCGTTACACAAGGAAATGCAGCTTTCATTAGCCAAGCAGTTGGCAGCAATACAGCAAAGGCCAATCTCTTCACCCTACTTCGATGAGGACGCCGGCTGATTTTTGTCGATGAGATTTGCGCTTTTCGCAAGAAAGCGTGCTGTCTATGCGCAATTGGCTGCCGTGTTTTGCCCGCAAAATACACGGACAATCCACTTGACAGTATGTCCTGTGGAGAGTGCTTTTTGAGATGTTTCGACAAGATGATAAACTCCTACATCAAATTCCCGACCACAATCCTAGTTGTGATGTTGTGACTGTGATCCTTGTAATGGAATCATCCAGCAAATGGAATGTCAACCACTTCCAACTGGTCAATTCCTTTCATTATTTAAAATACCTCAACCCTTACCCTCCTCTACTCTAAGGATACTATAGCCCCATATTCCACTCATCATTTCGCCCACAAAATACACAGTCAATTTAAATTACAGTCTATTCCGCAAAGCGCTTTGAGACTCAAAGATTTGGTAAGGCGCTTATCAAACGCACTAATAATTATTATTATAATTATTATAATCTTTTCTCATCATAGCTAAATCCAGGTAACCCAGGTAATAATAAGAACATAAGAACATAAAAAATAGGAGCAGGAGTAGCCCATTCGGCGCATCGAGCCTGCCCCGCATTCAATCATGGCTGATATCAGCTACCTGCCTTATCTCCATACCCTTTATCCCTGTATGAATGAGAAATCTATCTAACTCAGTCTTGAATATATTCAAGGACTGAGCATCATCAGCCCTCTGGGGTAAAGAATTCCATACATTCACTACCCTCTGAGTGAAGAAGTTTTTTCTCAACTCAGTGTGAAAGGACTGACTTCTAACTTTAAGACTGTGACCCCTGGTTTTAGTTTCTCCAACCAGGGGAAATAATCTCTCACTATCTACTTTGTCGTGTCCCTTAATAATCTTATAGGTTTCTATAAGATCCCTTCTAATTCTTCTATATCCCAGAATATAGGCCCAAATTAATCAACCTATCATCCCGATATTCTCTGGGATCCCCTCATTCCAGGTACTAACCTAGTAAACCTACGCTGCACTCCCTCCAAGGCAAATACATCCTTCCTTAAATAAGGAACCAAAACTGCACACAATATTCCAGGTGTGGTCTCACCAGGGCCCTATACAGCTGCAGCAAGACTTCCCTACTCTTGTACTCTAACCCTTTCATAATGAAAGCTAACATACCGTTAGCCTTCCTAATTGCCTGCTGCACCTGCATACTAACTTTCTGTGTTTGGTGTACAAGGACACCCAAGTCCCTCTGCAAGCTAACACTTTCCAATCTCCCCACCTCTAAGACATAACCTGCTCTGATGTTTTTGAGACCTAGGTGGATGACTTCGAACTTCCCTACATTATACTTCATCTGCCACCTACCTGCGTACTCACCTAATCTATCTATATCACGCTGCATTTTTTTAATGTCATCCTTGGTATTAAAGCTTCCTCCTAATTTCGTATCATCAGTGAATCTAGATATATTAAGCTCAATGTCCTTATCTAGATACCGTGTATCTTACCACTGAGTAGAGACAAAGGATTTTTTAATGATGAAACACTATGACAACACAAAACTTAACTCAAAATTATAGCTCAGTCTTGCATTATAATACAGTAATAATAATCCTTGAATTTGATATAGCGCTTTTCACATTTTCTAGACGTCTCAAAGCGCTTCACAGAATATACAGTAAAATGAAATGACTGTACATTTGTGGGTGAATCGCAGCAGCCAATTGCATGCAGCAGTGTCCCACAAACAGTTTTGGATTGAAATAACCAAGTTTATTATTGTGTTTTTTTTTGAGGGATTATTATTAGCCATGAGTGTGAAGTAAGGAAACTTGCCCTGACCTGCCTGGATTCGAACATAGGTCTCATATTTGTACGGCGAGTGCTCTAACCACTGAACTGCAGGACTTATTGAGCCAGCACTAGTAGGTACAGTATGATTCATACCGTCCTTCAGTTCACAAACTGGGCATGAATCCAGCTCAGAGTGATAAGATGAAAGTTGTCTCTCCTCTTTGGCTGTAAGCGATCCAATGGAAAATGTTGTTTGGATCCTCTCGATTTCCTTCTTTGCAGGAAAGACAGGATTATTCAGAACCTAATCCAGCTGGTGATTCAACAAGCATTCGTGTGACATTACTCATGTCACACGGGTTCACTCGTGCCAAGAGGTGGATTTTGCTGACCATGAAACTTAGTGAAGTCGGAAGATCCCCGAAATACTTTTATAGCATCTCATCAAATCATTGTCTCAAAATGGTGCAGAAGTAATGCCTGTCAAACATAAAGACCATTTATGTAGGCAAATACAGCAAGCGATTTGCAATAGCCAGGCCGCGCACATACCATGACTGATTAACAACGACAACAACAAAATCACACTTGTATAGCGCCTTTCACATCAGGAGGACGTCCCAAGGCACTGGGCAGTCACTATGTTAAACCTGAGCTGGGGACGGGGTGGGGAGGGAAAAGGGAGATTAGGAGTTGCCGACGGGACTATCGAAGAGGAAAGTTTTGAGTCGGGACTTGAAGGAGGCCAGGGAGGGGGCGAGGCAGAGAGACTGCAGGATGGAGTTCCAGAGGTTGGGGGCAGAGTAGCTTGAGGTTCGCCTGCCAATGCTGGGGTGGATGGGTTGGGGGACGTGGAGCAGGCCACAGACTGATGAGTGGACAATGTTGGGCAGATTGGTAAGTGGTAGATTAATTGTAAAAGCTGTTTGCTAGGATAGCGGGCAAATGTTTCTCTTTATGAATGGGAAATTAAATGCAGATGGGACCTTGGTTTCTAATCTTATCTAAAAGGCAGCATGTCTAATAAATGTTGCACTCGATTCTAACTGAGGTTGGTCCTAGGCGCAGAGAAAAACATTACAGAAACATATTCCATTCATTCCTTAACCGTGGCATGTCAAACAAAGCAAAATTTGCCAAATACTTTTTCAACGAGACAGAGCTCCTTTTAGCTGTTCCAAATGTCAAGTTTCCAGATAGTAATAGTCATTGATCATTTACGCATTTTAATGGAGTGGAGTTTCATTTCCCCAAGGGCCGAGACATCTTGTTGAATATTCCCGAGTAACTCTAACCTTTTTTAAAAAATTATGCCTCCATTGTGCGAGCGCTAGTTGGAAACGCTTGAATTTTTTTAATCTCGGTCAGAGTGAAACAGAGCCAGTACACCTGGTGATTGAGAGTTTCAGTGACCCATGGGATGCAGATAAGATTTTGCAAGGGTCACACCAGGCCCACACTAATAAACACAGGTGCAAGTTCAGGTTTTGTGAACTTGGGTCCTTTCCAATGTTGGTCAAGAAAAACCAGGAAGGGATCATGGTACAATTCAGAGAACACAGTGTCTCAAAATGTTCCCATATGAAAAGTTGGAACAATGTAAAACGCAGGATGGTATTTCCCAACAATGCAATACGTGGCAGAATCTGTACCCAGGAGGGAATTGTATCAAAATAGTCCTATAGCTCAGTGGTTAGAGCACTCGTCTTACAAGTGCGAGACATGTGTTCAAATCCAGGCAGGTCAGAGTGAAACTATGGGCAAATTTCCTTACTCCACACACATGCCTAATAATAATAATCCCTTAAAAAAAAACAATAATAAAGTTGTTCATTTCAATCCACGACTGTTTGTGGGGACACTGCTGTGAGCGATTGGCTGCCGCATTTCGCCCACAGGTATACAGTCAGTTCACTTTGCAGTATATTCTGTAAAGCACTTTGAAATGTCTAGTAGACGTGAAAAGCGCTATATCAAAATGCAAGGATTATTATTATTTTAAGCGAGAGGACCTGGGTTCGATTCCCGGGCAAGGAGAACGAAAACACATCGATTGCAATCCAAGGGGGTGAAACCTTAGGCAAGCTTGCTTACTCCACACGTACCAATAAAATGTAGAGAGAGAAAAATAACTGGCTATTGGAGTGGAGAGAGAAAATTAAAAACAGAGAGAGAGACAAGAAGGGTCACTGTTTTTAATTGTATCATGTCCAGGCTTGTGACAGCAATGCTATACATTTATACAAATGACGTTTTGTTGTTGTTGCTGTTGTTGTAGGATAAGACTCTCCAGATATAAAAATAACTCTTGCATTCGATGTTGTGCCTTATCACGCCTTCGAGAAGTCTCAAAGCATTTCACAGAATATACTGTAAAGTAAATTGACCGTTTATTTTGTAGGTGGCAGGCAGCAGGCAGTTGCTCACTGCAGCATCCGGCAAACAGTTGTGCAATGGCTTCCAAATTTTAAATATCGTCAACCACCTTAGTGGGAGCGCACTCGTCTGGTTCGAGTCCTACCTCACAAACCGCCAGCAGTACATCTCCACAAACGGCTTTTCCTCCCAATCTCACCCAGTTACCTGTGGGGTACCCCAGGATCCATCCTTGGCCCCCTCCTCTTCCTCATCTATACGCTCCCTCTTGGGGATGTCATCCACAGACATGGGGCACACTTCCACATGTATGCGGATGACACCCAACTCTATTTCTCCGCTTCACTTTGTGACCCCCAGTCCCCTGATGTTCAGTCAGCCTGCCTGTCAGACATCAGGAGCCGGATGAGTGCAAATTTCTTCCAGCTCAATGTTGACAAGACGGAAGCCATACTCTTTGGCTCTCGTCAACGTCTCCATTCGAACGGCTCACACCTCCTCCACCATCCCGGCCTGTCCCTAAAACTCTCCGAACCTGTGCGCAACCTTGGAGTCAGGTTCGAACTGTCCTTCCTCCCCCACATCCGGTCCCTCACCAGCACTGCCTATTACCACCTCCGACGGATCGCCCATCTCCGGTAATACTTCACCCCAAAAGCCGCTGAAACCCTGGTACATGCCTTTGTCACCTCTCGGCTGGACTATTGCAACGCCCTCCTCGCCGGTCTCCCCACAATCCACAAAATCCAGCTAATTCAAAACTCTGCTGCCAGCATACTCACCTGAATCAAGCTTCGCTCCCCCATTACCCCAGTCCTTGCCAGACTTCACTGGCTCCCTGTCTCTGAGAGGATCGACTTCAAGATCCTCACTCTTGTTTTCAAGTCCCTTCAGTCCTCTGCACCCTCCCTACCTCTCTGATCTCCTCTCTCCCCGCTGCCTTCGCTCCAAGTCCCCCGAAACCTCCGCTCCACTCTCGGCGGCCGTGCCTTCAGCCACGACGCCCCACGGCTCTGGAACTCCCTTCCTCACTCCCTTCGCCTCGCCCCCTCTCTTCCCAATTTCAGGTCACAGCTAAAGACCTTCCTCTTCGATTGCGCCTGTGGTCACCTTTCTATCCCTGCTCCTGGCTCGGTCCTGGGATCCACTATTGTGAAGCGCTCTGAGACGCCGTCCGGCGTGGAGGGCGCTCGTGGTCCGGCGCACTCGGGTCCTCGGCTCCGCACACACTCAGGGGCTCGAGACACTAAAACTCCGCGCCCCTCCCCCACCAGCCAACGGTACGCATCCCCCAAAGGAGGCGCACCACACAGTTTGGAAACCACTGCAGTAGTGGATCGAGTGACCAAATTATTATTGTAATATTGTTTTGCTGGGTAAGAAAGAAAGAAAACTGAGCTTGTTGGAGTCAGCTTTACAAATGTGTGAGATGTTAAAAGATCCGTTTGAAACCAAAGGAGGTACAGAAGCCGATACGTGAAGAAAGATCAAGAGGGATGCCAATAAAATTAAGGATTGGTACCTGGCGTGAGATTGGACTTGCGTGAGATATGAACTGAAAGGAACATGATCTTCAATGCCCTTACTGATGGGCGTGGATGAATCAAACTTTATTGTAGATGAATCAGCTTATTGATTCAGTCATTGGGAGAGGGAGAGAAACAAAGGTTCACAATCGATGTGTTTGACCTGCGAGCCCTTGGTATCGACTCAGTAAAAGTGCGAGACGCATTCGGAAACCAGCACTGCTGTCTCTCACTTAGTTGAGTAAAAGAAACATGTATTTTCCATTCAATTAAAAGACGAGAATCTGTACCCCAGGCCAGAGATGAGACCATGATAGGCGGCTACATTTACCTAACTCAAAACAGTCAATTAGAGAATTAAATTATCATGGTTTCAATTTGAAAACGAACAAAATCAAATGGTTCAATTTGATATTCAGATAGAGTGAGTGCTTTGATTAAGATTTCTGTACATCTCAATAGATAAATCAGGAGGAGGGAGAGGTGACCATAAACACAATCGAAGAGGTATATTTATAATAAATAATAATCCTTGGATTTGATATAGTGCTTTTCACGTCTTCTAAGACGCCTCAAAGCGCTTCACAGAATATACTGTAAAGTGAATTGACCGTATACTTGTGGGGGAAATACAGCCGCCAATTGCGCACAGCAGTGTCCCCACAAACAGTCGTGGATTGAAATGACCTATTTCTACAGGTAGGGTTGAAAGATAAAGAAGGGGTGAGGCAGAGAGGTCGAAACAGGAAGTTCCAGGGGGAACTTAGCTTATTGTATATTAATAGCCAAGGTCTGAATACTTTGCATCAAGTCAAATATTTCTACATTTTCCCTTTTATGTGGATAAACTGGTTAAATGGTCAGCAGACAACACAATACTCGTACTCGCCCACAAATATACAGTTAATTCACTTTACAGTATATTCTGTGAAGTGCTTTGACACGTCCAGAAGACTTGAAAAGCGCTGTATCGAATGCAAGGATTATTATTATTTATTCTCGTTATCTGTGAAAGTGCACAAGTACTGTTTGATAACCAAAGGTTGAAATTTTAAACAATATTCACATCCGCTGCAAAACTGTACCCGCTTTTTCATATTCTCAGTTGTCTATACTGTTACCTAATCAGATCCTCGATCCATATGTAACACAAGACAAAAGATGAATGAGAAAAAAAAACTGTATAAACACTCATTACTGTCAATTAAGCATTTCTGAAAAAACTAAATTGTTTTCACTATCGCTATCTGTGGGAAGCAACAATTGAATAGCAGTCCTCAGAGAGCAGGATTATAATTTTAGTGCAATTTGACTAAAACTTTATGGATTACATTTAATTTAGTTTAAACCTGCTTAAACGCTTTATATTTAGATTACAAAGTGCATTAGCCTCATTGGAATTAAGCGATCTCTTTCAGGTAGTCAGAAGGGGTTGAAATTTAAATATTTTCATTGACCTTAGGTAGGTGCATAACATTAGCAGGATACTGACTATTTGGGAATGACAACTTGCATAGGTAAAGCTAAAATTAAAATTTACCTTCAGAGTTCTGTTGAAGACATTTAAATGCATTTGCTGGCAATCCAAAGCACCGGGTCAGTTTTCATTAAGAGTTATTTTACCAGGCTATCCATTCAATGTGCTGAAAAATTTCAATAAATTTTTTCTAGATGTCCGTCTATGCACTCACATATTTACATATACATATGGGACGTTGCTGTATGCAAATTGGCTACTGCATTTGCCTACAAGAAAACATGCTTGAATCCACTTTACAATATATCCTATGAAGCACTTTGAGATGTCTTGACGTGTCAAACAATATGCCAACACAAAGGTTATAATTATTATGCAAAAGTCTACAGAATTAATCAGTACAATAATTAAATGTACACATTTTTTCTGTGTACAAACTGAGTATTTTCAATTGCTATTTGATGCTGCATTTTCCCAAGTTAGACTGGCGCTGAAGTTAACTGAAATATCATCACAGACAATTGGGTGGCTAATGGCTGCGTTGGTGCTAATGTTAGTGCCAACAACAACTCAACACATGGTCTCATGCTGGCTCTCAGTCAAGCTCTTTGTGAACGAACTGTTCATGTTGGGACTCGCTATTCTTTTGCTGACTGAATTTGCTTCTCACTCTGTACGCCCTAACAGCCAGACAGCCACAACAACTTGTGTTCAAACAACGCCCCTCCCTTCAAAACGGGGCAGTGACTTGGAGCGCATTCCCAGAAATCCAACAGAAATAAACAAAAGAATGGGACATTCCTTACCTATCACTAAAATTCATCGCTTTCTCCTTTGTGCCGAGATAACAAAAGATGTTTGGATACGACAGGCTCTTCACCCTCACACCAAACTCAACCTACCGTCCTCCCATTACAGCATCATGTGGGTTCATAAATGAGTCCATACAACAGAATAAGGGGAGCTGGACTGTAATGTCCTGGAATTCGTAATACTCAGCCACTGCTTAAACACCCTCAGATGCCTGTAGAACCACAAGCCCCAAATTGTAACACACTTGTATTCTAAAATAAAAAGCTATCTCAAACTCAACAGTAGCCTGGTAACAGGGCACCTCTGTATGAAAAGATTGCTTTAGATTTAGGGACTGACCGGCTATTAATGAAACACTGAAGGCAGTACTGTATGGGAAAGAAATGTAAATGTCCCTTAGGCTAATGTAATGTGAAGGATAGCTCATGAACATTTGACTTGATGCAACGTATTCACACCTTGGCTATGAATATACAGTACTGCTTTGTTCGCTGTCCACAGAATTTGTATTAAAGCAGCACTGTCATCCTATTAGGAAGTTGAGGGTATGAGGAGGACAGACTCAGAGCCTCGGTCCTGCACGAAACAAGCCCGCAAGACAATGTAAGGGAGGGAGAGCACTAGGGAGAGTATGAGAAAAAAAATGATGTGCGTTAAAGTATTTTTGTACTAATATTTGAACACTGACTCATTATATTTGTGGAGTCCTGTAGCTCAGTGGTTAGAGCGCTCGCCTTGCAAGCAAAAAACCCGTGTTCGATTCCTGTCAGGGTGAAGCCTTTGGCAAGTTTCCTTACTCAACACGCCTAATAATAATCCCTCCAAAAAAAAACACAATAATAAAATTGGTCATTTGAATCCACGACTTTGTGGGACACAGCTGTGCCATAACATCTGCCGTGTTTCGCCAACAAATGTACATCAATTCGCTTTGCAGTATATCCTGTGAAGCACTTTGAGACATCTAGAAGACGTGAAAAGCGCTATATCAAATGCAACGATTAGTATTATTATTATTAGGTTCTTCCTGATGTGCCTGGATTTGAAACACAAGTCTCATGCTTGTAAGGCGAGTGCTCTAACCACTGAGCTACAAGAGCTCCACTGTCATGCAGCAACACTTGTACTGTTTAAAACATAAATTGGAAGTCTTGTTGCTTTATCACCAGACATTGACTGACACCAATGAAATATATTTTCACATTAAAGGTGCAAACGTTGGAAAAAGAGCAAAAAAAGAGTAATTGCTTGATAATTTCGCCCACAAATATACAGTTTACAGTATGTTCTGTGAAGTGCTTTGAGACACCTATTGTATAAACAAGGACAATAAACAAGGACTCTTTTTAACCCCACCCCCACTAATTCTCTTTATCTTTTGTAGAAAATTGGATCGTATGTTCGTGACTTTTTTTAAAATTCCAGATAGGGTGTATTTATCTCCATTAGCTTCTCTTCACAGTTCATTGATTCTAGCCCTGTCTTTCTTGTCCTCCTTTGAACCCTTTCCAATGCCTCTCTTAAGTCTTTTTGAAATATTTTGCCACAAGACTGAGTAACGTAACCCAAGTGTTACAATTACAATCGCTCCCATGGGTGACTGGTTTGTTCTTGTGGCCTTACATGGAGGTGGAATGTGTTTATGTCACAAACAAAGCATGTCAGATTTGCCAAACTATTCTTCACTTAAACATAATAACACAATCGGAATTCTCACCAAAGTGAGTTCTGATTCCTGCATTGCAACGTTTCCAAATATGGCTGGTCAGGATTCAGGGTATTGGTTGAGGACTGTATAGACACATGTCCAGAGGACAACAGAATTTATTTATGTATTGATATTGATGGGTAGGGGTCAGCCGAGTGTCTGACACATGCATTGTGTCATCATCACCGTTGCTTAAGAGTATGCAAACCAAACTGAGAATTTCACGCTTCCCACCTACACCTGGAGTCCTGTAGCTCAGTGGGGAGAGCACTTGCCTTACAAGCGAGAGACCTTGTTTCAATTACAGGCAGGGCGAAACCTTAGGCAAGTTTTCTTACTCCACGCTCCTAATAATCCCTCAAAAATACAAACAATAATAAATTGGTAATTTCAATCCACGACTATTTGTGGGACACTGCTGTGAACATTTGGCTGCTGCGTTTTGCCCTGCGTTTTGCCTCACTTTACAGTATATTTTGAGAAGCACTTTGAGACGTCTAGAAGACGTGAACAAGAGCTATGTTAAATGCAAGGATTATTATTACACGTGAAAATTACAGAGACAGATTGTTGAAATGGAATGCTCTCTCTCTCTCTTGCTGGAGGGATGCATCCTGTTTACCTAATTCGGGATAGTGTTAGGCACAGGTTGGCGAGAGCCAAGGTTTGGGGGATGGGGAGCCCAGAGTGTGTGCTGGAGTCTAACCCGCCACAACTTCCACAGGAAAGATCCGAAACTAAGATAAAAAGGAACAATCCTTGCATTTGATATAGTGCCATACAGGTGGAGCTCCTGTAGCTCAGTGTATCCTTATAAGCATGTTACCCAAGAAGCCAAATGTGCTTGAATCCAGGCAGATCAGGGCGAAACCTCGGGCAAGTTTCTTTACTCCACACAAGTGCCTGATAATAATTCCTCCAAAACAAACACAACACTGTAATAAAATGGGTCATTTCAATCCACGGCTGTTTGTGGGGGACGCTGCTGTGCGCAATTGGCTGCCGAATTTCGCCCACAAATATACAGTCAATTCACTTTACAGTGCATTCTGTGAAGCGCTTTGAGACGTCGATAAGATGTGAAAAGCGCTATATCAAATGCAAGGATTATTGTTATTATTATTATTATCACGTCTTTGAGAAGTCTCAAAGCTCTTCGCAGGATACACTGAGAATACTGTGGGTGGGTGAAACGCGGCAGTCAATTGCGCACAGGTTAGAGAGTTGCTGTAGTTTACGAAGCATGTCATAAAAACGACATGAGGAGGTTTATTCTAGCATCGAGTTTCTTTTCGTTAAACGCCACAAAAGTCACCATGAACGTAATAAAAAGAACAATTTCTACCATCCAATTTCTGTTTTAAAATACGCCCATTATTAAGGTTGATGAGAACGTAGAGAATTTACAACCGAGCTAGAGCAATAAACATATCATTCCTGTGCCGCAGTAAATGAGCCTTAAAAATTGATCATCCGTGCTGCCCAATACTAAACTGAGAATGACTGAACACGGTGTTTGACGAGAGCAAATCACTCCCTGGAACAAAACTAATTAAATCATCGCAAAGCTCTGCCTCCCCCTTGACAAGTCTCACACACATACACACACAACACACGACCCAGCAGAGATGAATGCACACAAGCAATCATTAGTTAGTTAGCAGCGATTGTAAATGAGCAATTCAGTCATTTATACCCATTATATATAACTACATCAGCACGTAGTAAAACAATGCATTTGGTCTGAACTTCAGTAGAACAAAATGTGAAAACCTTTTGGTCAGTCAAATGGTCAAACTGAAATGGTCAGTCAAATTAAGGACTCTCTTTCTCTTTCTCTCTCTCTCTCGGTGCAATGCCTGTTTTCAGCGTAGGCACAAAACGAGGATTCTGCAGAGCGGAGGGGAGTACTGAGCTATGCACACTGCTTGGATTGTAGCCTCGAGTCCCAACAGTCACCAACACACTATTCCTCAATCTTGACCTAAATCTTGACAAAATGTCTGAACGATTTGTCAAGGAGCTGTAGACTTGGGCTAGAGTTTCAAGTGACTAGGAAATTCATACAGTGGAATTCTACACCTGAATAAAATTCCGACGTACCTGCACTGTAGGTGGCCAACAACTCCATTAGTTCCTCACATATTCAGGGGCAGAACACTGGCGCCCTGCCCAAATTGCCACACCATATTTTTCACCCCCATGAATCGCAGCACTTTCTATTAACGCTACAGTAATTTAACCCCCGCTGGAAGTTTGCCTAATGCACCAGTAATAAATCATTTGAGAGTGTGTGGGCATGATTCAAACCCTGCTTTCCTGTTGAGTGACTGTGCGGGACAAGCCGTTTAAGCCCAGACCCTGATAATGTGGTTTAATTCACAAGTCGATGCCAGTGCAAAATTTATGGGTTGGGTTAACCATGTGAAAGGCATCTCGGATCCCTTAATTAGGCAGTTAACTACAAATGGAAAGGATTACAGCACCATCTGTCATCCTTTTCCTGTTGTTAACGTGGCTCAGTTGGTAGCTCTCTAGTTTCAGAGTAGGTTGCGCGTTCAAACCCTACATCGGGACTTTGAGCTCAGAGTCATGGCTGTTTGTGGGGACGCTGCTGTGTGCGATTAGCTGCTGTATTTTGTCCACAAATACACAGTCAATTCACTTTACAGTATATTCGCTTTGAGACGTCGATAAGATGTGAAAAGCGCTGTATCAAATGCAAGGATTATTTTTATTATGATAAGGTCCCATCTGCCTGTTCAGATGGACCACAAACATCCCATGGCGCTGTTTGAAAAGAGAGGGAGTTTCACCCAGAACCACCAATCCCTCAGATAAAATTATGAGTTTATTAATGCATAAACAAACAAACAAACTGTTTTCCTCCCTTCTCTTTATGAATAGCGTCGGTTTAGCTTGCACATCTCGCAAACCGCTGAAAATACAGCATCCACAACAATGCCAACACTTCAACAGACTGTCAGCCTCAAATCCACTCTAGCATCAAGACTTGTGCTGTAACTTTCTGACACAGAGGCAAGCAAGCCTGCGAAAAAACAGAGCCGAAGTATGGATGCTAAACACACCAGCCATCTCACAGAGAATTTTCTTGTGCTAACTAACTTGGAGCGAGCCTTTAACCAAATAAAATCTCTTCAGTTATCGGATTTGCGTCATCAACTATTTTAGTAGATGCGCCTTAATTTAAACCCTCTTCGCCCTACTCTCAACCGCCCTCCAGCCCCATTCCTGACTGTCCAGAGACTTGGGACATCCTCCTGTTGTGAAAGGCACTCTGTGAATGTCATCTGTTGTTGTTGACGTAAGGGAGGACCCTGTTATCAGGCGGTAATTGGGGCCTGTAGAATTCCACAACCAATTACAACAACAAAATTACATTTCGAGAGCGCCTTGCATGTCGGGAGGACGTCCCAAGGCACTGTAAATGCAGGTCAGCCTTGTAATGGAGCTCGTTGAACAATGGTAGCTGTTCATTGCTTCTGTGTTGGGACATTACATTTGCCTGTATACAGGGAAGCTGCCTGGCTATTATTGTGGGATTTGGGTCAGCTCACAAACACAGTGATGTGCTAATATGATTTGAAGTGCGATAATGCGATGCGAAGGGCACCGACGTGATTCGACGCGCGATAATGTGACTTGAATCACAATGACGTGATTCGTAACACGATGACATGATTTGAAGAATGATGGCAGCGATTCGAAGTGGGGGGGGCGACGTGATGCGAAGCGATTGATTTGGCTTCTCGGGTAACAAGATTTCGGGGTCCGCAACCCAACTGCGTACCGAAGTGATCCCACCTGGTAGTGGAGTCACCCTGAATCATATGCACGTGGTAAATGTAGCTATTTCTATCAAGAAGACCGGATCGCAAAACGAGAATAATCGAGGGAGGAGAACCAAATGTGGACAGGCAACAGACAGACTTGTCCCTTCTGCAAGTTAACCTTTATTAAAGCCCTGGTTAATAAATGCAAGCCCAGGGAGTCATTCATAAAGAGCCTCCGTTCATGTTTTACAGGTTTCTGAAAAGGTCACACGATATAGGCCATTTACGTCATCAGATGAGAAAAAATTGAGCTTAAGTAGGCAAGTGGTTTCAGTGTGTGTGGGGGGGGTAAGCATTGCAGTCGTGTCAATTAGAGTGCAGGTTGTATCATGTGGAGCTTTGCACTGTATTTAATCCACATCATCATCAATCACAAAACTGCTTGCTTGTTCTCCTTTGTCAAGGTAAAGACTCAAGTCATTACTGAACACCTTTCAGTAATCAAAAAGGTTCCGTGTGTGCTTTTTTTCTCTCTCTCTTCAGATGGACAGAATGTAAACCCTGGTAAATGCTTGCCCGAGTGTAATTAACGATGCTTCTACGTGTCGGGCCACTTTCCACTTTGGGTGAAGCAAACGCTGTCAACAGAGAGAAAGCGACGCACGCAGGCTTCGTGCTGTTTATATTGAAGTGCGCCAGGCGCCTCTGAACGTTTGAATTCACTTCTCTCAGCTCATTACAAAATTACTCACACCCTGTAAATAATGCACGCCTTCGCAACACTGCATTAATGCATCGACTAAAACAAGCTGGAAACGACACACCAAACAGTCGATCTAAATGATTGCCTTCACTCATCCCAATCTGTCCCTTTCTATTTAACTTTACTGGAGTAATGATTGAAAGTGCCGCACCTGATATAAGCCTAGAATCTCCCTGGTAAATCTCGACGTGCAACACTGATCTTACGTATTAGATACATACACATTATAATAATACTAATAATCCTTGCATTTGATATAGCGCTTTTCACTTCTTATCGATGTCTCAAAGCGCTTCACAGAATATACTGTAAAGTGAATTGACTATATTTTTGTGGGCGAAATGCAGCAGCCAATTGTGCACAGCAGCGTCCCCCACAGTTGTGGATTGAAATGACCAATTTTATTGTTGTGTGTTTTTTGATACGGATTATTATTAGGCGTGTGTGCAGAGTAAGGAATCTTGCCCAAGGTTTCGCTCTGATCTGCCTGGATTCGAACACAGGTCGCACGCTTGTAAGGCGAGTGCTCTAACCACTGAGCTACCGGAGGATATTAATCCAAGCTACATATTGGATACATACACATTGTACTTGAATGTGAGAATGCCCTGCTTTTCGTCCTTGCCAGAAGGGCTCACTGTTTCTACCAGCCCAACTCTGTTTAAGTTTCATAAGTAATTGGTTTTTCTTTCTTTACCTCTGAGCTATTTCCATGTCAGGAAAATCATTGTCGTGCAACTTTGGAATGAGCAAGAGTGAGCAAAGAGGCTGGGATCCCACGGATTCTCATACCACTGTCCTTTCTTCTAGAGAATTTATTGAGAGATGCTATTGAAGCCTTGAAAGCTATTATAGTAGTGTGTTTAATGAAAAGTGGCTTATTATTATTAGGTCACTCAATCCCCGACTCTCTATGGGACACTGCTGTGTGCAATTGGCTGCTGCGTTTCGTCCATAAATCAATTAACTTTACTGTATTGTATTCTGCAAAGCATTTGAGATGCCTCAAAGACGTGTGATAAGGTGTTATAACAAATGCAATGATTTTTGCTGTCTTATTAGTGGATTGAAATTATCCATTTATTATTGTCTATTTTGAGGGATTATTATCAGGCGTGTGGAGTAAGGAAACTTGCACAAGGTTTTGCCCTGACCTGCCTGGAATCGAACCCAGGTCTGTCACTTGCAAGGCGAGTATCTGCCTATTGTGAACATCTTTCCCGAAGGAAGGAAGCCCAGATAGGGATCATGACTGGCTCTCAGTCAAATATTTCTCATTCGGTTTACACAACAGTGACACATATCGGGAGAAATTCCATCTGGGGAGTCTAGATTTTCTTTATTTAGATAGCACTTTGGGGCATCCAGAATTTGACAAATTGTTAAAATAAGGTTTGAGTGATTTGCAGGCATGTATCGAGAGATATTTTGCAGGATTAAAGGTTCGGCACTCGGAGGTATATTTTTGCCAGCGTATTATGGAAAGGTTTGTGGGTCACTGCTGTGTACGATTGGCTGCCGTGTTTCAACTACAAATATCCAGTCAATTCACCTTACCGTATACTCTGTGAAGCACTTTGAGGCGCCTGGAAGATGTGAAAAGTGCTATATCAAATGCAAGGATTATTATTATTATTTGTCTTGTAGTTCTTTACAACACCATTTTAAAAAGTGCTTGAAAAATTAATTGACGCAATAGTATTTCAGAGTTCGCCAAATTCTGCGGGCTTTGAAATCCTACATCAATAAAGTCTAGACTCAGATGGAATTCCTAAATGTGGATTTTTATAACAGTCAGTGGATAATATAACAATGTCCAAATAACATACCAAACTCGGATAGTTTGGCCTATGAATTTGATAAAAACACATTTCATGCAGAGAGGACATCGCAAAGCAGATTACACGGTGTTTCTCTAAGGTCCAGTGACTGTGTATTTTGTAGGCCTATTGCTAACGCTGTAGCATCTAATTTAGTATTGTTCTTTATACTTGTACTCATGGAATAATTCTTAAAAACACAGTTGGTAGAATGTTTTCCTATGAACTCGGAATGAGAGACGGAGAGAATTCCATCTCCAGAATTTTGGCCTCTAGAGTCAGAAGGTTAATAATGATAATAATAATAATACTACTTGCATTTTGATATAGCGCTTTTCACATCTTCTAAAGTGCTGCACAGAATGTACTGTAAACAGAAGTCACTGTATATTTGTGGGTGAAACACGGCAGCCAATTGCGCACAGCACACAGTTGTGGATTGAAATGACCAATTTTATTTATGTATTTTGGGGGGAGATTATTATTAGGCATGTGTCTGGAGTGAGGAAATTTGCCCAAGGTTTCGCCCTGACCTACCTGGATTCGAACACAGGTCTCACGCTTCTTAGGTGAGTGCTCTAACCACTGGACTACAGGACTACAGGTTGCGGGTCCAAGCCCCACATTGTGACTTAAAATCACAGTCTAAGATGATATTCCAATGCAGTTCTGTAGGTGTGTTGTATTGTCAAAGGTGCCGTCCTTTGAATGAGACGTTAAGTGCTCATCAGTGTCCCACAAACAGTGGTGGATTGAGAGGCCAAATTATTCTTTTTAAATGTTTGGATGGGAATATTACATTGTAAGTGATCCATCAATCTACTAACAAGCTGGTTCCTACTTACTGCTGGGTAAACAGAGGGATTATGATCCATGCTGGCAGAAACACCAGCGTAGAAAAGAATGGCTTTATGTTAATAGCAGTAAATGAAATTGAGCATTCAGTGACAGTGAAAGCACAGAGCTCTGCAGAGCTCCCCCATTCTGAAAACTTTGTTACCCAATAAACACTGAACGATCACAATAATAATAATAATAATCCTTGCATTTGATAAAGTACTTTTCACGTCTTTTAGACGTCTCAAAGCACTTCACGGAATATATTGTACAATGAAGTGACTGTATATTGTGGGCGAAACATGGCAGCCAATTGCGCACAGTAGAATCCCACAAACTTCTTGTGGATAAAAGGATTAAGGGATATGGGGATAAGGCGGGTAGGTGGAGTTAGATTAGAAAATCAGCTTTGTTCTTATTGGATGGTGGGACAGGCTTGAGCGGCAGAATGGCCTACTCCTGCTCCTAATTCTTATGTTCTAAGGAGTCGTGGATTGAAATGACCAATTTACTCTTGTTCTTTTTTGGAGGGGTTATTATCAGGCGTGTGGAGTAAGGAAACTGGCCCAAGATTTTGCCCCGCCTGGAATCGAACCCAGGTCGAAACACTGAGCTACACCACTCCACTCTACTCCAAGCCACACTACTGACCAACAGAGAGAATTGTGTTTGGATCATCTATCATGTTCCTGTAGTGAGCTCTACAAGTTCCCCAATGCTCCCTATAGCTAGTCTGTCGACAAGTATTCAAGTCTGTTACAACAGAGGTTACTTTTCATAGAGTTCCCTGTTCAGGTACATTTCATCAGGATCCCGATGGCTTGCGCTGACTCCCTCACTGTGACTGATTTATTGCATCAGTTGCAGTTATACCCTTACCTTCAAAAGAATTCCTGAACATACGTCTCGTCTCTTAGCTGTTTCGTATTTCCAAATACACGTGTCATGAGCGGATTAAGCACTCACACCCATTGAAAACACTGTACCTCATTTATAAACCAGACAAGGAATATTTAAATATTAAAATTATTCATCAGGCCTAAGGCCAAAATCTTGCTCTCATATTTCAACATAATGATCCTCGAAAATGATTAACATCCTTACTTTCTTTTCCAGAATTCATCTAAATGACCACAGTTGGAAATCGTATTTCCTTGCATTTGCATTTGATAGACGTCTCAGAGTGTTTCACGGGCTACACAACAACAAGGAGCTCCTGTAGCTCAGTGGTTAGAGCCCTCGCCTTACAAACATGAGACCTGTGTTCGAGGCAGATCAGGGTGAAACCTTGGGCAAGTTTCCTTACTCCACACACCTAATATTAATCCTCCAAAAAAATCACAATAATAAAGGGCACTGCAGGTGGTTTAGAAAAAAAACAGTTGGTTGCTCAATCCATGACTGTTTGTGGGACACTGCTGGGCGCAATTGGCTGCTGCGTTTCGCCCACAAATATACAGTCAATTCACTTTACAGAACATTCCGTGAAGCGCTTTGAGACGTCTAGAAGATGTGAAAATCAACAACAACAACAACAGTTTACATTTATAGAGCGCCTTTCACGTCAGGAGGACGTCCCAAGGCGCTGAACAGGAGGCGTGTGACCCGAGCTGGGAGGGGAGTGTTTGGGAAGGGGTGAAACACGAAGGGGAGGTAAAAGAGTTCGGGGTGGAACAAAAGGCACGATCGAAGAGGAAAGTCTTCAAACCGGCCTTGAAAGAGGAAAGGGAAGAGATGAAATGGAGGGATTGAGGGATGGCATTCCATAGGGTGGGAGCGGAGAAACTGAAGGCCCGGCCTCCGATAGTGGGGCGGTTCGGGCGGGGGGCTTGGAGCAGGCCAAGTCCTGTTGAACGGAGGGTCCGGGTGGGCGTGTAGGGGGAGAGTAGATCGGCTAGGTAGGATGGGGCAAGGCCGTGTAAGGCCTTGTAGGTGAGGACGAGGATCTTAAACTCTATACCAAATGCAAGAATTATTATTTATTATTATTTTAACATCGGCATCAATAACTTGCACTCGTCCTCCACGTAGGGTAGTGCCTCAGAGCGCTTAACAGTGGCGGAGTCGGACTCCGGTGGGGAGAGGATGGGAGAGGTGGGTGGTCGTAATCACGCTTAAAGAGGAAGATTTTAAGGTGTGACCATTTGTAGATCTTTGTCCCAGAGGACAGCAGCTAACTCGGCATAGAGCGAAGAGCAAATGTAGCATCTTCTGAAGCCAGCTAGTTAGTTTCACTCCAAGAAATAGCTTCACTAAGTGAATCATCAGGGAGCTGGGATACAGGTTAAATATCTTTAGGCAAAAATGATGGGGGAAAGGGGTAATTCAGACTACAGTTCGCTTTTCCCCAGCATGTCATGTTGTACAGTGTGAGCCTCACACTGTTTTCTCTCTCTCGAGTTTCCATTGAGGTTTTCAGTCATTTCGAATTAGAATTTGCGGCAATTATAGCATTGTGAAAAGGTCGAGTTATTTTAGAAAACGAAAAGAGCAGTTTGTTCTTCCTGAGAGTGAGTGCGGTTTCTGGAAGTACACAAACAGCAAGATATGGGTAGAATATAATGAACAGATCCCCCCCTCTCACCCCCACCCACCAGTAAAATCATTTAATTTATAATTTTAAAAATATCTAACGTCTCAATCTAAAGAAGAATGGTAATAACATATAATATGATAATAATCCTTGCATTTTGATATACTGTAATGCTTTTCACGTCTTCTAGACGTCCCAAAGTGCATCACAGAATAAACTGTCAAGTGAATTGACTGTATAATTGTGGGAGAAACGAAGCAGCCAATTGCACACAGCTGCATCCCACAAACAGTCGTGGATTGAAATGACCAATTTTATTATTGTGATTTTTTTTGAGGGATTATTATTAAGGCGTGCATGTAAGGAAGCTTGCCCAAGGTTTCTCCCTGATCTGCCTGGATTCGAACACAGGTCTCATGCTTGTAAGGCGAGTGAGCACTGAGTCACAGGAGCTCCACATAGATGGGAAATCAAACTACCCTGCTCAACTGCGTCTAAATTTTAGGCAATTCTTGAATTAAGAGGATTCCTTTCATTGCCTGGAGCAGGTAGCTTTTGCATTTAAAGCAGTGCTGTACAGAGCAAGTTCACTGAAATATAAACGTGACTAATGTTCTGATATACTTCACGGCTTTACCATTTCTTCTGTGTTTTACCCCAAGTCTATCTTCGTCGAATATACATTTTTGATCAAAATTGAAAAAAGTTAGTCGATTGGCAGATCACTTTTTTTTGGTGGGGATGAGTTAATAATAAAAATAACATTCTGGTTGCTGCTTGGAATAATCTCTTCAAAATAAATCTTTAAAATAAATCAAACTGCGACAGTTTGTGGGACGCTGCTGTGCACAATGGCCTGTGCATTTTGCCCACAAAATACACAAGACAATTCGCTTAACAGTATATTTGTGAAGTGCTTTAAGAAGTCTTGCTTTTGTTGTTGTTGTTGTCTTGAAGACATGATATGGCGCTATATCAAATGCAACAATAACAAAAATGACACTTGTATAGCGCCTTTCAGGTCAGGAGGACGTCCCAAGGCGCTGGACAGTCATTATTTCAAACCCGAGCTGGGGACGAGGTGTTTGGGGGGGGGACAGAAGCGGGGTGATTAGGAGTTGCCGATGGCACCATCAAAGAGGAGGGTCTTGAGGCAGGACTTGAAAGAGGCTAGGGAGGG
The DNA here is from genome assembly GCA_035084275.1 of Hydrolagus colliei. Classification (NCBI taxonomy): domain Eukaryota; kingdom Metazoa; phylum Chordata; class Chondrichthyes; order Chimaeriformes; family Chimaeridae; genus Hydrolagus; species Hydrolagus colliei. Next base: position 7,958,557 of record CM068746.1, on the reverse strand, counting down.
AGCCAGGCAGAGCGACTGCTGGATGGAGTTCCAGTGGTTGGGGGCAGAGTGGCTAAAAGGCTCACCCGCCAATGCAAAGATGATTATTATAATGAATCCACGCTTTGCCCGCTCAGTAAACAGCTATGAGATACCGGAACGGTCTACGGCTATTGATTTTACCCCCCAAACTAGCGTTTGATTCTTCCATTAAAACCTGCCCAAACTACGCAGTGGCAATTGAACAGTGCGGGGAAATTAATTAGTGAGGCTCCTTCAGCTCGAAAGGCAAAGAGAGCGTCCCATGTGCTGTCACGACTCCCATCGCTTCGCTAATCATATGCAAGCTCGCCACTTGTATGAATGGAATCACAATGGGTTGCTATCCAGGGGATGTGATTTTTTTTTCTCTCTCTTTTAAACAAAAGCCTCGATATTTCAAGTGTTCTCTTGTTCCCAAGGTTATGCCAATTTAATTGGAGCTCTATTACTGATAGCGCTTATTGGGGGGCGGGGGGGGAGTCGGGGGGGGGGGGGGGTGTGGGGGGGGTGGGGGGAGGGGGGGGGCAGTTTTGTGGCTTGAGAAGCCAGCTGTACGCCTCCCTGAGTCACGGCTGATAAGAACGCTATCTTTCGGCAGACCGAGACTCAGGAACCGGGATGCAAGATGCATTTCGTGAACAGCTTGGCATTGGTTCCATTATACTGACCGCACATGCATTGCGTCAAACTGATAAAAAGCAGCCGCCCATTCCTTTTATTTTCATCCCAATGCAAGCTTTGTAAAGACGCCACAATTTATGCGCTAAGTCACATCTTTTGCTCATATCTTGACCACAGAGCAGCTTGTGTTTATCAAGCTCCTTTGTCAGGGAATCTGTTATTTTATGTATATCCTGAAGTTCAACCCGTCTGTATATTGCAGCCCGTTGTCAGGGCACTGCATGAAATCTGCTGTCGTTGAGGGCCTTACTGTGCAGTGTGACATTTTCGGCCGTCAGCAATTAAATGAAACCAACACCACATTCTCACCAAATCGAGGTGTGAGTTTCCCAGGCCATATATATATATATATATATATAATATATATATATATTATTTTTTTCCTCTCAGAAGTTCCAATTCGGACCACATGCATCGCTAGACTGCTTGCTGTTCATTCTTTCCTGGCAGTCACCTCCTTCTCACCATTCCTACCTGCTAGTCGCTCTTGGTTTTCCAACCTGGCTGCAATGCTTTCTTCCCCCCACCACCCACTTGTTTATCTTGCCTCCCAGTCGCTTTGTTTTTGCAATGGATTCACAGTTTCATTCCAGGCACAGCTCCCAATAACTTCCATTAGTTTTTATAAGCCCGTGTAATTTCAGATTCCATTTGTTATCTTTGATGTGAGCAAGATGGCCAGCAGACCTCACCCTAGTTCTATATTATTCCAGATGATTGCGAAATCACAAGTGGATGTGGTGGATGTGAAGCTCCTGTAGTTCAGTGGTTAGAGCTCTCGCATTACAAGCGTAAGACCTGTGTTCAAATATGTGTGCCCACAAATATACAGTCAATTCACTTTACACTGTGAAGCGCTTTGAGACGTCGATAAGGTGTGAAAAGCGCTATATCAAATGCAAGGATTGTTATTATTGTAAAATAGCTTTCATGAAAGGCACTCTAAACTAAATCAAAAATACAGTTCCACTTCAATCAAACTACCTGTCCATAATACATCAATGTGTCATCAAACCAACAAAATAATATTCTACATTCGTGTTATAAAATAACAGCCAAGAGTCACTTCAAGGAATCAGACTTTGTTTCCATCCTGTAGCTCAGTAGATAATTAGAGCACTCAAGCGAGAGACCTAGGTTCAATTCTCGGCAGGGCTAAAACCTTGGGCAAGTTTCCTTACTCCACACGCCTAATAATAATCTCTCCCCACAAAAATTCCAATAATAATTTGTGTGCAATCTGCTGTCGTTGAGGGCCTTACTGTGCAGTGTGACATTTTCACAACTGTCGATTCCCAGGCAGGGAAGAACGTTGGGGAAGTCTCCTTACTCCACAATCCCCTACTCAGCAATAAGTAGGAACCCAGCTGTTTGTTGATTGGCAGTTCACTTTTTGGGGATAATAATCCCTTCCAATAAATAAATAGTAATCATTTGGTGACTTAACCCGTGACTGTTTGAGGGACCCTGCGTTTAGCTTTGGGCACCACATCTCAGGAAAGATACATTGGCCCTAGAATGTTACCAGGCCTAAAGGGTTAAGTTACGAGGAAAGCCTGTGTACACTTGGCTTGTATTCCCTTGAGTTTAGATAGAAGATTGAGGGCGTGATTTGATAGAGGTGTTTAAAATGATAAAGGGATTTGATATGGTAGATACAGAGAGAAGCTATTTCCTCTGGTGGGAGAATCCAAAATAAGGGGAAATATTTTTTAAATTAGAACCTGGCCACCAGTGAAATCAGGAAACATTATTTCACTCAAAGGGTTGGTAGAAATCGCTGGAATTCTTTCCTCAAAAAGGCAGTGGAGGCTGGATCCATCCGCTCCTTCAAGAGTTAGGTGGTAGATGTTTGGTAGGTCACGGTTGGGGGATTAAGGGATACGGGGAGAAAGCGGGGAATTGGAATTGAAAGGATTAGTGAAGATACAGATCAGACATGATCTAATTAAATGGCGGAACAGGCTCGAAGGGCTGAATGGCCTCCTCCAGTTCCTCTGTTCCTTTGAAACTGCTGTGCGCAATTGGTTGCTGCATTTAGCCAAGAAAATACACAGTCAATTCACTTTACACTATATGCTGTGAAATGCTTTGAGACGTCTTGACGTTGTGACAAGGCTCGGTATCAAATGCAAGTACCGTTATTATTATTATATCTTATTGTGGGAAATCACCAGGCAGCCTTCCCACTTCTGACTGATATTCAGCGGCCCCTGACAGCGCAGGTGTTGGGACACAATGGAATCATTGTGGGTAGTGGGGGCTGGGGGGTGAGGGTGGGTGGTGTGGGCTGGGAGTGAAACAAGCTCTTCCCCAAAACCAACCACTCGTCTAACTAACTGAGTGATAAGAAAGATACTGAACACATCATGTTTGCTGATTAGCCTGTGTGACACTGAAGGAGTTTGGCATGTTTGGAATGTCATGGGTCAGATGCAAGGTTAAACCTCCCGTAAGTACAGCCTCAGACACAAATGATGCTTCTGAACACACACACACGCACAGCCCCATGCACACAGCCACACACACACCACACACACACACACACACACACACACACACACACACACACACACACACACACACACACGTGCGCACCACACACACACACACCACACATACACTATGGCAGGGCACCGCGGGAAGTGCTGTCAAACCAAGCTAAATGAAATGCCTATTTTATTGTACTCCCGAGTTCCCAAAGTCATTCTTCCTGGTACAACACAGTTCAATAATATTGAGTTGGAAGCGTACTGCGGGGAATACACTGCAACAAAATGTTAATGAAATGAGACATTCTGGATTTATAACAACACAAGTAGCTTCAGTTTGTTGTTAATCGGTAAAACAGCGCGCAACGCTGTGCTCGTATCCTAGTTGATTTAAGAATCATATAAACTGTGGTGTACAGGCAGCTTTGCTCTATTGGGAGAATGTGCCATGGTTACCATTTCATCTCTGTGGAAGTGCCAAGGAGGTCTAGATTTACTCTATTGCCTAGCGTTATAGAGCGCCCAGAAATTGGTAAATCCTTAAATAAAGCATTCATTTTTAAGCTGCTGTTTTTGTGTGTTTCTTGCATGACCAGCAATTCAATTGCTGCCCCAAATAAAATTGGTCATTCATTTGATGAGTATCAAGTCTTATACAGAGTATGGAGTCCTGTAGCTCAGTGGTTAAAGCACTCACCTTACAAGCGTGAGACCTGTGTTCGAATCCAGGCAGATCAGGGCGAAACCTTGGGCAAGTATCCTTGCTCCACGTGCCTAATAATAATCCCTCCCAAAAAAAAACGCAATAATAAAATTGGTCATTTTTCTACCCACGACTGTTTGTGTTTTACAGTATATTCTGTGAAGCGCTTTGAGACGTGTAGAAGACGTGTAGAAGACGTGAAAAGCAATCTATCAAATGCAAGGATTATTATTAAACACTTGTATCAATTCAATTCATAGTCTCTGGATCATTTTGCCAACCTTTCTTTGTAATAGCGGGAATATTAAGAGTGGGAATTTGAAATAGGAATTGTTTTCACGATATAGCAACAGTATATAGATATTTTTACCCACAAAACACACAAATCTACTTTACAGCGTATCCTATGAAGCGTTTTGAGACATCGCAATGACATGATAAGGTGCCATGTCAAATGCAATGATCATGATTATTATTATTATTATTGAGGAAATCTAGATGCGGGTGGAATTTTACCCCCTAATGTGCCGATTAGCACTCAGCTGTCACCGTAGAAAGTTTCCCCGTGGCATTACACTAATAGGCTTAATAATAAGGAGTGGAAAAGTTAATGAGTTGCACATCGAAAGAAAATGTTGAAAGCTGCAGGAGTTTGTTTGTCCAAGACACACTTCGTATTGTCTGTTTCCATTCCATTAGCCTTTTATACACTCACCAACCAAATGACCTGGTTTGTTTTACCATTTACAAAGGTAACTGCTGATAAAAGCTCCAAGGCATTTGGTAAAATTGCACACTGCCTCTTAACCACTGAACAAAGGGACATGGAACAGAATTTTTGTTCTTTTCAAAAAAACAATTCTTGTGTTTGATGTCGTGCCTTCAGATCAGGAGGACGTTACAAAGCCTCTCGCAGGATATAATGTAAAAAATCATCATTACGTTAGATGTAGCTCCTTTTCGTGTCGTTGAGATGTTTCGAACCACTTTACATGATATATTGTAAAGTGGATTGACTGTGTATTTTGTGGGCAAAACAAGTACTGTATATTGTAAAGTGTGGTGGCTGCATTTTGTAGGCAAATGAGGCAGCCAGTTTATAATAATAATAATCCTTGTATTTGGTATAGCGATTTTCACGTCTTCTAGACGTCTCAAAGCTCTTCACAGAATATGCTGTAAATGAATTGACAGTATATTTGTGGGCGAACAACGGCAGCCAATTGCACACAGCGGCGTCCCACAAACAGTCGTGGATTGAAATGACCAATTTTGTAAGGCGAGTACTCTAGCCACTGAGCTACAGGACTCCACATTTAACCTTTTAAGTCACAATTAGTTACCCGGTTCGATTATTAAACGCTGCTGGCCATGCTGTTTTATGAGATGCAAGCCCATTTAGTACATGTATGACTTTGAAATTACGATCCAGATTGTCACAATACATTTAGACTTCTGCTCCAGAGCTCGTTAGGGCTGCGTAATAGATGAAATTAAATGAGTTCTATTCTCAAGACATCGGACATGCACATATTAAGCTGGCTAATTGAAACAATGACGTCATTGGGATGACTTATGAAGCCGCTCAGTTCATGTTTGGATAAAGGCAAACTTATTAAAAGACATGTGGAATTAATTTTGCAACTGGAAGTTTATGAAGCTGTCACTTCAACTCACATAAAGTAAACGCAGAGACAGAAGACGTCACTTTGTGAAGCTGCAGTTCCGCTCACTTATGCAACGATGTTTGGCTGAGTGTTCCCCTACGACATTTCTCTTTGAGTTTGTGATGCTTTTGAACGGTCCAAATTGAATCCATTTAAACCATATCTACAACCTGTTCGATAGCTTATGACTGAGGCTTTGAGCTAAGCTCATGGCAATGTATATCCATTTTTAAATTAGATTTTTTCCAAAAAAAATGATTTGAATCTCCAATGATTATTTGAATGTTGATGGTGAGACATTTATTGTTTGTAGTACGTCAGCAATGTGTGCAGGCAGCACAGCAATAAGCCCATCATCTAGTAATCAAAATAAATCTTTGCAATAATGTATTGATAAACTTCCCAGCGTTGCGCCTGAAAACAATTTAGTGGAAACTGAGTCTTGCCAAAGCTGCCTTTAGCGGTTTGTGAGTTCTCTCTCTCTCTCTCTCTCTCTCTCTCTCTCTCTTTCCCTCTCTCCTTTTTTCTGAAAAAGGCAACAGCTGAACTAGCTAGTCCGAGACGCTGCAAATAACAGCCTGCCAATTGACGTCACCAGGGTTCAGAAGGGATAACCTTTATTTATTATTGTTCCCTATTTTAAAAAAGTTATTTTCTCCGCTCCTCTTTCCCACCAGCGCTACTCACCAGGCCAGCAGGATGGCCAAGCAGTGCATTCCTCTTCGGCGTCTCTTAAACCAACCATCAAGCAACTTTGGAGGGCAGCTAAGGTCCCAACCTGCCTCTGGCGAAGGATGTGCCAAGACTCTGTCTCAGTTTAGCAACCCCTCAAACTAACAGTTGGCAGATGATGAATAAAGGACTGTTTGAGGGGACGCTACTGCACACAATTGGCTGCCGCGTTTCGCCCACAAAATATACAGTCACTTCACTTTATGATATATCAAGCGAAGCGCTTTGAGACGTCTCGGCGACGTGATAAGGGTGCCCCATTAAATGTAAGGATTATTTTTTATCATTACTACTATTATTGCATCAGCACATGCTGTTGACAGGATACAACAGCAAATCTTTATTTAAAAGAACAATTCTGACCACAAATCAAGAATCAAAGAATACTTTCAAAATAGTTCAAAACCAGTGATACAAGCGTGTGGAATATTAGGGCAGTGAGTCAATGCTGGTATTTTAAGATTACTCTAAACAAACTAGGGTGTTCCATAGACTTGAGACTTACTGACATTCTGTTGATTCTACTACACGAGAAAGAGTGATCGTGTAATCAAAAGGGAGACAGCAAATCCTGTTCGAAAGACCACCAAATTGTACAGAGTTTGTCTAGAGTGATGTATGAAGTGGAATTAGACTAATCTATCAGATCTACCTGAAGCCCATCTCAAAGGCAATGGTTAAGATCTTTTAAGATTAACATCAGGTTACACTCACTGATCCATCAACTAAATCAGTTGTTCTCCACCCTAAAGAGGCATTAAGTGATGTGCCTGAGAGAGAAAAAGACCACACACTCTGCTGCTAGTTAAATGAGATCATTCACCTCATTCAGGGGAAAAAAAAGACGCAATAACAACAATCATCCTCCTTGGAGTTGGTGGAGGCCCTTGTAGTTGAGACGTCTCTAGAATATGTTCTGAATAATAATCTGCTACTTTCAGAATAAAATCACCTCTCAGTTAATATAAATTAATCCCAACATTAGAGCTGAGGAGAGACAATAAACCTGTCTCTCTGTCTACGATCCTATCTGGATATCCTGATCATTGACTGAAAGCAATCCCAAACCCTTCATTAAGTGATTGATTAGCATCTAAAAGAGATACAGTGGCACCTCCCGTATGTCTACATCCATACTGGTGAAGGGACTATTCCGTCAAGTAATCAATGAAGACTTTGTACTACAATAAAAATAAGCTAATAAGTAACAGTTAACATGGGTTCAACAGGGAACGGAAGGGATCTTATCTGACCGACCATATAGACTAGCGATCCACCAATCCTTTCAAGAACACAGTGCTGAGATTTTACTAACAGTGCCAGGCAAATTGCCATGAAAATCTGGACTTTTCACCTACGCTAAGTGCTCATTAAGAAAAGCTGTGAGGTAATTAAATAATTGGTAGTCTGGAAGGAAAATGTGTTCGGTAGCACAAACAAAATCACTGGCAAACTGAAAGAGTTAATCACAATGATCATCGAGGAGCTAATCCAACAGAACAATATTTTATTTCTCAACGATCCTGTATAATTCAGGAAGAAATCTCTGTCATGCTCATCGAGTCGCAGGCTATTATTGAAGAAAGGGCTGAACTGATCTTGAAACAACAGAGGTCTTGGAATTAATGCATTTATCTAGAATTTTTCTTTAAAAAAGAGTAAGCACTGAATTGATTGAGTCTGAATTTTCTGTGCAGCCGAATTGAAAAATGGCTGCACTATAAAACCAATTGTTAAAGAACAGTCTTTTATAAGTTAAAGGTTTCAACAAGAAGTTAATGGTAGCAAATGTATAACTAGATATGTGAGGAGGAATAGTGAGTGATACCTTGCCTACATTAAGAGTAAAATTGCACTGTAATAGACAGTTTATATTAAAGACCATACATAACGGTAAATAAAAGTACAGCATATAAACAGATTAATTGTAATTACACAATAAAATGCATGGTGCCGTTATGTGAGGCACAAACCAGAATGCTCCCATTATACTTGTAATAATACTTGCATTCGATATACAACAACAACTTCGATTTACATAGCGCCCTCTACACCGGACGGCGTCTCAGGGCGCTTATACCGCCTTATCACGTTGCTGAGACATCTCAAGGAACTTCTCAGAATATACTGTAAAGTGGATTGACTGTGTATTTTGCGGGCGAAACGCGGCAGCCAATTACTCACAGCAGTCTCCCACAAATAGCCGTGGGTTTAGCAGCCACATTTTTTGTTATAAAGCACCAGCAGTGCCCTTGTATATATCAATGTACAACATTTTATTGATCAATACAATTGCACTCACGGCAAAGGCAAATGAAGCATTACATTGATTACTTTATAAAGCCACAAAGTCACGTTTATTACCAGCTAGAGATTTTTTTTAATAAACACACAAAGACACATTTGTGGTAGGTATATTTTGAACTTGTATCCAATGAATTGATTATTATTATACACCTTCTGCACACTCAATATTGTTCTGTTGACACTATTATGTCTAAAACTATGAGGGGACTAATGATTGGTCATGGTTTTGCAGGATATATAGAGTCCTGCAGCACAGTGGTTAGAGAACTCGCCTCACAAGTGAGAGGACCCTGGTTCAATTCCCAGGCAGGACGAAACCTTAGGCAAGTATCCTTGCTTTATACAACTCTGTTAACCTTGCAGTAAGCAGGAATGCAGTTGTTAAATAATCGAAGGATCACTTTTCTGGGGGTAATAATCTCACCAAAAATAAATTTGAGGATAATTTTATCACTCAATCTACGACAGTCTGTGGGACACTGCTGTGCGTAATTGGCTGCCGCCCACAACAGACACGTTGTGGAGTTGAATCCCTCCAAATAAAACAATAACAAATTAGTCATTTCAATCCACGACTGTTTGTGCGAGACTGCTGTGCGCAATTGCCACGTTTCGCCCACAAAATATACAGTCAATTTACTTTCGATGAAGCGCTTTGAGATGTCGGTAAGATGTGAAAAGCACTATATCAAATGCAAGGATTATTATTGTTCAATTCACTCTACACAACATGATAAGGTGCTTTATCAAATGCAAGAATTATTTTCTCATTGTGTTGGAAAGCACAATATTTTCATCAAAGCCAATAAATCAAAGTGAAATCCCACACACAGTCTATTCTGGACGTTTTACGAAGTTATTGTAGTTGATAACGTTTCGCTGAAATTGGCTCTGCCCGATGTTCTTAAAGGGAAATGCGCAGATGTGAAATGTATCAGCGGTTTGCGAAATAAATTTCACAAATCACTCTACAAATCCTGGGGTTAAATGCTGCTCATGTGAACCACATAACCAAAGCATGCCTTCAATCACGCCATTTACAGAAACTCACGGTACTGCCTAAATTCAGACATCCACCCAATTAGTTGTCGCTAAATGCCTTTTCTGGACACCAATTGAACTTTTATCACAGAGCCACTGAAGCTATTCCTGCACTGAATTCAAAGCTTAAGTATTAGGCTGGTTTGGCACATTAAGAAATTACCCTAAGTGAAGGGCATTACACATCCAAGTTGTTGTTGGGACGACTTTAGTTTGCAAACTGCTGATAAAGCGCCTTGGGACATCCTCCCGATGTGAAAGGCGTTCTATAAATGTAATTTTGTTGTTGTTGTTGTTTTAATTTTGAAATAGGACAACATACTACTCTCGGATTTCAATCTATGCAGAAATTTGCATAAATGTTTGTTCAATAAATGAGACAGGCTCCTACTTGAATCCCCAGTATATTCATGTAAACTAACAATCCTATAGGGAACAAAACCTATAATAAAATTGGTCATTTCTATCCACGACTGTTTGTGGGACACTGCTGTGCGCATTTGGCTGCCAAATTTCGCCCACAAATATAGTCAATTCAATTTACAGTATATTCTATGAATCGCTTTGAGATGTCTAGAAGATGTGAAAAGTGCCATATCAAATGCAAGGATTATTATTAAAACCTGAGCTTATTTGTCTTCTGTGCTCACTCAGAAAGAACAAGTGAATTCATCTTGAAAAGATAATTCTGTCGAGGTGTTTTCGAACAGTGAACAATGTTGAAATTTCAGCAGAAGATTGCCAAGATGTGAGCATCTTGAGAAAACAGCAAAAACTGCACCATTTCTCTCAGAGTCTGATTCCGCTTGATGAAATTAATCTCCATCAGTGGTCGCGGACTTCTCTCCACACTTCACATGTGTGGAGATAAAGCCTTTGGTAGGTTTCTATGACACCCATCCCGATCTGCCAGATTTATTCCTGTGCAGATGTAAGAATTACTACACTTAATCCTCGGGCTCTATAACTTACAACTGAAAAAGCTCGGTGATTTAAACATTCTTTCACAATGCTGTTAAAAGTTTCATCAACCCATGACTCACTCGGACATCGAATCTGACAAAGACAGATGTTGACAATGCACTATTACCCGTTTCACTTTTAACAGTTCAAAGAAGCTTGCCAAGTGTAAGAACTATTCATTCCCACTGCTAATTAACGCAAAGCAACTATTTTAAAACACGTTCATATTCTTTTTTTTTGCCATCTTTACACTGCGTCCGAGTTCCAGAGCTGGAAATCTCAACGAGCTTCTTGACAAACTATTATGAAGTGCCCTCGCTTGGAAGCCAGAGCTGTCTTGTTCATTTTCTGTCCTGTTGGAAACATTTTGAAGAAAATAAACCTATTCAACATATCACAAACTCAATCACTGTTTAACCTAGGCTAAGTGAACTTTATTGCTATAACACAACATGTCCAACGTATTTATATATAGAGAGCTCCTGTAGCTCAGTGGTTAGACCACTCGCCTCACAAGCGTGAGACCTGTGTTCGAATCCAGGCAGGTCAGGGCGAAACCTTGGGCAAGTTTCCTTACTCCACACGCCTAATAATAATCCCTCTAAAAATGCACAATAATAAAAAAAATTGGTCATTTTCAAACCATGACTGTTTGTGGGACACTGCTGTGCGCAATTGGCTGCCGCATTTCGCCCACAAATACACAGTCAATTCACTTTACAGTATATTCTGTGAAGCGCTTTGAGACATTGATAAGATATGAATAGCGCTATATCAAGTGCAAGGATTTTTTATTATTATTATTAGTTATTATTCGTATTTGGCTTCTGTTGTTACTGAAAATATTCTAAGTCCCCACTGTAGAATACAGTAGGTTTGTGGCAACATCTGCAGAAATCTTCATCTTCCTCTTTCTCCCTTCCCTCTCCCTCAAATATCTGTCCCTCTGATAATTTGGAGACGTCAGAGACTTTGCAGCGCATGTCACTGGGCTGCTGTGTTCATCTACAAACACCTTCTCATTAGCCTTCACAGTCATTCCTGCAAAGCTCTTTGAGATAATAATTGCAAGAATTATTATTACAAATGAATTAATTGATCAAATCCAACCATTTCTTGCTTGGTCTAGTCTTTTGAGCTGTGCTTAATTGTGGTGGTGTTTGTGGTTTTGACATAGGTTTCTCTACAGCACGTTTGAAATTTTGCTTCCATTAATCACATGTCAGAGATAGATATATGTGATTAAATGGGTGAAAGGGTCTTTTTTATCCAAACCAGTTTTGGTGGTCTTATAGATTTAGCAAATTACACATAGACCCTTCAAGAGATGCAAACACCATTTTGCCATTCATTCCCAGTGCCAACTGTGGCTACAATTCCTGGAAGTGATGTCAAGTGAAAATAAATTCATCTGTTTTCTATTTCAGAAATAGAAATTTAAGAAATAAGAGCTCCTGTAGCTCAGTGGTTAGAGCACTCCCCTTACAAGCGTGAGACCTGTGTTCGAATCCAGGGAGATCAGGGCGAAGCTTTGGGCAAGTTTTCTTACTCCACACACACGCTTAATAATAATCCATAACAAAAACACAATAATAAAAATTGGTCATTTCAGTTTACAGTATCTTCTGTGAAGCGCTTTGAGACTTTGAAAAGATGTGAAAAGCGCTATATCAAATGTAAAGATTATTATTATTATGGTTATTATTAAGAAGAAGCACATGAGACATCCGCGGAAACACACAGCGGTTTCTTTATCGGGTCAAGTTCCTGATGTACGTTTTGACACCGTCGATCTTAAGTAAGTAACCTTTCAATTAATATTAGAATTGACAGGACAGTGATGATATGATGTGTTGGGCTTGATATGCCAAAACAGCTACCTCACATAGTAACGTTAACAACTCCACTGAAAGTCATTACACCTCTGATGGAAGGGGAAGGGGCTGCAACGTTACCGTAGCTCTGCATTTCGTCTAACGCGTGTTTAATACACAAGCAGCTCTAATGAAAAATGACCTTTCAAATAGAGAAAGCATACGTCATGTTTTGACAGAAGCTCAAACATCTACATAGCAGAGAGCACATCGTAAACACGCTGTCCAAATCTGTTCATTGTCTCGGCGTCTCTATAAAAAAAGAGAAGTTAAATGTTGGATTCCCCAGTGGATAATAGACTGGATCAGGTCGATCAGAACGGATTATTATTATTATTAATGGAAAGAGGTTGGAAACAAGAGGTGTCAAAAAAATCGCTTTCAATTAAATTGATTATCAATTTAGAATTTATTTTCTAATGTCACACTCTCTTCGGTGTAATTATGCAATTTTTCTCATGCTAGTAATTAGCACTATCTCATTAACATATGAAGTAATGCCAGCCATTAGATAGATCCCATGATGAGGATGATACACTCACTGCTCTAGGAAGAATTCCTGTGACTGTTTCATTGAAAAATATCTCGAATAAACCTTGCCAAATTTGTGGTTAAACGCTTGTTAACTGCAAGTCAATTTATACTAGATTCCTGGTGATTTCCTAATTCAAACAAGAGAAGACAGAGATGCAAATGTGCCTCACACAATTTATTCTGGGGACGCAAATCAGTCAGATGACTGCTGTTCGGAATAGATTTGGAGTCTTGTAGCTCAGTGGTTAGAGCACTCGCCTTACAAGCGTGAGACCTGCATTCGAATTCAGGCAGATCAGGGTGAAACCTTGCGCAAACCTTGTGCAAGTTTTGTTACTCCACACACACGCCTAATAATAATCCGTCCCAAAAAAACACAATGATAAAAATTGTTCATTGGCTGTTTGTGGGACGCTGCTGTGTGCAATTGGCTTCCGTGTTTCGCCCACATATATGCAGTCAATTCACTTTACAATATATTCTGTGAAACGCTTTGAGACATCGATAAGATGTGAAAAGTGCTATATCAAATGTAAGGATTATTATCATTATTAATTCTCTCAACAAATTAGATAGATTTCTATTAGAAAATAATATCTTAGGGTATAGTTTGGGGCATGACATGTGCTAGTTAGCGAGTGTCTAGCGATTGGCAAATTCTTAAGTTTGTTCTTATGATCAACTTTATTTTGTTTGGGGTAATAAGCATCTGTTGGAAAATAACAGGACTGTTCAGCTTGCACATCTGTACGTGAAGGAGTACTTTTACAAAATCAGCACATGCAAATCATTTTCCATCTGAAAAGTTCTATTACGTAAATCTTTTTTTTAAAACTTGACTTAATTGACCTGAACAGTTCCTTGGACAACTGTTTGGATGCAGGGAAACATTGCAGCAAACAATTGAATTTTGTACTGTAAAAACTTAAAATTAAGCTTCCAGGAAAATGGTATTGGGCTACGTATAGGGCAACACACTAGAAATCTTTTGAAACACAACAAATAATTTCTGCAATGAATTTCTCAACTTCATTTTCAGAGCAACATTTCATTCCACTCACTAAAGTACGCCTCACTACATCGTATCAGTTTAGACTATACATTTAACATGACTTATGCAAAGTGAGTGATATTAAACTTGCATAGAATGTAAACTCTTATTAAATAGGACTTGGTCTTAAGCAATCATACGAATTGTACAGATCAGATTTACGGGAGTTTGCTTGTACTTGTTTTTTAGATTTCCGTTCCTGATTAAGAAGTTATTATTCTCCTTTTTATGTTCGCGTTTTCCCGAAACTCCCTACTTCTTAAAGGCTCTTCCCGATAGGTGAAGTGAAGCCCTTGTACAGATAATAATAATACTCCCTGCATTTGACATAGCACTTTTCATGTCTTCTAGACGTCTCAAAGCACTTCACAGAATATACAGTGAAGTGAATTGACTGTTTATTTTCAGGCGAAATGCGGCAGCCAATTGCGCACAGCAGTGTCCCACAATCAGTTGGGGATTGAAATGACCAATTTTTATTATTGTTTTTTTTTGAGGGATTATCATTAGGAGTGTGGAGTAAGGAAACTTGCCCAAGGTTTCGCCCTACAAGCGTGAGATCTGTGTTCGAATCCCAGCAGATCTTTGCATGGATAATGGAGATGAGAGATGAGAGATGAGAGAAAGTAAGTTGTTCCCATGAAGTTGTTAAATTGTGATAGATTTCCCACCCTAAGTTCAGCATTTAATGACTGGTTAGGTCCATGTAAAAGCACAGGATGGGTTAATCATTATTTGGACAACAGGATCAGGGATCTGGGTGTGTTTGCCAATAAATTCTGAAAACTAGTCACTGAGATAATCAGTAGACTGTGTGTCAGCCAGAGATTTTCCGATAGTTTTTCTGGCTTCAGATAGAAACCGTGTGCTGAGAAATAAGGTGCTGCTATGAGACTTGTCGGCAAATGTTGCTAAAACAGCGAGTGTATGTATCTAAAAGCATTGATCAAGAACATGAGAACGCAAGAATTAGGAGCAGGAGTAGGCCATTTAGGCCCTCGAGCCTGCCCCGCCATTCAATAAGATCATGGCTGATCTTCTAATCTAACTTCACCTGCCCGCCTTATCCCCATATCCCTTAATCCCTTTATCCATAAGAAATCTATCAATCTCATTCTTGAGTATGTTCAAAGACTGAGCATCTACAGCCTTTTGGGGTAGAGAATTCCATAAATTCACTACCCTCTGAGTGAGGAAGTTTTTCCTCAACCCAGTGCGAAAAGGACATTACCTCAATGGCATAATTATCAACATATGATTATAGGGGATGTGAGATAACATATTGAATTGGGTAAATGGATCATTTGATGTCAAAAATACTGGAACCTCCCAACTCAATCAATTGTCAGCCCATCCGCACTGCAATACTGGAGATGTGGTGCAATGGCTCATTTTGGCAATTTGGTTTATGATTTATATTTATTTCTCTGCCTTAGGTTCCTGTGTTGCCTGAATACTTGTTTGCATACCCCTAGGGAACAATGCAATCGATTTTAGTTTGACTGTGACTTCTAACCCCTCCTCTCCCTCCTCTTCTCTAGAACATAGAAGAATAGGAGGTGATATTATTGGAAACCTATAAGATTATTAAGGGCCAGGACAGAGTAGACAGTGGGAGACTGTTTCCCCTGGTCGGAGAAACTATAACTAGGGGTCACAGTTTTAAGATTAAGGGGTCAGCCTTTTCGCACTGAGTTGAGGAAACACTTCTTCACTCACAGGGTAGTGAATTTATGGAATTCTCTACCCCCAAAAGGCTGTAGATGCTCAGTCCCTGAACATATTCAAGACAGAAATTGACAGATTTCTTACGGACAAAGTGATTAACGGATATGGGGATAAGGTGGGCAGGTAGAGAGGGATTAGAAGATCAGCCATGATCTTATTGAATGGTGGGGCAGGCTCGAGGGGCCAAATGGCCTACTCCTGCTCCTTATTCTTATGTTCTTATGTTCCCTTCCCACCTCCCCAAATGTCAATTAGGGTTACAAGAAGCTGCTAGCTTGCCATTGTACTGCAGTGACAAGCTGCATGTTTGTAGTTAATCCACAGCAGTTTACGGTCTCTCTGAAATCCCGAAGCTTTGGCTCTTGCCAATCCGAATCTACCTACTCCAGGATTAGGCAAGAACAGAACCTCTAACTGGGGAGAGTGTGTCTATTCGAACCTAGACATGTGGAAAACGCCACTTCACTGGAATGTAATTACTTGTGAAACGTTTGACAACTTTCCTTGTTGTGGGAAGGACATTGTGTACAAAGGTTATGTTAATTCAAGAGGAAAGTTCTTCAATTCAGTTGATTTGAAAGTTATTTTACAACAACAAAAAAATCAGACTGAACTCAAGGATCTGCCTCGATGACCAGAGGTAGACGGGGTTGACATAACTGGTGGGAGAGAAGAATTTTCCTTGTGAGATATAAGAAATAAATCAATAGACTTATTGAAATATTACCCATCGGCAAGCGAGTCTTCAGCCACTCTGCTCCCAACCTTTAGAATTCCATCCCGCAATCCCTCTGCCTTGTCCCCTCCCTGGCCTCCTTCAAGTCCTACCTCAAGACCTTCCTCTTCGATGGTGCTATTGGTCCATCCACCTTCCCCTCCACCCTCCCTGTTCCCGACTTCAGCCCAGGTCTGAAACACTGACTGGCCAGTGCCGTGGGACATCCTCCTGACGTCAAAGGCAAATGGAATTTTGTTGTTGTGGTAACTGATCACAAAAATTACATTGAATTTCTCAACTCCAATAAAAATGTACTCGCAGTTTATAAACAGGGAGAAAATTAATCTATGCTCCTCCAGCTGTATATTATTTTGTGCCGATTTCCTTTCAAGATATAGGATTGAGCCTGAACCTGTGTAACTACTTCAATTTAAAAACCTAGTAACGTTTAGTTTACTGGGCAATAAATTCCACATAATCTCAATTTTCCTACGCAAATACTTATAATTGCTAACATCTCACTGTAAATTCCTCAGACAGCCTCAGTTTCATCAGCGAAATCTACAAATGTATTTTTATTAGCCCTGCATAATCTCTACATTTTTAAAATTATTTACTGATTATTTTATTTTGTTAACCCACAAACCAAATCCCTTAACGGGCTGGATGGTCAAAGCTGGACAAGCAGCTGGTCAGGCAGTGTTGCTAATAGTAAACTACTCAAGAGTAGCATTGGGTTAAATCCTGGAGTTCAATCTGCTGAGACTGTATAAAAGTTCGGAGGCAGGAATTCATCTCATCAATGTGAGGATTTCAGTGCTGAGGATTGGAGTTTGACCCTCAGGTGTCAGCAAACAGTATATCCAGGTTAAGTAGAACATTGTGAGATGTACAGTAATGTTTCTTCTATTCTTCCCAAACCCAATTTCAGAAGAGACGTGAAGTCTCGTAGCTGGTGGTTAGCGCCCTCTCACCTCGCAAGCGAGAGGACCCAGGTTCGATTCCCAAGTAGGGTGAAATCTTAGGCAGGTTTCCTTACTCCACACTCCTCTGTTTACCCCAGTAAGTAGGAGCCTGGTTGTTAGTCGATTGATGGATTGCTTTCCAGGGGGTAATAATCCCCCAGAAAACAATGATAATAAATTGGTTACTCAATCCATGACTGTTTGTGATGGGACACTGCTGTGCACTGTTGGCTGCCACGTTTTGTCCACCACACAGTCCACAGTCGCTTTACATTATATTTTGTGAAACACTTTGAGACATTTCAATGACACAAATCGGTATATCAAACGTAAGGATTATTATGAATTCAAAAGATGCTGCACAATGAGTAAATGCAAGGATTAATATAATATGTTTGCATGTATTTGAAGAGAGCAGTTACATAATTGCAGCCCATATAAATTGGCCTGTTGTTTTCTAGCGACTGCAGCTGTAACATGCAAGCAATTGTTTGCTTACTTAGTGGTCAGTGAATTAGTCATTCAGATAATATGTTCAGAGTTTAATTTAATTTTTTTTCAAATCAATAAATGGAACCATTCCAAAGACAGTTCAAGTGATTCTATTTCCACATAAAAAGCCTCTGCACACCATGCAGCCAACAGAGAGCTTTTCTATCAAATAATACAGAACAATAATTCATAATTTAATCAACATTAAATAGCCTCAGCCTAAAAGGCAGACCACTCAAAACCTGGTTTAATAATGCCACTGTATTCTTCCCATAAAACGAAGGTCATTTTTTTTAATGTACTCTAAATACGAAATAAGTACTTGTGAAATCTACATTAAAACATGTTTGTCCAGCTAGGACCACACTACCCGTCAGTCAGGGCTTTGGCTGCAGGATTAACAACAACAACAAAATTACAAAAGGCGCTTTTTATGGTGCCTTTCACGTCAGGAGGATATCCCAAGGCGCCAAGTGCGAGGATTCCCAGACCCCAGTGACTGTTCTGCCCTTCCAAGTCCTACTAATGACCCAGCAAAAGTAACAGAAAAAATAGACAATTACTCTGAAACTCCTTTGCAGCTCATACAGATCCAATCGATTAAATTCTATTGAAGACTGAGCAAAAGAAACCAAAATGTATGGACCTCCGAGGAGCTATCCTGCGTGAAAGGGAGCCATAGAACTGCAAGTTGTTGTTCCGAGCGCTTTCAATAACAAAATCCAGTTGCTTCCAACAACAACAGCAGGCTTTGAAAATTACCCACAGACATAATCCACTGCCAATTAATCTGAACCAGATGTTAGATTCATTCCACTTCAAATGGATAACAAGAAGGATGTTATTGCTTCGCTTTCATCCAGTACTTTCTGGGAAGAATGATATAATCGTGGACAGAGCTGCGCTCCGTAACTGTTCCTGTCTTGTAGCAGAAATAGGCTTTACTTACAAGCGGAATTAGGGTGGAAGTATGTGAGCTACGGAGTACACGCCAGCCACTATGATGTAATCTACACTGAGTAGAACAACAATTTATATACATTTGTATAGCCTTTCGTGTCAGTAGGTTGTCTCAAAGAAAGTCAACGTACCCAGCCTGAGATGTCAATGGCCAAGCTATGTGGATTTAGCTGGTCAAACTCTAGTAGATACCCCAACACACACTCTGGGCTCCCCCCAAGCCTTGTCTCGACCAACCTGGGCATTTTAATACTAATACTAGTATTGATACTAATGCTAATGCTCTCTGGAATTAGTCTAAACAGGATGCATCACTCTAGGAAGAGAGGGAGAGAAGCAGAGACAGAGAGAGAGACAGAGGGAGAGAGAGGGAGAGAGAGAGTCCATTCCATTCCAATCTATCTCTGAGATTTCCACGTATGGGTTGGGATGCAGGGAATTCTCAGTTTGGTTTGGAGACTCTTAAGCAACAGTGATGAGTTTCCATATGTGTCAGACACCTAGCTGACCAAAAGAAGTCTTCCCACAATTTACTGGGAGTTTGAACAAGAGGAAGGATGGGAGGGGTGGGGAACAGGGGGGTCATTGACAAAAGGAATCCTGAAGCCATAGATCTTCAGATGGGTTTTGAAGGTGGAAAGGCACAGAGCAAGGCGGAACAACTGTGAGATGGGATGGAATTCCAGAGAGTAGGAGCAATGTCGTTGAAAGTACACTCAACAAGAATAATAATAATCCTTGCATTTGATACAGTGCCTTATCATGTCTTTAAGGCGTCTCAAAGCGCTTCAAAGAAAATACTGTAGAGTGACTGCATGTTTTGTGGGTGAACCAAGCAGCCAATTAAGCACAGCAGTGTACCACAAACAGACGTGGATTGAAATGACCAATTTTATTATTGTGTGTTTTTTTGGAGGGATTATTATTCGGCGTGTGTGTGGAGTAAGGAAACTTGCCCAAGATTTCACCCTGACCTGCCTTGATTCAAACACAGGTCTCACTCTTGTAAGGTGAGTGCTCTAACCACTGAGCTACGACTCCACAGGATATGCAGAAAAGTGTAGTGACTGTGTATTTTGTGGGCGAAACATAGCAGCCAATTGTTCACAGCAATGTGTCACACACAGTTGTGGATTGAGTGTCCACATTATTTTTTTTTTGGAAGTGATCGTTACTCCCCTGGAAAGTGAAGGAAAAATTATAGCCACATTTACAATACTGAGCAGATATACTGCTGTTACTTCCCGTTCGAGTTCAAATGAGGGTGCAGTCATTGTTTTGGGGGGAGGGGGAAGCATAAAAGCCTGAGGGAATTTGATGTAATCTTCCTCGTAACAGCATCGCTCACCAACAAATGCAACAACATGTCCTTAGCTCAGTGACATTTCCACGCTGAGTTAATGTTTTCTGATTGGAATTATGTCAAAAGCTCGACATACTCTCTCTCTCTCTCTCTCTCTCGTGAGCAATGATGCTCCTTGAGTTATGAAACATAGAGTTTGGCTGAAAGCAGCGCTGGGTTTTAGATACAGGGCTGCTGGTTTGAATAACAGTTGGTCCTTGAGTTTAGCTGATCTCAGCTGGAGGAGGAGTTGAATTCGCTGCAAATGACGCAAAAGAACAAAACCTTAGGCAAGTTTCCTTACTCCATACAGTTATGTTTACCCAGCAATAAGTAGGAACCCAGTTGTTAAGTCAGTTGAAGGAACACCTTCCAGGGAGTAAAGAATCCTTTCAAACAAATACATAAAGAAAGAAAATAATAATTTGATCACTCAACCCACAACTGTTTGTGGCAACTGCTGTGCACAATTGGCTGCCGTGTTTCACCCACAAAACACAGTCAATTCACTTCACAGTGTATTCTGAGACATGCTTTGAGATATCTCAACGACGTGATAAGTTAGATTAAGGGCAAGTTAGTGTTGTTGTGGTCTTAATATTAAAGTCTTAAAGAAGTAGAAACAAGCTGCACCAATGTATTTGAAAACTTTGCTCAATTCGGTGTGCTCTGAAATGCAACGTGAATAGAATAAATCAAAATCCAGGTGTCATTTCAAAATGCCAATCAGGTTTTAAGCTTCACAGGGCCTTGGGACATCCTCCCGACATGAAAGGCACTCCATAAATGTAATTTTGTTGTTGCTGTTGTTCAGGCACTGAGGTGAATGCTATCCACATTAAATATTAAGAAGGAGAGGTTTCTCTCAATCAGATGGATCAATGAAACAATATTCCCAGATCGGATGAATATGGAACCTTATATCTATGATAGTGTGTTGTAGTGACGTATATTCTTTTATTATGATATTAATAATCCTTGCATTTTGATATAGTGCTTTTCCTGAATCTACACAAGCTAATATCTATCCATAGGATTCCACCAGCACCGAAAAATATTGGGACTAAATAATGCGGATTTTCTTAACTAGAGAAACTCAAGCAAAGGAACAAAAATATACAGTGTACAGAAAATCACCGAATGTCGAAACAGGAGAGAATTTGAAGTAAATCAAGAAACACTGACATTCTTTATAAACTATGGCCGATTGTGAACTTTTATGGATTTGCTCAAACAATATATCCTCTCTGTCTGCTTTTTTGACAAGACTCAATTTTTTATTTTCTTAGGATTTCATGCCTTAAAGTGACCATTGATGGTATTAGGATTTACATATACAGTAAAAGCTCGTTTATCTGGCACCCTTGGGACCTGACCAAAGCCGGTTAATTGAATATGCCGGATATTCGAGTGGCAAGTTGCCGAAAATCCTACACAAAAAATTAACTTATTTTAAAACATACCATATTAATAATAGACTAAATAATAACAGAATATTGTATGGATACTTACCGATAAAACATTCCAGCACCCTCGGTAAAATGATTGTTAAAATTAAAATTGCAGCGTCCGTTAAGTTTAATAAGTGCGCATACACACGCATTGCACCCATGCGCAAAGTGAGCATACTCGCGAGTGTCCCGGATGGCTCTGGTATGAGATCCGGTTGCTGGAATGGTGAATTGTACTGGGAGATACCGGTTGGTTGAGCGTTCTGGTTGGTTGGGTGCCTTATAAACAAGCTTTTAGTGTAATAATAATGATCCTTGCATTTGATATAGTGCTTTTCACATCTTACTGACGTCTCAAAGCGCTTCACAGAATGTACTGTAAAGTGAATTGACTGTATGTTTGTGGGTAAACGTGGCAGTCAATTGCACACAGCAGTGTCCCCACAAACAGTTGTGGAGTGAAAATGACGAATTTTTATTATTGTGTTTTTTTGAGTGATTATTATTAGGCATGTAGTAACAAAACTTGTCCAAGGTTTCACCCTGATCTGCCTGGATTCAAACACAGGTCTCACCCTTGTAAGGTGAATGCTCTAACCACTGAGCTCCATATATAACCTGGGCACAAAATGGTGAATATCTGTACATTTCCAGCTAATCAGCTTTTCTCCGCAGTATTTTTAGTAGTGGTGAGTGAGCTTGTTTCACAACCAAGGAAACTTGGCTTCCATTTGCTGGGCAGAGCAAAACCTTAGCCTTAGGTTTCCTTACTCAAAATGCTCCTGTTTATCAACAGTAAGTAGGAACCCGGATGTTGGTTGAGTGGCGGATCACTTTCCATGTTAATAATACCTTTAAAAAAAATTAATCCACAACTGTTTGTGGGACGCTGCTGTGCACAACTGACTGCCGCGTTTCGCCTACAAATTACACAGTCACTTTACACTTTAAATTACACTTTACAGTATATTCTGTGAAGCGCTTCGAGACATCTCAAGCACATTATAAGGCACTGTATCAAATGCAAGCATTACTGTTACATTACTCGGATGGAGAAAGATGGGGAATGGAAATACTCAAATACTGGAAGGCACTAGAAAAAAGAGACATCATTTTCTTTGCACTTGATTGGAAATCAGAGGCTCAGAACTTGTATCATTTCCAATCACAAAAATGAACCTTTCCTTTCTGACTTCCTCCTCCAAGCTAAATGAAGTGAAGCATGTTTTTTTTATATATCAGATATGATAACAGCCATCTATTCGTTTCCAGTACAGCAAACCTGAAATTTCAGGTCAGTTAGCAATGTGCTGAAAGCACAGAACAGTCCGTTTTCTGTGGGAGATTTTCCGTTCCTGTTCACAGGTCAGGCTCAAACCTTTATGATGGCATGTGATAATAATAAGAAGAATCCTTGCATTTGATATAGCGCTTTTCACATACTATCGACGTCTCAAAGCGCTTCACAGAATATACTGTAAAGTGAATTGACTGTAGATTTTTGAGCGAAACGCGGCAGCCAATTGCGCGCAGCAGTGACCCCACAAACAGTCGTGGATTGAAAATGACCAATTTTTATTATTGTGGGTTTTAATTGGAGGGATTATTATTAGGTATGTGGAGTGAGGAAACTTGCCCAAGGTTTTGCCTTGACCTGCCTGGATTTAAACACAGGTCTCATGCTTGTAAGGCGAGTGCTCTAACCACTGAGCTACAGGAGCTCTGTGATCAGTGAGAGACACAGCTTACACTAACCTTTGAAGGGCTCTATCCTTTCAATGCAAACTTCTGGGTAAACTTGTTCTCTGTGCGGATGCTTACATTTCATATGGCACCTCATCACGTCTTCGAGCCGCCTCAAAGCGCTTCACAGAACATACGGTAAAGTGAATTGACTGTATATTTGGGGGGCAAAACGCAGCAGCCAACTGTGCATAGCAGCGTCCCCACGAACAGTCATGGAATGAATGACCAAATTACTATATTCATGTATTTTGAAGGGGTTATCTATCGCCCTCAGAAAAGTTATCCGTCAGTCGACTAACGATCGACTTCCCTCATACTGCTAGGTAAACAGAGGCGTGCAGAGTAAGGAAACATGGCTAGCATTTCACCTTGCCTGAGTCCGCTCGCTTGCTAGGTGAGTGCTGTATCCACTACCCCAGAGAACTCCATATAAAGTAAGACCATCACTGAGAGCTGCCAGTGACAGAGATTCACAGCGCAGCACACATCAGCAACTTCAGGAAAAGGAAGGGAAGAAAACAGGAGATAAATTTACAAACAAATTGTCTGTTTAGGTTTATTTGGCAGATTTATGGTCGGAATTGCACCATATAATGGACAATTTCTTTAATCCATCAACCAAATTTAAATATTTCTTCATCTCTGAACTTTGCACGGGAACATTATAGTCCTCTGAACGTGAGATTTGAAATGAGATTTATAGTAATGCAGTAAATTATTTACACAAAGTCTGATTTGCAGGCAAACTTGCACAAGTCATATCAAATCCATTTTGAACGAGTAATAATAACAATAATCCTTGCATTTGATATAGCGCTTTTCACGTCTTCTAGACGTTTCAAAGCACTTCGCAGAATATGCCGTAAAATTAATTGACTGAATATTTGTGGGCGAAACGCGGCAGCCTATTGCGTACAGCAGTGTCCCCACAAACAGCCGTGGATTGAAATGACCAATTTTATTATTGTGGTTTTTCTTGGAGGGATTATTATTAGGCGCGTGGAGTAAGAAAACTTGCCCAAGGTTTCGCCCTAACCTGCCTGGATTTGAAACGCAGGTCTCACGCTTGTAAAGGGAGTGCTATAACCACTGAGTTACAGTACTCCCCAGTACAGCGAACCTCACATAAGTCATATCAGTTGGGAACCGTACATTTAATATGACTTATGCAAAGTGTGAGTATGTCTAATTTACAGAGAATATAAATTCTTGAACGGGACATAGGCAGATGTATAACTTAAGCAATCATACAATTTATGCAGATCAGATCGGATTTGATCCAGCACATTAGCACATTGTTGAAATGTATTCAATCACTTCATAGAATATCCTGAAAAGTGAATTGACTGTGTATTATGTGGGCGAAACAAAGCAGCCAATTACACACAGCAGTGTCCCACAAACAGTCATGGATTGAGTGACTAAATTATTATTATTTTGAAGGTATTATTGGCCCCGAGAAATACGATCCACCAATCGACTAACAACCAGGTGCCTACTTGCCACTGGAGCGAGTGTGGAGTGAGGAAATTTGACTAAGATTTTGCCCTGACTGGGAATCGAACCCGAGTCCTCTTGCTTGCGAGGCGAGCGGTCTAACCAATCATTAAACGTGAGAAGCGATTTTGTTTTGCCTTTTCTTTACTGTCACATCAACGTTTCCTTACGTAAGTTTTGTTTAGACATTTTCTAAAATTTTACATCACTGGGAAGCAGCTGGCTTTGAAGAATTCTCGAACCCCCTCCACCCACCCCTCCCCACAGCGGTGATGAATCTGATTTACTGAAGACGGCACACATGCCAAAAATTGCCGAACTGTTCTACGTAAATAGTTCTCGACTGATGTTAATTCGACGTGGCTCTCAGTGTGCTCGCAAACTGCTCCTGGCCAACTGCTCAAAAGGAGTGCGTCAGCGCTCTCTCTCTCTCTCTCTCTCTCTCTCTCTCTCTCTCTCACTGTCCACACCCAAATGCTCAAAAAATAAAAACGCCGCAAAGAGGGAAAGGAAAAACCAGAATGATAATCCTTGCGTTTGATACAGCGCCTTATCACATCTCCGAAACCTCCCAATGTGTACTACGTGGGCGAAAGGCGGCCGCCAATAACGCACAGCAGCGTCTTACAAACAGCCGTGAAGCTATTACTTCTACAATGTGTATTTGCACAGCGCTCCTTGGCGCAGAGTAGTGTCCCGGGGCGCTTGAGAGTGGGGGAGTAGGACGCATAGCCAGAGCGAGGAGAGTCACAATTTGTGGCAAAACCATAATAATTGCTTTTTAGTGTGGGAGGAATAATAAGGGTTTCGATGTGGGGGACTTTTGATTGCTTCGCAAATTTTTATAACCCTTTGAAATAGCTTTTAATTTTACAATTTCTTATTGAAACCTCGGGTACTTTTAACAAGAATTAGATGCTCCCATTGTCCATTCATGTCAATGTAACTCAGCAGCAACAGCTTGCACTTATGATGGAGTTAATGCGTTGACTATAATTGTGCTTCAGACCGAGTCCAAGCTGTAACCCAAGATTTGACAT
Source organism: Hydrolagus colliei (assembly GCA_035084275.1). Lineage (NCBI taxonomy): Eukaryota > Metazoa > Chordata > Chondrichthyes > Chimaeriformes > Chimaeridae > Hydrolagus > Hydrolagus colliei. The sequence continues at coordinate 7,932,552 of CM068746.1, read as the reverse complement.
AAATAAGGTTTGCATTGGTGGTGAGGTATTAATGCTGGAGTCTTAGAGCACTCGCCTCGCAAGCGTTGGGGACCTGGGTTCAATTCCCAGGTCAGCCAAAATGTTAAACAGGTTTCCTTACTCCACACACACCCCTATTTACCTCGCAGTAAGTAGGAACCCGGTTGTTAGTCGATTGGTGGATCGCTTTCCCGGGGGTAATGATCGCTTGAAAAAAAATGAAAGTGCAATAAATTTTGGTCACTCAATACACCAATGTTTGTGGGACACTGCTGTATACGATCGGCTGCGAAGCTCTTTGAGACGTTAAGAAGATATAATAAGGCGCTATATCCAATGCAAGGATTATTATTAATGCAAGGATTAATTATTATTATATCTTCTGCTATTATAGCCAGCCTTGAATTAAATTAAACTAAATTAAGATAGTACTGTATATGCATCCTGTGCAGGACCGCAGGATAGCACAACATTGAATTAGGGGTAACACAAAAGAGGATTTGCACATATGTGTAAAATAATACAGTAATATAATAAAAATCTGGGTTTAATCGACGTCTCAAAGCGCTTCACAGAATATACTGTAAAGTGAATTGACGGTATATTTGTGGGCGAAACGCAGCAGCCAACAACGCACAGCACCGTCCACACAAACAGTCGTGGATTGAAAATGACCAATTTTTAATATTGTGGTTGTTTTAGAGGGATTATTATCGGGTGTGTGTGTGTGGAGTAAGGAAACTTGCCCGAGGTTTCGCCCTGATCTGCCTGGATTCAAACACAGGTGTCACGCTTGTAAGGTGAATGCTCTAACCACTGAGCTACAGGAGCTCCAAAGCTGAAAACTAAGAACCGGCCACTTTGTCATTGTGATGTAGTTATCTCAGCCAGTTGGGTGGAGCTGGATAAATACTTGTTCAAATAAAGGTTGCCAACCATAAATCAGAAGTGACTTTTTGGGGGGATTGATTGAAAAGAAAGTGTGACTAAAGTGGCAGCCTTCAAACAAAAATACCATGAAATGCTTAAACTCACAGCACACAGCATCACACAAAATAATTTAGAAACACATCCTGCTGTGTACGAAAGGCAATTTTCTGCCGATCCACAAATGTGCAGGCCTTGGATTCTAAACTCACCACCAAGGGCTGTAAGTGCCCAAATAGCAGGGAATAAGATGCTCTTACTCTCCAAGCTCTGTAAATTTAGTAACCATCACTTTAGGAAGAACGTCAAGGCATTGGAGAGGTTGCAAAGGGGATTTACCAGGACGGTACCAGGAATGAGGCAATTCAGTTATCAGGAGAGGCAAGAGAAGCTAGGATTATTCTCCTTGGAGCAGAGGAAAGGTTTAAGAGGAGACTTAATGGAAGTTTTCAAAATTGTCAGCCAATCCAATAAGGTGAACAAGGAGAAACCATTTCCACTGGTATCCCAAGGACACCGAATTAAAATAAATAGTTGTTGAAAAAAAACAGAAGGGAGGTGAGGGAGAAATTGTTTCATGCATTGTTTCGTGTCTTATCACTTGGTTGAGATGTCTCAAAGTGCTTCGCAGAACATACCGTAAAGTGAATCGACTGTGTATTTAGCGAGCGATCAGTGCAGTGAACGGAGAAAGGTAAAACACAGTCTCCCTTTACTGAAACTGCCACTGGAAACTGTCAGAGACAACGACGTTCCTGTAACTTCAAAACCCTACAAAAGAATTGATGGCAGAACAAAAAGAAGCTGAAACAGAATCAGAACAATGGGTGAGAATCCATGACACCCAACTTCAATTTTCAACAGTCAGACTGACTCCACCCGTCAATCAAGACACAACAGAAAACCTGTAGTAAAGGTGACTGTGGCCGTGCATTAACAATGATTTTGTTTCGTCGCTTCAAACCTTACTGGGAAAAATGTCATCTGGATCAAGATTGACTCTATTTGTATAACATTTCAGAATGTCCAGCGTTCGGACAAATATGTTAACAGTTTAACGTATCACTTTCCAGGGGTAATAATTCTCGAACTAGAATGAACTAGAATGAACTAGAACAACTCATTTTCTACGTGTCATACAACACCTCAGGAGACACAGTAACTAGATGATATAATAATAATCCTTGCATTTGATGTAGCGCCTTATTGCATCTTCAAGATACCTCAAAGTGGATTGAAGTGACCAATTCAATCAATCAATTCATGGACTGCACCATGTATCTGGAATTTAATCTGTAATGAGTGTACTATAATCTGTAAAGAGTAATTAGTAGTAGTGATTAGTGATTATTAGAGACATTGTTGAGGTTTTCAGATTGAGAGATAGATCCCATATGTACACTTCGCAGCCTGGTCACACAGATGGCCTGTGCCCCCACATTCACAAACAACAAACAAACAAAACTTACATTTATATAGCGCCTTTCACGTCGAGAGGACGTCCCAAGGCGCTGTACAGTCAGGTAGGACAAGAGCAGGGTGGGAAGGATCAGGGCAGGATGAAGAATAGTAGGAAAAGTAACTGTATATTAGTGGGCGAAACGTGGCAGCCAAATTGCGCACAGCAGTGTCCCACAATCAGTCATGGAAGTGGGACTAGGGGCAAAAGGGGGTAAAGAAGCAAAAGGGGAAGGGTCGAGGCAGGGGGAAGAAAAGCAGGAAAGTCGACTGTATACTTGTGGGCGAAACGCGGCAGCCAAATTGCGTACAGCAGTGTCCCCACAAACAATCGCGAAAATGGGGCCAGGGGAGAAAGAGGGAAGAGAGGGTAAGGGGGGAGAGGGAGGGAAAGGTGGGATGGGTTAGGGTTAGGGAGGAAGAGGGGGGAGAAAGGGGGGTAAGGAAGAGAGGGAGGGAAAGATGGGTGGGGACAAGATCAGGAAGAGGGAAGAGAGAGGGGAAAAGGGAGGAGAGAAAGTGGGGAAAGGGAGTGAGGGAGGAAGAAGATCCACACGACAGAGCGAAACTTTAGGCAAGTTTACTTACTCCACACCCCTCCGTTTACCAGGCAGCAAGTGGTAACCTGCTCGTTAGTCGATTAGCGTTTCAGTTTCCCGGGAGTAATAATCCCTTCAAGAAAAACAAATGGTCACTCAATCCACCACTGTTTGTGGGATACTGCTGTGCGCAATTGGCTGCCACCTTTCGCCCATCAAACGCACAGTCAATTCACTTTACAATATACCAAAGCAAGGATTATTATTATTAGTATAATTGATGTTGCCTCTTATCGCTTTGTCAAGATGTCTCACATGCTTGGCTGAAACACGGCAGATTTTATCTCAACATCCTCACCAACACACCTATTAACTGAAGCGCAATGTATCACAACCTGTTGATAGAATACGACCCTAACCCTGATTCAAAATATATTTCATTGTTAGTTATACAAACAAATGTCAGATAAGAATGAGAGAGCATTAAAAATCAGCAGGCAACATGCTAAAACGAAACAATTTAGGACTATCGGTTTAGTCCCAAATTCGGCACGGCGTGTCTTGAGAAACAGAAGAGAATTCCTTTGCCATAATGGGAAGAAACAAGACAACCTGTTACCCTCACTGTCTAAGCAATAGTTTTCCTGCTGCATTCACCGTAATGCAAACACACGGTTACATCTGTTCTCAACAGGCTTTCGCTGTGAGATGACAAAGCGGTGAAATGGTAAATGGCTTTAAATAGCTGCTATTTGTCAACTTGCTTGGATTCAACATTTCCATGAAAAATCCACAAGGTATTTTATTACAACCAAATCAGTGCCTGATACTCTATGTCAACACAAAATCCAACAAATTGCCTACAGACCACACAAAGTAACTGATACATCAAGCACTCAACGGTGCTTCAGAATAAATATTTGGAAATTCTGTGAAATATGTCCTCGCGAAAACTGATATGTTCCCGTTTCAATAATTGGCTTTTATCTTTGCTGACCCCTTGACTTAGATTGTAAACATTTCAATGAGTGTCATTTGAACAGAAGTGTTAAGATTCACTCTACGTAAACTGCTGTTGAGTAAGGGTCATGCGGTTGATATCACTGTCTTTGAGACGTCTTAACGATGCGATAAGGCACTATATCAAGTGCAAGGATTATTATTATTAATATTGACAAGATCTTTGTAAGACAGTCTCAGTTTGTAGATGTCTCATAGGATAGCCAGCACCAGCATTTCCATTTATACAATAAATAATTATGAAAGCAACTTTCATGCCTGTCTGTGTCTAGATAAAACAGAAGTTGTGTTAATAGCTGTTTGATCAGCTTTAAACATAGGTGTAATTGGAACTTCTATGAGTTTGAAGCAAGATGTGGAGTCTTGTAGCTCAGTGGTTAGAGCACTCGCCTTACAAACGTGAGACCTGTGTTCGAATCCAGGCAGGTCAGAGTGAAACCTTGGGCAAGTTTCTTTACTCCACACACACGCCTAATAATAATCTGTCCAAACAAACCTATAATAAAAATTGGTCATTTCAATCCACGACTGTTTGTGGGATGCTGTTATGTGTAATTGCCTGCCATGTTTTGCTCTCCCACAAATAAACAGTCAATTCACTTTACAGTATATTCTGTGAAGCACTTTGAGATGTCTAGAAGACGTGAAAAGCGCTATATAAAAATGCAAGGATTATTATTATTAAAACTGACAAGCCAATTTCATTCCCCCCGACCTCCATTTCATCTGACCCAACAGCTCCAGCTCCATAACCCGTAAATGTTATGCCATGTATCTGGAAGGGAAGCATAAAAACATTGTTTACGTGGCCCGCGGATCTTTCTCAAACAGGGAGTCCGGGCTGTCAGCAGCCAAAAGGTTGGACGTCATTGGCCAACCAGTAAAATAAACTTGAACCCGACGTGACGAGAGAATGTTTGGAGTGAGTGAGTGCTACTGAAGACAAGTGAACGTCGCCTCCCAGAACTCTGGGAACTGAAAACTGTGAAACTATCCTTCGTCTTTCTAAACAGCTCCATCAAAAAACGAAAACAAGTTTGCAATTGAGTGTTTAATTCACTTCGCACTTGACAGGCATCTGCTATGAAAAGCCGGGATTGAGTTTTCACTTCGTGAGGAATACTCTTGACGGGTTGCCACGAGTTATCAGATTTTTTCTTGGAATAAATGCTATTACAGTCACCCACTTGACATCCACTATATCTGAAGAGTTACACTGTAACATCAGGAATAGCCAGAACGGACCGCCTTCTGACTTCTCAGAAAAATAAATCATTTCTATTTTTATATTACTTGCTTCGGTCAAATATATCTTAAAAGTTTTTTTGTACGAGTAATTACTGTCAAGTCTAGTGTCAGTAAACCTGCCAACTATTTTCCACCCATTTAGATCACACACATAGCCAAAAGGTCTGGAGCTGTGTTAGCCTAGATACTAAGAAATTACAATTACTGTTGATGGGTTTCGCAATTACTACAACACTGTTATACAAGACTGTTGGTGGGACACTGCTGTGCGCAATTGGCTGACGTGTTTCGCCCACAACATACCCAGTCAGTACACTTTACAGAAAGTCCTGTGAAGCGCTTTAAGTTGTCTCAACAAGGCAGTCTATCAAAAGCAATAAATAATAATAATTATTAATAATTATTATTCCTCTCTGTATTCTCTCCTCCCTCAAGTTTTAAAATTTATACTCCTGTTTTTTTTTTTGGGGGGGGTCTTTCAGATTCTTTCTGTGATGCTATAGGGAGAAACCGGAGGAAATTTCCTTGGCATCTGATGTATTTTTAAAGGGGGTTCAAGAGGACAGAGAGAGAGATTCAAAGGATGAACACAGCATCAACCCAAATTTGCTCCAACAAATGCATCTTAGAACAAATACCTGGATATTCAGCATCTAAAACAGCTGAACTGCCATGTGGCACATTTAACAGGGCTGATGTATCTTGTTGCTGAATAAATGTACATCAGATTAGGTTGATTCCAAGGTAAAAACGCAACCCTTAGAATAGTTTTAAAGTCTGACAATTTTGTTCTCCAACAATGTAAAAATGGCTTCTATATCACTATGTGTGCGCAGGCTAAATTCATAGCTCCACATCAAAACTCCAATAACACAAAACTGATTAGAAAGAAAAAAAATCTCCACAGAACCATTAATAGTAGTGGAGTCTGTGTTTCGCCCACAAATATACAGTCAATTACTTTACAGTATACTGTATTCTGTGAAGCGCTTTGAGACGTCTAGAAGACGTGAATAGTGCTATATCAAACGCAAGGATTATTATTATTACTATTATTATTTCAGTACCAAAACTTTCAGAAGCAAATGCTTTAATAAGACTTTTCAAGGTGCGTGCAAGGAATCCATTACTGCTGGATATGATTACAATACTGATTGTTACACTGTGGAAATCCGGTTAAAGAAAAAAATCTGAGATTTTGTGATAATAATAATAATCATAATCCTTGCATTTGATATAGCGCTTTTCACATCTTATCGACATCTCAAAGCGCTTCGCAGATTTTACTGTAAAGTAAATTGACTGTTTATTTGTGGGTGAAAAAGTGATCGAAAGAATTGAGACATGCGATTTCTGAGGCACATCACTCTTATTCTGAGTTTGAAGCAATGACACAATCAATAGCAGGAGGATATTGTTCAGTCACCAATCACACTTCATTCCACACACGATGAGTTCTGTAGCTTTTTTAAAATGCATTCCCTATTGTGAAATTAGAGCTTGATTTTAGGAACAAGCTGAATGTGTCCTTGCAGTTCCTTTGCTCCAGTTTACCACAGTCACAGATTAATATTCTGTGCGTCAGTGCCTTCACAGAGTAACATGCAGGTAGAATGATTCAGGGAGCCTAAAAACTCCTGGAATATAAAATGATTTTGAGGTTAAAAGCTAGCAAATTGTGTTTTCATCAAACAACATTTTTAAAGACAATTGTTTTGTTCATTTCCAATTGCGAAATTTTATTTTTCATTGGTGGCAATTAACTCTACCAATAAAATCTCATAATAATTACTCCTGCGTTTGATATAGCATCTGATCACACTGTTGCGGTATTTCAAAGCGCTTCACAGAATATGCCATGGAGTAAATTGACTGTAGTTCGTGGGCGAAACGAACCAGCCAATTGCTCACAGCAGTGTTCAACAAATAGCCACGGATTGAGTAAACAAATTATTATTGGAGGATTTATTTCTTTAGGAAAGCAATCCACCAATCGACTAACAAACGGTTTCCCTTTTATGAACAATATATCTAATACTTAAAACCAATAATTCAAATCCTCTGCTTAAAGGGGTTATGCAATTTCACAGTGACGATACTGAAATAATCAGTTAAAAATCTCACTCTGACCCACCCACCATTAAGTTACACAGATGCATTCCTGACTTAAAATTGTTGCAGATATAGTGCTTTTATCAACTCATCAAAATGTCTCCAAGTGCTTCACAGGGATTACTGTAAAGTACAATGTATTTGCAAATGAATGCAAGAGCTAATTTGTGCCCAGGAATGTCCCATAAATAACTACTCTATGACGTGAGTAACCATTGTTTTATTTAGCGGATTATTGGCCATGACTCCAAGACAAAGTTCCCCTCTCTTTTCATATACTGTCAAGGGATTTTTAACAACAAACTGAACAGGTTTAACGTCTCATCTGTCAGACAGGCACCTCCAACAATGCAGGACTCCGCGGCACTGCATTGGAGTGTCAGCCTTTCTAACACTTTGTTTACAATATTAATAACCCTGTTTTAATAAAGGGAAAATCAAGCAGTAAGCTATCTGCGGATTCTGACCCTTCCCATTCCACACAAAACATGGTTAACCTTTCGGAAGAAGAATGACCTGTTTAACAATTCTCATACAGGAATAAATAATGTCCAAATTCCTCAAAGCCGCAATAGAATTGGCCGAAGGGAAGTCTGTGGTCGTCAAAAATATATCCATTTGGAAACTTGTGTAATAGCTTAGCCTAACCCTTTGCCATTTAAGTGGATTAAGCAACTGCAGACAGCCACAATTACAGGGAGCTTGCCAGCAGGTCCGCAGTAAGTCAGATCCTAGGCCATGTGAAATATTTAGGAACTTACTTTGAACTAATTGCGAGATAAGTCGAGTAAATGCTGCAAGAAGCCACTTTCAAATACTCAGGGTTTTTCTTTTGTCAAGCACACTGTATTTCCTCCCCTCCCCAAGAAAAGGCTGGTCGAGTAGCTACTCACAAATGTTTTGCTGAATGCAGTATGTGATATCCTAATGTTTTATGAAGCAGAATAATTTTGCAAAATACATAAATTGTTTCCTTACTGTATGGACACAGGGTCTTTAAGTGGCAGCAATTTGACAGATCTTTCAATTTTTTTGAAACACAGTAATTTGGTGACTTCAATCCACGACTGTGTGTGGGACCCTGCTGTGCACAATTGGCTGCATTTTGCTTTTTCCTTCATTTATTGGGTCTTTTTTTAAATTTTCATGCATCTGAATACGGGCAGCCAACAATTACCGATAATTTAAATTCAGTTTTTCGATATGTGGGTGAAGTTTCTTGATCAATGAGAGAGGCTATTGAGGATTACCGGTATTAACAATAATAATCCTTGCATTTGATGTAGTGCTTTTCATGTCTTCTAGACGATTCAAAGTGCTTCACAGAATATACTGTAAAGCGAATTGTGGGCAAAACAAGGCAGTCAATTGCGCACAGCAGTATCCCACAAACAGTCATGGGTTGTAATGGCCAATTTTTAAAATTGTTTTTTTGAGGGATTATTATTTGGCGTGTGTGTGTGAAGTAAGGAAACTTACCCAAGGTTTGGGCCTGACCTGCCTGGATTCGAACACAGGCCTCAAGCTTGTAAGGTGAGTGCTCTAACTACTGAGTTACAGGAGCTCCATACATCCCACCTACACATAGAAATTCCAGAGATAGATTGTTGGAATCCAATGCTCACTCTCTCTCCCTGGAGGGAAGCATTCTGCTTACCTAATTCACAGAATCATAGAATTTTATGGCACAAAAGGAGGCCATTCGGCCCATCTAGTCTGTGCCGGCTCTTTGAAAAGAGCAACTCAATCCTCCCGCCCAGCTCTCTCCCCATAACCTAACAGGCCTGTTCTCCCTAAATAAAGAACTAATTCTCTTTTAATAGCTATTATCGAATCGGCCTCCACCACCTTTTCAGGCAATGCATTCCAGTTCTACAAAGTATTACTAATAGTAATAATAATAATCCTTGCATTTTATGGATCGCTTTTCTTGTCTTCTAGATGTCTCAAAGCGCTTCACATAATAATACACTGTAAAGTAAATTGATTGTATATTTGTGGGCGAAACGCGGCAGCCAATTGTACACAGCAGTGTCCCCACTAACATTCGTAGATTGAAATGTCCAATTTCTTATTTTTTGTTTGAGGGATTATTATCGGGCTTGTGGAGTAAGGGAACTTACCCCAGGTTTTGCCCTAACCTGCCGGGAATCAAACCCAGGTCTCACACTTGTAAGTCGAGTGCTCTAACCACTGAGCTACAGGTCTCCAGGCACAGGTTGGCAAGAGCCAAGGCTTGGGAGGATCCCAGAGTGTGCATTGGGGTAACCAGTTAAAACCACTCAGCTTGGCCATTGATAATGCTGTCTGGCCAAGCTTTCCCGCTGCTTGTCCAGCTAGGACTACCCTCACCATTAGGGCTTTTGACTTGAGCATTCAATGTGAAAGTTACATAAAAGCTTTATCAAGATGTGCTGAACCACAGCAAGCATCTGCTCATTTACTAGAGTATGTCAAGTCAGCAGATGACAGAGAATTGGGTATTCCATAAGGCTATTAACTTTTAAAGGTACACACACATACGACCTCTACTCCCATCATTAATTCTCAAGAGTCTTCGATAGAAACGATGCTGCCTTGAACTTACAGCCAGATGTTTTGACATCTCAAACATCACAGGTTTTCAAAGATATAACCGGAAGATAGAGAACTTGGATTCTGTGATTACTGGGCATTTTCTACTGTATAGTATTTTACATTAAGCATCCAGGTTTCTGAGGCCACACACAACAAGGACTCTTGTGTAAGCCATGCTAATGCTCATCTCCTCCTTTCCCCCCCATCTCAGTGTTAGGCTCTGTCACTGTTAAACGGAAAGAATGGTTAGAGCGTTCGCCTTACAAGAGTGAGACCTGTGCTCGAATCCAGGTAGATCCGGGAGAAACCTCGGGCAAGTTTCGTTACTCCACATGCCCTACCCCGACCCTTCCCCCACCCTCCCGAACTAACTGTTCAGCGCCTTGGGATGTCCTCCCGACGTGAAAGGCGCTATACAAGTGTAATTTGATTGTTGTTGTTAATATACTGCTTTATCACGTCTTTGAGAAGTCTCAAAGCACTTCACAGAGTATACTGTAAAGTAAATGAACTGTATATTTTGTGGCCGAAATGTTAGGCACATTTCCTTACTCCCAGTAAGCAGGAACCCAGTTCTTGTTTGACGGTCAGATCACTTTTCTGTGGGCAATAATCCCTTCAAACAAATAATTTTTAAAGATTGGGTCAATCAATCCACAACTGTTTCTGTGACCCTGCCGTGCGCAACTGGCTGCGCGTTTTGCCCACAAAATACACAGTCAATTCACTTTACAGTACAGTATATCCTGTGAAGTGGTTTGAGACATCTCGAAGACATGATAAGGTACTGTATCGAATGCTAGGATTATTATTATGTAGAGGGCAACTACTGTCTTATTGCTGGATTGCCCCAAAGGCAGCATGACCTGAAACCAGCTGACTGAGATCCACTTGTTCAACAGTCTGATTTACAACACACAGTGGAAACATTTTACATAAGGCTTTGTTTTTTTCTCTCTATCCCACAAATCGGCCCTGTGCATGCTTGTAAACCGAGCTTGGAATGGAAACTTAAAAGCAGGTCCGATATTTCAAATGTTGTGTGACAGGAAAACGATGTACAATAAAATATATTGGTGTTCGCAGGCATTTTGATTTCAGTGCCAGAACTTTTTTCAGAGCACAATTTACACAACCCTGCTCTGACTACCAAACACATGTTATTGAATAGGTTGTTTGTTTTTTTTTAGGGCAATTTCCAACGTTATGAACACTTGCCCCTGCTCTTGAAGTTTCGATGCAGGTCAGCAACAATACAATGCGTCCAGCGCCAGCCAAGACTTGGCAGATAAGTCACCCGGACATGGGAAGGGTCAACCCTTTCAAAGTCTGAAACGTCTTTGTGTATTTCCCCGACTCTTTGCTTGCCTGACCCAGAAATAGGTACAGTAGAAGCCCGTTTATCCGGCACCCCGGGACCTGGCCAATGCCGGTTAAAACGCCTGCCGAATATTCAGGCGGCCCGCGGCCGAAAACCCACAACAAAAAAATTTAAGTTCTTTCAACACACACCATACACACACCAGACTAAATAATAGCAGATAGTGGCGAAGTGTTGTGTTGGTGCTTGGATTGCCCCAAAGGCAGCATGACCTGAAACCAGCTGACTCTTGAGCTTCTCACCTTTACTGGTTGGGGTTTGCAGTACAGCGATTCTTTTTTGAATGGGGGACGCCAGGCGAGTGAAAGAAGCAGCAGCATGATGTTAAAGTCGTGTGACTTTACTAGCTGCAAGCTGAAGCTAGACTCTACTACTACTAGTGGCAAACCGAAATACTGCACCTGCGCGATAATGTGGGTTATCGGCTAGCGTTATCGGCTTGCGTATGACTTTGAAGACATATGCCCTCCGTTTATTTCACCCGCTTGGCGTGCTCCATTTTGGGAGGGATCGCTGGACTGTAAACCTCAACCGCAGCATCATGGCTTCAAGCGCAGCACTTTGAGAGGTCTAGAAGATGTAAAAAGCGCTATATCAAATTCAAGGATTATTGTTATTATTCACATCTGGAGGACAACAACAACAACAAAATTGCACTTATATAGCGCCTTTCACGTCGGGAGGACGTCCCAAAGCGCTGAGCAGACAGTATTCCAGACTCGGGCTGGGGTGGGGGTGGGGAGGGTGGAGGGCATGGTGGGGGTGAAGGAGGTTGATGGAAAGTATGGTCAAAGAGGAGGCCTTTGAGGTGGGGCTTGAAGGAGGTGAGGGATGGGCGAGGCTGAGAGATTGCGGAATAGAAAACATCCAGCCTTGAAAACAAATGTGTGCAGTGTTATCAAATGCAATGATTATCTATTATAACAATAGTATCAATTGCGCTTGCTTGACTGATTTGTATCTCTTTATGTTTCTCCACCTTCCTTCTCCATTAAGTATTTCACTGTTCTTTTTACCCCCTGGGCTCCTGTTTTACAGGTTTCAGTGGCTAGTTTCTATCGAGCCCAAACAGTCATAATTCATGTCAGAGTGAGTATTCACAGAATAATCTACATTGCAAAAGTACCTATCGTTAGTTATACACTGAAGCACTTTGAGACTTGATGAAGCACTACATCAAATGAAAAGATTATTAATATTATTATTATCGTTGAATGAATGGAATTTCCCCGATTTGAAGTTATCCTATAAATGATAAAGATTCAAGCCACTGGCTGAATTGTACCTACAGCAAATCTCTTGTCTAAACTTTGCTTAATCCACTTAAATATCAAGTCACATTACAGCGCAGCATCTCATTTTCAAAACCTTAAGAGAATTCATTGATAGTTTTCTGTGGATATCTGCAGTTTTATTCCCCCGCCCTCTGCCCCACCTCCAATAGGGACACTGAGATGATCAGGCGAAATAATACCATCACTGTCACATCACTCCTTTAGTGTGGTTTAACACATCGCCATGCTTAAAGAGCATCCAAATCCAACTGCAAATTCTTAGCATTTTCAATCCACAGTTGACTCAAAACTGATAGTGGTGTCACTGGGATTTGACTGGATTGTGAAGTGCAGGATATATTTGTTAGTTGACATTCCCATGAACTGTTGGCAGCAGTATTTAGTTCAAACCAAATCTAGCTTCAAAACTCCAAACCCAACTTCCCCAATGTAGCAGGAAATAGTAATTGTTGCCAATAAAAGTGCTCCATTTAACCAATCGTACACTTTGTGCAGCAGTGAATGTCATTTGAGTGATACAGCGTCTAGACTTGATCGCGGAAAACATTCGCAGTTCTGTGCCGATGTTTATCACAGAGAAGTCGAGAGATATCAAAAGTTAAGTTGAATGTTTCACTTTATTGTACTTTGCTTCTGGGAGAAAATGCACGATGAAAATTCACATCTTCTAGACGTCTCAAAGCGCTTCACAGAATATACTGTAAAGTGAATTGATTGTATATTTGTGGGCGAAACGCAGCAGCCAATTACGCACAGCAGTGTCCCCGCAAACAGTCATGGATTGAAGTGACCACATTATTAACCTTTTTTATTTTCTCGAGGTTAAAGAGAAAGGAGTAACAAAACTTGCCCAAGGTTTCGCCCTAACCAGCCGGGAACCTACACAGGTCTCTCGCTTGTGAGGCGAGTGCTCTAACCACTGAGCTACAGGACTCCACATGATCATGATATTAGATGCCTCTTCCCTCCTGATCCTAAGCCCAGGCATGAATCCAAATCCCTGACTGTCCAGCACCTTGGGACGTCCTCCTGACTTGAATGGTTCTAGACAAATATAATAATAATAATAATCCTTGCATTTGATATGGCGTTGTTCACGCCTTCTAGACTTCTCAAAGCACTTCACACTGTAAAGAGAATTGACTGTATATTTGTGGGAGAAATGCAGCAGCCAAATGCGCACAGCAGTGTCCCACAAACAGTCGTGGATTGAAATGACCAATTTTATTATTGTATTTTTTGAGGGGGAGGGATTATTATTTGATAAGTGGAGTGAGGAAACTTGCCCAAGGTTTCGCCCTGACCTGCCTGGATTTGAACACAGGTCTCAACGCTTGTAAGGCGAGTGCTCTAACCACTGAGCTAAATATAATTTATTATTGTTGTTGTTGTGGGTGCCCCTGAATAGTCACATTGCAAAAGATAAGATCTGCATTTTTTTGTCTGGAATGTTTTGAGCTATAAGATTATACACTGTGACCAGCAGGTGCAATCAGCTAAGAAATGCCAAGTTTGAGTCACTAATCGGACCATTTCAGCTCAAAAACTCCTGTTTTAGAATCAAAGTAAACATGTCTTACGAGACACTTTAATCATAGTTCCTTTAAATTACCAACCTCTCAAACTGCTTTACAAGCACCCTTGTGGATAGTTGAGAGTCTTAATCTAATTCCTCATCATTGAGTAAACGCCCTAACTGCAAGTTGTCTCGTGATCAAATGTACCATTAAGAATCACTTCTGAATAGAATCGCAGCCCAAATAATGATTACAATGAGCAATTATCATGAGAGAGAGAAAAAAAAGCACAATTGGGGGAGATGCACAGCAACCAGGTCATTAAGTGTCCTCCCACAAGAGGAATAATGAACGCAGAGTTACAGGAAGCAACGGCCCACTGCTGGTGTGTATCGACTGACTTCCTGTGCTTACAAAATGACCAACTTCTCGGTTGTCAGATCACCGCCAGCAACACTTCCTGGTCACTGGCACATACACAAGAAGCGTTACTGATGACACCTGACAAAGAAAGTAGGAACAGGAGGAGGCCATTCAGCCCCTCGAGCCCGCTCTGCCATTCCGCAGCTCAGTGGTTAGAGCACTCGCCTCACAAGGGTGAGACATGTGTTTTGAATCCAGGCAGGTCAGGGCGAAACCTTGGGCAAGTTTCCTTACTCCACATGCCTAATAATAATCCCTTCAAAAAAACCTATAATAAATTGGTCACTCAATCCATGATTGTTTGTGAGACACTTCTGTGCGCAATTGGCTGCCGCAAATCGCCTACAAATATACAGTCAATTCACTTTGCAGTATATTCAAAGCTCTTTGAGACGTCAAGAAGATGTGAAAAGCGCTATATCAATTGCAAGGATTATTATTATTAACAGTATAAATTTCTTTAAACCAAAAACTTCAAAGTAACCTTAGGTTAGAAGTTTCTACATTAAAATGTATACAATGAAGTATTTTGTTATTTTTATTTTTAGTAGCAACATAACAGGCCATGGGTAAGATGTAGTAAACAGTTTTGAGAAAAAGAAAGCACAAGAGACCAAGCATTTTGATTAATGAAATTGCAAAAACTGAGTAAAACCAAGGTCACATAGTTCTGCAGTAAAAAATGGCAGCGAGGAAGAAAATCGCAAATAGTGGTTTCATTTTCTATTACTTTTGAGGTCTGTTTGTAAATAGAATGATTCACTGCTTGGCTGAAACAATTAGATCTGTAATTTATATATTTAAAAATTAAACATTTTGTCTTTTCGTTATAAAATGCATGGTCACTAAAATACATTCGAGACAATACAGGTCTAAAATTCCCCCCCCTTTTTTTATACTAACCATAAGTAAACTGCAGTCTTGACTAATCTGGGGCAGAATTTCAGTGGGTCATATTAACATACAATTTGCTGTGTTTAAGTTTCCCAGAACTCAGAGTTGGCTACAAACAGAAATAATTCTAACCACCACTAGTCTGATGCACCAACATCAGTCTTTGGGGATCTCTTATAATAATCCTTGCACTTGATATACAGTGCCTTATTATGTCTTCGAACGTCTCAAAGAGCATCGCAGAATACACTCTATACAAATTGCCTGTATATTTCGCGGTCAAACGCGGCAACCAATTGCACACAGCAGGGTCCCCACAAACCGTCTTAGATTGAGTCACCAAATGATTTTTTTTTTTTTTAAATGAAGTTTCATGCTGTAGAACACCGCATTGAGGTGTTTCACTTTGGATGAGAAGTTAAACTGATGATAAGCGTTCTGCTTGCTCTTCTGATGGACTTTAAAAGACTTTAAAAGATCCCATTGTCCTGTTTGAAAGAGTTTTTCCTGGCGTGTTAACAAACAATGGTTTAGCTTGACAGTAAAAGTGGCTCTGCAGTATTTTCAAACATTTGATGGAAGTTTCAATCACTTTAGAAGCAGGGTGTTGATTGAAAATACTGTCATGAGTTTCCAGCAACCTGGAGCAACCTGGACGCGGGTAATAATCAGACAAGGTTCCTGATCCAGATTGCCATTCAGTGACCCGCACACAGATGGGACATTGAGGGGGAGTTTCCAAGGAACAAATGGTTCAGTTTTGTTTGATGTTTGTCTACGGTTAAGTAACTGATGGTCACTCATCATGCACACACGTAGATAAGGTCGTCAGTTTGAAGATACTGATGACAGTGAGGTCTCTTCCAGAAGAGGAGGAGTAAGAGGAGAAAATTAACAATAATAAATACCGGCACAGATTCAATGGGCCGAATGGCCTCCTTTTGTGCCGTAAGATTCTATGAATCCTTGCATTCAATGTAGCCCCCTTATCATGTCTTCGAGATGCCTTAAAACACTTCACAGTAATATACTGTCGAGTGAATTGGCTGTGTACTGTGTGGGCAAAATGTGGCAGCATTTAATAATAATAAATTGGAAGGGAAACTGGAGAAAAGGCATTTAGAGCAAATATTCGCTGCAAAATGACAGAAGTCAGATTGGTATCAGTAACGTTCCTAAACACAAGCATATGTGAGATATCAATCTTAGCCACAAAAATGCAATTATCTTTCAACAGAAGTGGAAAAAAAGACAGGATTTGAGATGGCTTGCATCTTTTTGGTCTGAATTCTTAAACAGGATATTGACGCCTGGAGTGTTTGTATTATTAAGTTACCGACAATAATTGAAGCATCGCACATTTGCATCGAGGAATTTGGGTTGCAATTTTCAGCCTCAGTTGAATTGTTTATTTCTATGTTGTTCCACAATTCCATCCTCAAGTTGTTTCCCTTATTTGCACACTTTCCAATAGGGCTTCCAAATCTTCTTTTCTTCCTCCCAGTCTTGCCCATATTTTCTGCAGCTGCCCTCTCTGCTCTCAATATGTCAAATAATTCTCTTCCCTGCTCCCTTTTGCCAGTAGCTTCCTGCTCTTTCAGAAGTGGACCACTTTGTGTTGATTCTCCGGTAACAAAGCTAAAAGTATTGGGAGTCCTGTAGCTCATCAGCAAGGTCGAGTGGCTTCTCAGAGTGCATCACAATGGCGGAGCCGGAGGCTGAGCCAGGGGGAGGTGGAAGGGGAAGGTGACCGTAAGCGTGGTTGTAGAGAAATGTCTTGAGGAGCATTCTGAAGATGGGGAGGAGAGGCTAAGGCAAAGGGAGTCCCAAAGTTTTGGGGCAAGTAGCTCAGTGGTTAGAGCGAATGTCTCGTAAGCGAGAGAACCTGGGTTTGATTCCCAAGCGGGGCACAATGTCGGGCAGGCTCCTTCTCCAAATGTTCCTGTTAACCTAACAGTTAGTAAGAACCTGGTTGTTAGCCGATGTGCGGAGCGCTCTTCTTGGAATAATAACCCCTTCCAAAAAAAAAATGTGGTCACTCAATTTACGATTGTTTGTGGGACACTGCTGTGTGCAATTGGCTGCTGCATTTCGGCCCAAAAATGTACAGTCAATTCACTTTAGAGTATATTCTGTGAAGCGCTTGAAAACGCAATATGGTGTTTTATGAAATGCAAGGATTATTATTATTATTACCAATGAAAATCAGCTGATGGTTGTCAACTGAATTGAAATTGGCCGACTATATGAAAAGTTTTACATATCCAGAATGAGCAATATGTGGTTTTCTTCCAATGAAGGGAATGAACTGTTATGTAATTAACTGCAGAAATGGTACAGACTTTCAGTGTCTCATCTGATCCTGTGCTTTGACACTGATAGACATCAATAGTTACACATAGATTTGGTAATGTCAGGATAAGGTATACCAGAAATAAAGGCTTCACCACCACTGCATTCTCCTGCGTTGAGGTCATTAATGTATCCTCTGCATGGTGCCTATGATAACCATTTGCCTCAATTAATGTTCCCAGCAGTAGGTATTCATTTCAATACAGTCGTCACATTGCTGGAACTTTCCATGCCTGCCCCACAGATGAACAATATACTGTATCAAGCATTGATCATCGCTGTTCTATGCCAGAGCCAAGAAAGTCTTTTTCTTTTGTGAATTGAGGGAAAAATAGACGAGTATCAACCGCCTAATCAAACAGAGGTGAACCGTTTTCAGCATGTGATGTGATAATCATCACCGATGATTATTATTGTACCAACGATAAGGGGGAAACGCCAAAGAGATCTGGGGATCTGCATAAAACGATTATTTCCTACTCTGCACTTGTGATCTGGGACGGAAACAAATATTCTGGTTTCATCTCTCTTCATTCAAATAATAATGATAATAATAATAATAATCCTTGTATTTGATATAGCGCTTTCTCACGTCTTCTAGATGTCTCAAAGCGCTTCACAGAATGTACTGTAAAGTGAATTGACTGCACATTTGTGGGCAAAACGGGTATAACTATTGGTTGTCCTACAAAGATAGTGCGTTACAAAGAGAGGGACAGACAGGTATAAAAATCGACACTAACAGTGAGGAAAATGATGGCGTAACCAGCAAATTTCTCTAAGTTTATTCCCCGAGATGGCATCCAGTACATAAACTAAGCATACATATTCTCTCATGTAACATGCAAAATAATATACTAAGAATGCATTTGGTATAGCACCTTCTCACTTTCGAAGGACATCTAAAAAACGCTTCACAGCATTTAGACCTATGTCCGACAACGATTTGGGCATATTTCAGTAAAAAGTGGTGGTGAACTCACTCACTGAATCATTCTTTATTGCCCAATATCTCTCTTCATCGCATCCCTCGCTCAGACCCTTCTCTCCAGACTGCAGCTGTGCCTGTAAGCTGTTGCATCTCACAGTGCAGGCTAAACCAGATGACAGTAATATCAACAGTTAAAACACTGCACTGGATCAAACTGTAACCCTAACCTGCAGTACATGACCTTGCTGATTGTGAACCAGAAAGAAGGAATTCCAGCCTATATGTCTGACGCACGCCACAATTCCATGTTAAAGGTCTTGCTAAATATTCTTCCAGCACATTTAAGGACTATTCAACCCTGGGTACATGACATTAGGAAAGATTGTAGACATGTTTGATGACAAACCTATACAGTATAATAATAATATTTACATTTGATACAAGCGCTTTTCACATATTATCGACATCTCAAAGCGCTTCACAGAATATACTGTAAAGTGAATTGACTGTGTATTTGTGGGCGAAACTCAGCATTTACGCACAGCAGTGTCCCACAAACAGTTGTGGTTAAAATGACCAATTTTTATTATTGTATTGTTTTGGAGGGATTATTATTACGCATGTATGTGGAGTAGGGAAACTTGCCCAAGGTTTCGCCCTGATCAGCTTGGATTTGAACACAGGTCTCACGCTTGTAAGGCGAGTGCACTAACCAATGAGCTACAGGAGCTCCACATGTTCAATCCTGTGGTCAAATATTACATGTACATCAAGTACCTTGTTTCATTCTAACGGGACTTGTGCCTGGCTACCTGGTCTTTGTTACAATGACAGTACAGGTAGACCCCGCTTATCGAATGCCCGGTTAACAAAACTTCACTATAACAAAGGTTTCTATTTGTACCACTTCTCCGCTTAACAAAGGTTGCTTTCGCTATAACGAATGCTTACACACACTTTAAATCTCGCGGGCTTCTCGTGCGCAGCTTCTCATGCAGCTTCTCGCTGGTTACCCCAGCAACGCACACTCAGTCTTTAGCGTGCCTCAGTTAAGCAGTGCAGTGCAGCCCCTCCCATATGGAAGGACCTTAAGCGGCAGGTTGCTTCGTGGCTTCAATAATAGTAAGTCAAGATATGGGGGTGCGGGATAGAGAGGAGGGAGGGATAGAGAGATGTGGGGGGATAGAGAGATAGAGAGGAGGACGGGATAGAGGGAGGGGAGGGGGGGAATAGAGAGGGAGGGGAGGGGAGGGGGGCATAGAGGGATAGAGATGGAGGGGGGGGGATAGAGAAATAGAGAGCAGGGGGTAGAGAGAAAGAGAGGAGAGGGGTAAAGAGAAAGAGGGGAGGGGGGGAGTAGAGAGAAAGAGAGGGGCGGTAGAGAGAAAGAGAGGGGGGTGGGGTAGAGAGAAAGAGAGGAGGGGGGTAGAGAGAAGGAGAGGAGGGGGAGGAAGAAAGAAGCGTGTCCCGCGTCAGGAAATGCCTGGGTCCAGGTTGTGATATTTCAGTGTAGTGACTGTGCAGACCTGGCCTGGAGCAGGTAGGATTGGCGTTTCTATTCTTGCAATTTTTGTCACATTCCGGATTCTGGAACGCCGGACTTTTGGCTGCTCAACCTGTACACCGAAAATGTTAGGAACTAAACTGATGTTAGCAGGGAGGCTCGGGTTTTGGCTGCGGCCAAATACAGTAATACAGTTAAACTCTCGCTTAACGAAGTTTTCACATAACGAAGGGTTTTAAAGTCCCTAACCCCTTCGTTGAGCAGAGTCTACCTGTAGTTTTCTTTGCAAGTGTTATTTGTCTCAAGCTAAATGACTGTTCATAGAGCAGCAGTGACTAAGGCAAATCAGATACTGACCCTGATACTGAGATGTATTCAAAGGGAATACTGAGCTGAAATAGGGGGTAATTCTGCAACTTCATAAATCGTTGTTGTGATTTATTGTAGCGATTGAGAGGATAATAATAATATTGTAATAGTAATCCTTGCATTCGATACAGCGCTTTTCAAATCATCTAGACGGCTCAAAGCGCTTCACAGAATATCCTGTAAAGTGAATTGACTGTATATTTGTGGGTGAAACGGTAGCCACTTACCCACAGCAGCATCCCCACAAACAGTTGTGGATTGAAGTGACCAATTTATTAATGTTTTTTGCAGAGGGATTACTATCAGACGCGTGGAGTAAGGAAACTTTCCTGGAATCGAACCCAAGTCTCTCGCTCGCAAGGCGAGCGCTCTGAGCTACAGGACTCCAATGGAAGTTAAACATTGTACAAACATTAACCAGCGCAATACTGAGCTTTTAACATGCCCAAAGAGAAACACAGAAGTCAAGCAGCGGAATTACTACTCTGACAGGTCCAATGGAGATGGGTGAATACATTGTCGGAGTGACTTAAAACAGCTGAAGTGTGGCTTTGTGTTTTACTGCTTTAAAACCATCTTATTTTCACACAAGTAGTGAGGATGTTTTGAGGTCTTTGGGTCAGTTTGCCGGAAGCGAAGGTGCTCTCATTTTAAATGATTGCGCTCACTGCTTTGAATGTTACAGAGTTAGTCCCAAGACAATTATACCACAGCAAACATGCTCCCATAGTATCCAACCATCCCACTGACTGTGAAACTTCTTGTTCCAAATGTCATGTGTTACACAAACATATGAACATCTTTTTAAATAATCCGTCCAAAGAAAACCACAATAATAAAATTGGTCATTTTTAATCCACTACTGTTTGCGGGGGCACTGCTGTGCGCAATTGGCTGTCGCGTTTCACCAACAAATATACAGTCAATTCACTTTACAGTACATTCTGTGAAGCGCTTTGAGATGTCGATAAAATGTGAAAAGCGCTATATCAAATGCAAAGATTTTTCCATTACAGTATTTATTTATGAATGCAAGACAAGATAAATTGAAGCGGGAAGTAAAAACTAAACGAATCTGCGTAAAACCACTACAGCAGTGAGCGAGTAAGTAAACTGCATAGGACAGGCTCCTTAGGGAGATGATGGAAGCAGAAAGTGTGGTTCTTTTCAATATCGATTCCTGTTAATTCTTATGTTGCTATAAATTGAAAGGTGAGATATATCTTACCTTTTCAATGCCATTTTGTATGAAAATAGCAGATCCGTAACCATACTTCGTGCTTCCTGCAGTCCTCTCAAAGTACTGTACTCGGGTTGTGAATACAACTTGTAACATATCAGAGAATGCCTTTTAGTGTTACCAATATTAATCAGACAGTTTTTGAAATTGGCATATTTCCTATATTAGTGTCTGGTGCCTCTTACCAGCAAACCCAAGTGAAGCATTAAACCATGTTGTCCAAGTCAAAGGTTCCCAGTGCTAAGTTGCCTGATTGCACAATTGTCATTTTGAGTGCTCCAATAATAATTTGGTCACTCGATCCTTGACTGATTGTGGGGACTCTGCTGTGCGCAATTGGCTGCCACGTTTCGCCCACAAAATACACAGTCAATTCACTTTGTAGTGTATTCTGTGAAGCGCTTTGAGACGTCTACAAGATTTGATAAGGTGCGATGTCACATGCACACATTATTATGTTACAATTGGCCTCGGTACCTCCAAATTGAGGAGGAAAATTATTCTGGGTTCGCTATTCAGCGACCTTTGTGTGTGTGGATGGGGAATTGGAATGCCCACCACTACCGAATGGGCTTGCCATCATGGCTCATGGAACGGTACTCTGGTAGAAAGCTAAATGAATAAATAAGGCATAGGCCTTCAGGAGAAGCGGAGAGAAAACTGGCGAAAAAGTAGTAGAAAACAATTGAACATAATAGAAATTCAGCAAAACCTCCAACAACAATCAACAACAAATGACACTTGTGTAATCAATCCCCTTCACATCGGAAAGACGTCCCAAGATATGCATCCCATTTTGCAAATCCACTGATCAACACTGACTTTTCTTCTGCAAACAATATCCCCTACACTGACCTCGTTCCCTCTACACACAACATTGCCTACTCCTAGCAGCACACAATATTGTCCAAATAACCCTTTACATCAGGTAAAACTCCCAAGAGGTCTTTCGTCTACATAATAACAAGCACCAACCTTGTGTTGTACTTCTTGGGTTCAGACAAGATCAGGAATATTCACAGTTCAATGGTCTGATTCAGTTTCTTCTCCCTCCAACTGCCCTTTCCCTCTCCTCCCCGTCCAGACCAGACAGGATACAAGTTCTCTATTGCCACACGTTATTGCATCGAGTGACCTAACTAAGAAGCCAGCAAGTTAAGTCCATTGGAAATAAGTAAACCCTAGATCCAGTTGACCTGGTGACGTGTACCGAGTTGGGAGTCCAACACTTAACTACCTGTCAGGCTGTATAATTTTTACAACTGAAAAGAAAATGATCCGACCAACCAACAAGACGTTCTGAGTCGAGTTACAGTCAAGCTGGAGAAACACAAACCGCAGGACTCATAAGAATAAACTTTCTGTTATTTAACATCATCCCAGGAAAAATAAACAAGCTTTGACCCTGCACTGAGCCGCTTTTGTATAACCCCCAGTACGCGGACGTAAAAAAA
Source organism: Hydrolagus colliei (assembly GCA_035084275.1). Classification (NCBI taxonomy): domain Eukaryota; kingdom Metazoa; phylum Chordata; class Chondrichthyes; order Chimaeriformes; family Chimaeridae; genus Hydrolagus; species Hydrolagus colliei. The sequence goes on along the minus strand of CM068746.1, from coordinate 7,909,311 downwards.
ACAGTAAACAAAGGTGCTGTCTGTTTCTGCGTGCATGTGCGTTTGGATGATAAAAGGCTGCAACGCAACCATCTACACTGGATCCACAGTGTGACCCATGAAAATAAATAAAGGTGCCTGATGTCTTCCACATTTCATCCCTGCAAGCCTCGGGAGGTGAAACGCACGCACATGTGGTACACATTAATGCCTCTGCCCGCGCTCGTGAAAACCAGACCAGCTCTCTACACACTGAAGTTTCTCAGTCAGCCCAGCGAGCTGTAAATGTAAACATATGCAAGCAAGCGGCCCTCTGGTGGCAGTGAATGTACTACTGTTCAGCGGTTCTGCTCCTAATTAAGGTATTAATCGGAGGCCGTTAGATTTTTGTTAGGTCAGGGCAGCAAGGGATATAGGACCAGGTCAGCGATTTGGAGTTGAGGTTCCAGATCAGCCAGTCATGATCTAAGAGAATGACGGAACATGACCGAGGGATGATAAAAGGGGCTAAATGGCCTACTTTCATTCCTATGTAATTCTGTTCCTGTGATGTCCTGAAGCTCAGTGGTTAGAGCGCTCGTCTTGCAAGCGAGAGACCTACGTTCGATTCCCAGCGGGGCGCAAACATGGACAAGTTTCCTTACACCACACACCTGATAATAATCCCACAGAAAAAAACAATAATAATTTGGTCACTCGATCCAGGACTGTTTGTGGGGACACTGCTGGGCGCAATCGGCTGCTGCATTTTACCCACAGATATACAGTCAATTCACTTTACAGTGTATTCTGTGAAGCGCTTTGAGACGTCCAGAAGACAAGGAAAGCGCTATATCAAATGCAAGGATTAGTATTATTATGTATGGAAATTTTAAAAATTGCATAGAAGACATCACAACTATTTGGTAACCAGAGGGATATATTTTTTACTTGAGTTGTGCACTATGTACAATCTGAAAATAGTTTACAGAAATGCATTTTCAACGATATCATTATTTCCAACGGCAATTCAATTTGTTTAAAACTGTGCTCCAGATCAAAAAGGATCTATGTGCCGCAGTTAAAACTGCAATCATTTCAGAGAGAGAAAGATTTCAGAGCATCGGAAAAAACATTTTTACTGAGAAGTGCGGCGACTGTGTATTTTGTAGATCAAACGCCACAGACAATTTGCGCAAGACAGTGAACCACAGACAGCCATGAAGTGAACAACCAATTTTATGTAAGAGATTATTAGGTAGGACATAAGCAGAAAGTCCCTTTCTCTTTTTGAGTGCAATGGGACCATTAACATGCACTCGGACAAGACCACAGTTTAAAGTCTCCTTGAGCCAATGTGCCTCCAACGATACAACCCACTCTCAGGACTTGCTCTCGACTAGTGTCAGGCTAGACTGATGAATCCGATAGGGAACTAATATTGTGTTCTATGCCCCCAAGCTCTTACTCTACAAACATTAAAGGTCACAGTGGAGCCAAGCTGACGACACATTTAAAAACAATTGATTAAATTTTTTTTTTTCAAATTCCTGATCAAATTTCCGAATGAACATGAACCTTTGAACGTTTTCTGGTGCAACATTGTGAATCTTTAGAATCACAGAATTTGTACAGCAAAGAAGGAGACCTTTTGGGGTCATTGAGTCTGTGCCGTCTCTTAGAAAAGAGCTGTCTAAATCATTCCCACTCCCATGGATGAGTTTGTATCTATCTTCCCCAACACTGAGGCCTCCGTCCGGTAAGTAAATCAAATTGATTTGAATAACATTACAAGACATTGCAGCACCAATATCCTCAACAGACGCTTAGAAAATGGCTGCACTTGTCAACGTTTCTTGGGAGAAAATCATTTCTACCTTTTAAATGGCGATACATAATAATAATCCTTGCATTTGATATAGCGCTTTTCACGTTTTATCAACATCCCAAAGTGCTTCACAGAATATACTGTAAAGTGAATTGACTGTATATTTGTAGGCGAAACGTGGCAGCCAATTGCGCACAGCAGGGTCCCACAAACAGTCGTTGATTGAAATGACCGATTTTATTATTGTGTGTTTTTTTGGGCGGATTATTATTAGGCGAGTGAAACATGGAAACTTGCCTATGGTTTTGCCCTACCTGCTTGGATTCGAACACAGGTCTCACGCTTGTAAGGCAAGTGCTCTAACCACTGAGCTACATATACATGAATATATTGATTGAAGCAGGACTCAGTTACTGTCATGAAAAAGCCCCCACTTAGGTGAAATTTCAGATATATACTGTACCAACTGAGAGGAAACGTGTTAGATGAGGAGCACTGTTAACCGATTGAGAACTTGTGAATGTTCACAGTAATACCTGTAAATGATTGATCTTCAAACAACTTACATTTACATTTAGAATCCCAATGCCTTCTGAGATGACAGATCTTCAATAATGCACAGCTCTCACAAAGCAAATCACTCGGGCTATAATGCATGAGGGAGTCAATCACCAAGCAACAACTACAATTTTTTCAATGTTTAAAGCTCTACATTCATCCCATGTTACAAATCAGGCTGGAAATAAACAAGTAGTGTTATTCTATCAGGACAGCATCCTTCTAAAAACACGAAATGTTATTCGATTAATTGAAAGGGTACAGCATAAATTTACTAGCCAATTACCGGGGATAAGAAATTATTAATTATTTGTGAGACCTGATAAAGTAGGAACTATTTTAAACAGAAGTAGTTTTCGAGACGCCTCAACGACATGATAAGGCGCGATGTCAAATGCGAGGATTATTATTATAAATGATTGAATTGAGGTTTTTCAACATGGGAATGGCGCTGGGATAAATGGAGAAAGATTATTTCCACTAAAATAAATCAAATAAGAATTTTACTGGAAGATAGCTGTCCATTGGAAAAACTCGAGCTCAGGAAAAATATTCCTATACAATGGGTTGCTGGACAAATGTAGACAAATTTTGTCCAAATCACTGTTGAATTTGATTCCATAAAAAATTTAAAAGGGAATTGGACAATTCTCAAATGTGCTGCATTATATTATAAAATATAATATTGTTTTTTCGTGCTCTGCGATGCAGGCCGGCATGGAGTGTGCTAGATAAATGCAATTGATTGTTGTTGTTGAAGTGGAGTGCCTGTGTTTTGTGTGCGTACAGCAGTGTGCACAACAAATAGTCGGGGATTGAGTGACCATAATTTTTGTTTCTGGAAAAGCAAACTGCCAATCGAATAACAAGCAGGTTGCTACTTACTGCTAGGTAAACATAGTCGCGTGGAGGAAGGAAACTTGCCTACGGTTTTGCCCCCGCCTGGGATTCGAACCCGGATCCTCTCGCTTGTGAGGCGCACACTGTAACCACTACACTATGGGTAAAGAACAAGCGGATGGGTGGGAGGAGTTACCATCACTGGTGGGGTATCAGCAAGTACACAAAGTTGAATGACTTACTTCTATGGTGTAAATATTCTTTGATTTTCTGAAATACTGTAGTTTTCTTTGAAATCTCATGCCCTTGATCTCTAATTGATTGCAGGTAAATCCCAGCGCCTTGGGACATCCTCCCGACGTGAAAGGCGCTCTAAAAATATAATTTTGTCGTCGTTGTACATTAGATAAGTGGGCAAATGCCCAAAGATGTAAAGGTTACTGACTGAGTCTGAGCCAACAGAGCATGGATTTCTTCAGAGCTCATCTAAGCTTTATGTAACACAGTCCATGGTGGGGGAGGTTTACCTGTGGGCTAGGCACTATTCTGCTGCACTCAGTGAGTTTCAAGATTATGTATTAATAACAATAATTCTAGCATTTGTTATAAAATTTTCATCCACAATGTATACTTTTTTATACAATGTATACTAATTCACTTTTCTACTAATTCCTAATAATTCACTTTTCTAATATATTCCGTGAAGTGCTTTTGGGATGTCTCAAAAACATTACATAATGATAATAATAATCCTTGCATTTGAAATAGCACTTTTCACTTCTTATGGACATCTCAAAGCGCTTCACAGAATATGTTGTAAAGTGAACTGACTGTATATTTGCGGGCGAAACGTGGCAGCCAATTGCGCACAGCAGTGTTCCCACAAACCGGAAATGCAGTTCTAATGTGTAAATAACGGTAGATTAGCAATTTTTAATTGAAATTATATCTTTTGGATTTTCATTCCAATTATTGATAAGCACAGATGGCTGATTTCACTGTTATTAAAGAGATTATTGTTAACTGTGCTTTGCTCACAGTTTTTTTTCACCAATGGATCTGAAGGAGCCAAATAAACCCCATGGCCTCTGAGAGCCACAAAGAGGGAATGAACAATTCAACCGCTTTCAGTGAATGAATAGTGTTCGTCACAGCTTTATCTCCGAACAGTTTGAGTTTAATTTGCAAGGTTGAAGATCTGCAATTGGTATTCCCTGCGTATAGCAAACACTGTATAAAGATAATGAATCACGTGGACTGCCTCGGAGGTTTAAGATGCATGTGGCGATTAAACTCGCAGTCAACCCTAATTCTGCGGTCTATAGAGGTCAAGCCTAAAATGCAGTCACTTCCAACACTAAGTGCAGCGCATTAAATAATGTTTACTGTACTGTCAGATTTTACTTGGATGATCCCACACTGAACTGGCTTGCACCAGAATAAGCCTCAACTCTTATCCCATTAGGTTTTGTAGGTTTGCATTGAAATGCACTGTTCCGTAGCGGGGTCAAATCCCAGCCAAGGCAAGGTCAACAGTGCTATAAAGCAAGTAAACAAATGATTACAAAAAAGGATGATGTGAACATTCGCTTTTGTGAGACGGGACAAGGTCACACATCTGCCAGTTTCAAAAGACGCATCATACAAATATTTCTACATCCCAAAGAACAATTAAAGCATCATCAAAGCCGTATGGTCTGATTTTCCCGCATCGCCAGTGGCATGTTTGGAGGTACAATTGAACACGTGGGGGGGGTGGGGGATTGATTGCAATTGAAATTTACTCATCTTGACAAGCGCGTGCATGACAATAGCTGCTCACGACACCAAAATCGGTCAATCGTTAAATCATAGAGTTTCCTCACAGTACACAAGAGGGTCATTAGACCCATCTAGGTTTGCGTCAACCTCATCTGACTTGTGCCCATACCCCCTTGAAACCATTATGTTTTAACATTTAACATTATCACGGGTCACGTTAGTCCCAAAAACTGATTATCCAGCGTCTTGGGACATTCTCCCGACGCGAAAGGCGCTATTACAACTCTAACTGTTGTTGTTACATCAGTAAAAATATATCATTCGCACAAATTACATTTTCACTGTGCAAACTAGCCATTATTAGTAATCCAATTTTTATCCCCAAATTTTGTTCCATACAAAATAATGACAGTCCCTACATTTTACAGTTACTCTAATTTTTGGCGTAAAAATATTTGAGTCGTCTGCCTGACATGTAAAGTGTTATATCTAATATAAGCATTATTTGTCAAATGCTCTAGCCCCTGGTCCAGATATTAGACAGACTCTATAGATTCCTGAAAAAAAATTGATGGTCAACCTCCTTCATTGTTAACAATGAAATCCATAATGCTATGAGCGTTGTTAGAATACATCCTTATTATGTGACGCATAAATGATTAAACTAACACATATATCAAATGCAAAGGATTATTATTATTATCGTTATTTACTGATGCTAGATTGCCTTACCCTTCAAAGTGTCAGCGGGTGGGCTAGGATAAGACACAGTTCCTCAGTCCTATCGAAACCGCATGCAAGGAAAAAAGGATAAGCTAAGGAAAGTCAGGAAGACATATGTAACTGTGATTAGCAGAGCACCCAGCGTACAATTGGGGCTATTCCGAGTAGCTTCCCTCCCCATAGCTCTCCCACATTAACATGGGTGAGTTTCTACGAGCTAACTTTCATATTAAAGAGCACTTGGCAGAGCAGAGTAAGAGCAGAGTAGATACACATACAGTAAAATGAATTTTTTTTTATACACACGTGCACACTCATTGCATTCTTGTCAAGTGTAAAGATCGATTTGGTAACTAATCCACGAGGCAGTCGAGCATGTTTGTCGATAGAGCAGCTATCGTTGATGTGTGAGGTCTTAACGTCACTTCTTGAGGTCTTAACGTCACAACTCAGGAAGTGGCAAATGGTGTGTAGCTAGATGGAATGAAATTATTTTCATCTGTTGGCAAGTAACATTAACACTTGTAAAAACTAGCGAATGCTACAGTGAGCTGCACTGATTTCTACAAGATCAACAACAAGTTGTATTTATATAGCACCCCTGTCTAAGGCAGGGCAGTGTCCCAGACTCTAGCAGGGTCGGGGAATAAGCAGGTCGGAGAGGTAGGGAGGTGCCAGGGAATGAAGGGATTTGAAAACAAATGTGAAGATATTGAAATCGATCCGTTCAGCGATAGGTGTCAAAAGTTCACTTAACAGCCTGGTAGTTTAGCCTAGAGAGGATGGAGGGGGGGGGGGGAGGGGGGGGGGGGGGGGGCATGCCCATTCTCAGCCTAAAATATCAACAACAACAACAACAAGAAAATTACATTTATAGAGCGCCTTTCACGTTGGCAGAACGTCCCAAGGCGCTGAACAGTCAGGACGGGACCCGAGCAAAGGAGAGGGACAGGGTTGGTGGGAGTGGTGGGAGAGAGTTGGGAGGGGAGGGAGAGAGTTGGGAGGGCAGCAGCAGGCAAGGTCGAAGAGGAGGGTCTTGAGAGACAGGCCTTGAAAGAGGCGAGGGAGGGAGCGAGGCGAAGGGACGAGGGGATGGAGTTCTAGAGTGTGGGGGCAGAGAGGCTGAAAGTCCGTCCGCCAACAGTAGGGCGGGTCAAAACTATTCGAACACATTTTGATGGCAACACTGAATCTCAGTTGGGCCACAAGTGGAAACATTAAGCAACGGAGGAATCTCGCGTCTCAGAGAGCGGGAGACAGAAGGGAAACTGGGAGTCGGGAGACACTAGCCCATGGCCATGGAGAAGGTCTCAGTTCAGTCCTGTGCACCTTCTGATCGGAGGGTCTAATGGCAACGGTAGGAACTCAGCTACCATCGACGTAAAAGGAGTCAAGTCTAATTTAGAAGAATCTGAATTCCACAATGACAAGACTTAGCCAAAAAATGTTGCTTGTGGTTAGAATCCCCAGCCAGGAAAACTGAAAAACCCATTATCATTTTTCTAGTCAGCTAGTGTTCAGTTCATGGCTTGGTCTTAAAAGTGCTGAAGTCAACTTTAATTTGTCAGCCAAAAAAACAGAAAATAAAACAGCACATGCACATGAATTGGTAGCATTGATACATGCGTGTGCACGCGCATATGTGTGTGCGCGTGTGGGCACGCGTGTGCGTGTGTGTGTGATCTAAGGTACGATTCAGCAAACAACAAAATACGTATATAAATGACTAAGATTCGGATGTTTAGAGACTTAGGACACTGGCGGGTCCAATGGGTTCCCTTTGATGCTGGGATGATTGGATGAAAGTCTCCTTTCTCTCTCTCTGCCCACTTTGATGGTCCAACGTGAAATGACCTTCAGCAACAGACTGAATCCACTTCCTCATCTGGGCAGGAGACCACAGCACATGACTGCCTGTAATGCACCATAAATTGGCATTACATTGGCAGTCCCTTCTCAGGCAGACTGTTGAGGATGGCTCGTGTGAGAGATAGGAATGTTTGGTTGGTTCAAGCAGACGTTTCTAAACACCAGCAACTTTTTTTTCTGGCAAATTTCACAAGGCTTCTCTTCTCGAGCTGTGGGTGAAGGTTAAATTGTTGGGCAGAGCAAAGCGCTGTAGTTGAGTGGACAAGAACCGACCCAGAAATGCTTGGTACTGAACCCTTCAGGCAAAGAGTAGATGGATAATAATAATAATAATCCTTGCATTTGATATAGTGTTTTATCTATGTCTATGTGGAGCTCCTGTAGCTCAGTGGTTGGAGCACTCATCTTACAAGCATGAGACATGTGTTCAAATCCAGGCAGATCAGGGCGAAACCTTGGGCAAGTTTCCTTACTCCACACACACGCCTAATAATAATCCGTCCCCCCAAAAAACACAATAATAAAATTGGTCATTTCAATCCATGACTGTTTGTGGGACGCTGCTGTGCGCAATTGGATACCGCATTTTGCCAACAAATATACAGTCAATTCACTTTACAGTATATTCTGTGAAGCTCTTTGAGACGTCTAGAAGATGTGAAAAGCACTATATCAAATGCAAGGATTATTATTCTATTATTATTACATCTTCTAGATATTCCAAAGCTCTTCACAGAATATACTATACAGTAAATTTATTGTACATTTTGTGGGCGAAATGCAGCAGCCAAATGTGCATAGCAGTGTAGCAACAACAGGAGTGAAAAGCACTATATCAAATGAGGGGATTATTATTATTATTATTATTATAGCTACAGGACACCGTAGAATAACCTGCTTTTATTCCGAAGGAAAATTAACATTGTGCGGGAATAATAGAAGAATTGCTCTCCGAGTAAAGGGCTCTGCAAAAGATTTTACAATGTACTATCACGCTGTTCGTGCAGTGATGTAATTACACGCTCTCTGCCATCTGTGTTGCCAGATAGTGGTCAAATTCTCTGGTAGATGATGCAGTTCCTCAGTGTGTATTTTTCCTCCAAGCGCTTTATCGTTTTCCTGCACGCTGGTTGTTTTTTTCTCTCTCCCTGTTTAAACCCGTACAAAGAGACACATGGAAAATGTGGAATTCCCTAAAAAGCAACATGACTCGAATTTATTAAGAACTTTCCAGACACTTAAGATTCGTAAATGAACTTCACATTGGTCAACGGAATAGTTTGTCTCCACCTTTTACGGTTTGGAGATACAAGGTGAAACAGCAATACTTGCTAAAGATATCCCACTGTACAAAGTACACGGCAATGTTCGATAACTCTGCTAACGAACAGAAATGTGCGCCTCAGATGTCTGTTTTTAGAATCCACAGGAAGCAACAGGAGTCTAAAATACTGTTACTATTGGCTTGGCGGGTTCAATCGTTTTTGTTCAACCTCTTGTGTAAAGTGCAAGAATGCCTGCAAATGTGGGAGTGAGGTTTAAAGGACGTGTAGGTATACATTGTAAAGTGTTTGGGGTGGAACAAAATCCCCCCATAATAAAGTGGTAAAGGGACCTGGAATTCTATCATAAACGTTAAGTTAATGTTGACTGCGTGTATTTTCTGCTGTTAAGCTTCCCTTTACAATTGTCAGAACACAAAATACTACAGATGCTGGGAATCTGAAACAAAAACAAAAATTGCTGGGGAAACTCAGCAGGTCGAGAAGCATCCATTACAATTGTACTTAGGGACTGCATAACTGAAGGAGGCACTCAAACACAGACACACACACAAACACTGTGAAAGCTAGTTCCACGGGTAATTTAAAAAAAAGGAATAGAACTGCACGATAGGACTGATTAAATAATAGGTTTTTCATGTTACATTATTAACTTGCGAGATTTAAGAACGTTGGACCTAATTGGTGAGGAGAAATAGATAATTAGTCAGTTCATGGCAGTTTGTGGAAAATTGCTGTCTACGAATTGGCTGCCGTATTCACCTACAAAATACAGTCACTATACTTTACGGTGAAATCCTGTGAAGCACTTGGAGACGCCCTTACAACGAGAAAGGCGCTATATTGAACATTAAGGTCATTACTAGAAAAATCTTTGAGTAGAATGCATAATAAAATAAATGAAATAATGCTTTTATTTCTTGTGGAAAGAAAGTTGGAGGGACCTCTGTTAATAATAATAATAAAAATAATAAATAGGGATTGGAGAGAACCATGTTATACAACATATTGAGCAGCTCACACTTGGTATCTATTACATAGCACCTAGAGCTGGCACCAATACTTGTTGTATCAGCCAGTAACTTTTTGTACATTTGTTAATGTAATGATTCCCTCACACGCAACGAGTTATTGAGCAACTGTGTCAAAACTAAAAAAAAATTGGACATTTCAAACTTATTTAACTCTTTGTAAAATGAGCTATTTCAAGAGTTTCTAAACACAATCCTCTAATCAGAGAGGATCATAGCTGCCCTATGGAAAGAATATCTTAAAGCGTTGAGTCCGTTGTAGACAATTCTCCTGAATTCACCATTAAAATGTGAATTTGCTATGTAAATGCATGAAGGGCGCTCCATAAATTGCAAGTTGTTATTGTGAATCAAAAATTGGGAATCTAAACCAACACAAGGAAGCAGGAAGAGGCAGGAAGAGACAGGAAGAAAAAGTAAAACATGTCTTCACCAAGTAAATCGATGCTGCTCACGAGCCCAAACTGAATTCCAGCAGAAAGGAACATTGTGAAGGTTCTCATTAGAAATCGGGATAAGAGGCGAGAAATGTAAATGTATAAATAATAAATTCCGCTTTTTTCTCCCCCACCTGCAAGTAATGGAATTACAAAAATCGTCCCTCTATCTCTTCATCACCCCTACCCCCACCATTAGCCTAACAAGCACAGGAGGATTATACCATTATACCATTTGGCAGAAATGATGAGTGTCAGAGGCTGAACAAAAACTAGTTATCAGCATATGATACAGCGACATATTGGGAATGATACTTGACATCTAAATTGCAATCATTCATAACCGCGGTCATTTAATAATTCAAGAAATAGCTTGAAACAATTGAAAACATTCCTGCTCCACAACTCCCATTATTTGGGATAAAAAACAAAAATGGCCGGGAATGCTCAGCAGGTCGGGCAGCATCTATGGAGAAAGGAAAAGTTTGTCTACAAATGTACAGTCAATTCACTTTACAGTATATTCTGTGAAGCGCTTTGAGACGTAGATAAGCGCTGAAAAGCGCTATATCAAATCAAAGGATTATTATATTATATTATTATTAAAAGCGAGTGAGTCAACATTTCGGGTCCACGACATCCTTGGGTTCCTGTTCTGACGAAGGGTTGTGGACCCGGAAAGTTGATTCACTTTTCCTTTCTCCGTAGATGCTGCCTGACCTGCTGCGTGTCCCCAGCCATTTCTGTTCTTGTTTCTGATTTGCAGTCTCTGCAGTGATTTTGAGTTTTGTTTCCCCCCCATTATTCTGGAGGTTACTGGCAGCAGAACGCGGTCTAATTGCCAGTAACCTCTCGCATAATGGCTCCTTGTAGTAGGCAGATGTATGTCAGTGTGACCCCGCGGGCAGTTCTGGAATGGCGTTGCTACAGATCGACATGATGTACCTCTGGTTTGCGGACAGGGCCTGTAAGTGACTTGAAGTCGGCGCGTACAACTCCAGCTCGGGTTCATCACGGATCAGAAATTTTCGACACAAAGGCAGCCATTTGGCCCATTGTGTCGATGACCCAACCCTCAATGCGGTGAATGTTAGACCTCATTGCATTGCAACTCTAACTAATTATCTGCCTTGGTGGGGAGGTGGGGGGTTTGCGAAGCTCTGTGCACAGTAACTTTATCCAGCATATCAAAGAGCAAATATGGATGGAAAAGTCCAAGATTGAATCCCTTATCTACGCTCACTTAGCCGGGCACAGGGGTGATAAGCATGAGGACCACTTGTAATTGGTGCCTTTAAATAGCGAAACAAATACAGTAAACCTTACACAGGTCGTATCAGTAGAGACCAGGCATTTAATATGACTTAATCAAAGCATGTGTTATATGCATCAAATAGCAACTCTTACAACAGGACTTGGGCATACGTACAATTGAGGCTGTTTATGATTTAAAGAGATCAGACTATGCTAGTTTTACTGTAACATTGGCCCAGCTTCTAAACACTGGGAGCAACCCTCACTATAATAATAATGCTACAAATAATAATAATCCTTGATTGAAATAACGAATTTTATTATTGTTTTATTTTGAGCGATTATTATTAGGTGTGTGTGTGTGTGTGTGTGTGTGTGGTGTGTGTGTGTGGCGTGTGTGTGTGAGCTTGTAAGGCGAGTGCTCTTAACCACTGAGCTACAGGACTGCCTCTAAGTGAATCGATGTAGACAGAAGGGGGTAAGGATCAGGGATCGCGTGCGGACAATGGGCAGTTCAAGCCGTCTTGTGCTCAGCGGCAGGAAAAACAAGTCAAACATCTGCTGGAGAAAGCGGGAAGGGAGTGGAGCAAATTGCCGAGAAAATAACTAAATAAATAAATAAATAAATTGGCAGACAAAAAATAACAAAATCCTACCTGTACTGTTTGTAAAATGGAAGCCAAGGGAAACCTCGCAACCCCCCCCACCCCCCCACACACAATGTATTTCGCATTCAGAGATTTTTTTTTGTTGAGAAAAAAATCACCATTCCAACTATTTCAGTTAAAGAGGGTCTGAAGCGTGCGCAAGACCATCGTTTCCCTTTGTTCCAGTTTTGGAATACTCCGTCAGGCTCACCGTGGCACTCGGCGCTGGCTGTCCAACAGCAGCCACACCAAGTGCCTTGTCCCCCACCATCCCCGCCAGCCCCACCGGACACAAACCCGGGGGGGGTCAACCTCTCCTCCCTTATCCAGATGGCCACCCTCCCCGCCGACCATCCCAGCCCCCACCTCACACCCCTCGGCCAATTGCTCTTTCCGCATCGGCCTCCAAAATGTCCGCTCTGTCCGCAACAAGACCCTGGCCATCAACGATCTCATCCTTGATGAGAACGTTGTCATCATGGCCCTGAAGGAGACTTGGATCACCCCAGGTGACACTTTCCCCCTCGTTGAAGCCACACCACCCAACTACACATTCCACCATGCCCCTCGACCCAACCGTCGTGGCGGTGGTCTGGCCCTCATTTCAAAGACATCCCTCGCCCTATCCCCCTATTCCTCCGGTTTTTTCCCCTCTTTTGAACAGTTCACCCTCTCTCACTCCTCCCACAATTCCTTCAAAATTTTATTAGTTTATCGCCCCCTCAAACCCTCCCCCACTTTCATTTCAGACTTTTCTTCACTTTTAACCTCCCTTTGTGCCTCCTCTGATCGCCTCATCATTCTTGGCGACTTCAACCTCCATTTCACTCCCTCCTGCCCCATTTCCTCTGAATTTTCCTCTTTACTTTCGTCTTTCAACTTCTCCCTTCATATTAACACTGCCACCCACACCCACGGCCATCCGCTCGATCTGGTGATCACCCGAGGCATCAACGTCTCTGGTGTCACCATCACCGACAAGGCCATTTCAGACCATTTCTTCAACTCTTTCAACACCTCTATCCCTCCACCTCCAAACCCACCACCATCTTCTACCAGCCCTGGAAAAAGATTCCCCCTCAAACTTTCACCTCTGCCCTCGAAACCTCCGACCTCCTCCCACAGTGGCACTCTTTTTGCACCGACCCATCGTCCGCCTCCACCGCCCTCCATAACACCCTCTCCACGACCCTCGACACCCTGGCCCCCCTCACCACCAGAACCGTCTCCCACTCCCGATCATCACCGTGGTACACAACTCACCTCCGTTCCCTCAAAAGCCAAGTGAGAGCAGCTGAACGCACCTGGCTCAAATCTGGCCTCACGGTCCATCGGCAAATCTGGCTGGACCGCATCAAATCAGCCTTCTACTCCAGGATAATCCTGGAAGCGAAGGACAACCACCGCCTCCTCTTCGCCACCACCAACCAGCTCCTCCACCACCCCCCCACCCTCGCTTCGCAGATCCTTTCCTCAAACGAATGTTGTGAGGAGACGTTGGACTTCCTCGAGTCCAAAATAGAGAGAATCCGCTCCGCGGTTTCCTCCTCCCACCTCTCCTCCACCTCCGCCCCTCCATCCGTTATTTCAACCCTCACCCAACCCCCCCTTCATACTTTCATCCCCACCACCCCGTCTTCAATCACTAAAATAATCACCTCCATGAAACCCAGCATGTGTTCATTGGATCCCATCCCCACCCCCCTCCTCCGCACCCAGCTCCACCTTTTGGCCCCGCTCATTTCTGACACCATCAACCTTTCCCTCTCCTCAGGCACCGTCCCTACCTCCCTCAAAACAGCCACCATCACCCCTATCCTGAAGAAACCCTCCCTTGATGCGTCGCAACCATCAAGCTATCGACCCATCTCAAACCTCCCGTTTTTATCCAAGGTCCTTGAAAGAGTGGTTGCCTCCCAGCTCCGCTCTTTCCTTTCAACTCACGCACTCCTTGAACCCCTCCAATCAGGTTTCCGCCCTGTTCACAGCACAGAAACTGCCCTGGTTAAGGTCACAAATGACATCCTAACCGCCTGTGATCAGGGCTCCCTCTGCCTCTTCGTCCTCCTTGACCTGTCTGCTGCGTTCGACACAGTCGATCACACCATCCTCCTCCAACGTCTTTCCTCCCACCTCAACCTTCAAGGCACAGTCCTTGACTGGTTCCATTCCTACCTGACCCACCGTTTACACTTTGTATCTTCCAATGGTTTTTCCTCAAACCCCCGCACAGTTTCTCACGACGTCCCTCAGGGCTCTGTCCTCGGCCCCCTCCTTTTCACCAATTATACGCTCCCTCTGGGCGATGTCATCCGCAAACATGGGGTAAATTTCCACATGTATGCGGACGACAGCCAGCTGTACCTTTCTGCCTCATCCCTCAACCCCCAGACCATCGATGTTCTGACAGCATGTCTGTCCGACATTGAGTCCTGGACGAGGGACAACTTCCTACAATTGAACGTGAGTAAGACCGAGGCCGTCCTAATTGGCTCAAGCCAGCGCCTCCGCGCATCGGGCGCTGCCAGCCTCAACATCCAAGGCTGTACTCTCCACCTCACAAAGCCAATCAGGAACCTCGGCATCACGTTCGACCAAAAACTCTCCTTCCTCCCCCACATCCATGCCTTGACCGGCACCGCTTACTTCCACCTGCGCAACATTGCCAGGCTCCGCAATTATCTCACCCCCCCACGCTGCCGAAACACTCGTGCACGCATACATCACCTCAAGGCTGGACTACGGAAACTCTCTCCTCGTCGGCCTCCCCAGCTCCTCCATTCACAGGCTGCAGGCCATCCAAAACTCTGCAGCCCGTGTATCATCCTGCACTCGCCTCCGCGACCATATAACCCCCACCCTCGCCCATCTCCACTGGCTCCCCATCCTCCAGAGGATCGAGTTCAAGATCCTCGTCCTCACCTTCAAGGCCTTACATGGCCTTGCCCCACCCTATTTAACCGATCTACTCTCCCCCTACACGCCCACCCGGACCCTCCGTTCAGCAGGACTTGGCCTGCTCCAAGCCCCCCGCCCGAACCGCCCCACCATCGGAGGCCGGGCCTTCAATTTTTCTGCTCCGACCCTATGGAATTCCATCCCCCAATCCCTCCGTCTCGTTTCTTCCCTTTCCTCTTTCAAGGCCGGTTTGAAGACTTTCCTCTTCGACCGTGCCTTTTGTTCCACCCCGAATTCTTCGACCTCCCCTTCGTGTCTTACCCCTTCCCGTACACTCCCCTCCCAGCTCGGGTCACACGCCTCCTGTGCAGTGCCTTGGGATGTCCTCCTGACGTGAAAGGCGTTTTATAAGTGTAATTTGTTGTTGTTGTTGTTATTTTGTTCGCAAGCTACTACCTTTATGGAAACCTTTATTCACTAGTTATTCATAAACATCAAAGAAACCATGCGTTCACAAAACGTTTAAATTGCCATGGTAGAAGAGCAAATATGCACACCATCATTGTAAACGGATTTTATTTGACGTAAAGAGTTTTTACAACCTGTGCTGGCAACACCGTGTGTTTGTTATCAAATTTGAAAGAAAAATCACTGAGGCTGGCCTTGACATCAGTCGTAAAATGTAGAGCTTTTTTTTATGGTTAAAATTGCAAGTTGTACTTTCATACAAGTTAATTTTCTTTTAAGTATGCAGCATTTGAACTTTGATCTTCAAGTGAATTACCTCATTATCCTCTGTACTCTCCTTAAACTGAGGAAAGGCGACCACAGAGCTGAAAGGTACCTCTGCTTTTCTCCCCCACCCCCCACCCCCACCGCCATACACCCCTCGCGTTTGCCAAAAAATAACGAGCCTCTTCACAGAACATCTTGTGCTGATCTCTTTTACACTGATGTTTCTACACTTATCGATCCAAGCTTCGCCCTTAATTAATAATATTATTCCTTGCATTTGACGTAGAGCTTCATCCCGTCATTGAGTTGTCTCGAAGCACTTACAGAGAGAATAAACCGTAAAATGAATTGATCTTGTGGGCCAAACACAGCAGCCGATTGCACACAGCAGCATCCTACAAACAGTCGTGGATTCAATGACCAACTTAAAAAAAATAAAAGTGATTATTACCCCCTGGAAAGTGATTTGTCAATCAATTAACAACCGGGTTCCTACTTACTGCGAGATAAACAGAGGTGTGTGGAGTAAGGAAACTTGCCTAAGGTTTTGCCTCACAAGGAATTGAACTGGGTCTGTCTTGCGAGGCGAGTGCTCTAACCACTACCCTACTGGTAGTACCCCTCAAATCTGGCACACATAGATTAAAAAGGAAATACTGTATTGCTTTCAGCTGCTGTTTTATATTAATAATAATAATAACTTAAAATAATCCTTGCATTTGACATAGCACTTTTCACATATTATCGATGTCTCAAAGCGCTTCTCAGAATATACTGTAAAGTGAATTGACTGTATATTTGTGGGCAAAACGTGGCCACCAATTGCACACAGCAATGTTCCACAAACAGTCATGGATTGAAATGACCCATTTTTATTACTGTGTTTTTTTTTGGAGGGATTATTATTAGGCGTGCGTGTGTGGAGTAAGGAAACTTGCCCAAGGTTTCGCCCTGATCTGCCTGGATTCGAACACAGTAAGGCGAGTGCTCTAACCACTGAGCTACAGGACTCCCCATTAGCAAGTGGAATGGAAGCGGATAACCTGCCTGCTGGATGGCAAAAGGAGAACAGAAATATTCAGGAATAGAGAACGCTTCAAAAGTTGGGACAGGAAAAAATAATACTTGCGCATTAGTGGTGACCATTAGCTGACACACACTAACTGGATACTAAAGCTTTATGACAGCTAGGAAACGAAAAATACAATTACATAATCTGATAAATAAGTGAATACCGATATGAGTTTACGTCAGCAAA
This sequence comes from Hydrolagus colliei, assembly GCA_035084275.1. Taxonomy (NCBI): domain Eukaryota; kingdom Metazoa; phylum Chordata; class Chondrichthyes; order Chimaeriformes; family Chimaeridae; genus Hydrolagus; species Hydrolagus colliei. The sequence continues at coordinate 7,892,231 of CM068746.1, read as the reverse complement.
GCTATGTTTCGATTCCAAAGTGTCATGTTATGAAATCCTATTCATTATTCAACTAGTAGAAAACAATGAATTTACCCACACCGTTCTGTTCGGTCCTGTAAAGTAAAGCTTTCTTAAGCCGTGTGATCCTAGAACAAATATGAATTCACTCACAGATAATGCTTGATTATTGTGGGCTGTTTAATGTGGTTTTGCTTTCTTGCTTATCTTGTTGACAGGATCTCTTTGGAAATTGGCTTCAGTAGTTAAGCTGGTCACACATTTCAGGATCCTTTACAGGGGCTGTGTGTTGTGGAGAGATGGTGGGGCGGAGTGGGCGGAGGCACAGACGGATTTGTGAGCAGTTCACTGTGTTCATGAACATAAAAGCCAAAAGCTTTGGATGACGTGTTTGGAGGAGCGCAATGATCCGTTGCCAACTGTACCTCGTATTCCAAATGAGTCAGTCCTTGTGCGTTCTCCCCTCCTTCCCTCTCCCGCAGTTTTATTTGTCTGTGGTGCACTGCCGTTGCTTAAGAGTGACCAACCCAGACCGGAATCCCAATGCACCTCCCACCCACACACGGAAATCCCGGAGACGGATTGTGGGAACGGAGGGACGCATCCTGCTCACCTCACTCCGGAAAGCAGTAGGCGTGGGGCGGTGAAAGCCAAGTGTCTGGGAGGAGCCCAGAGTGTGTGTTGGAGGTCACTGCGTGGAGCTCCTGTAGCTCAGTGGTTAGAGCACTCACCTTACAAGCATAGGACATGTGCTCGAATCCAGGCAGATCAGGGGGAAACTTGGAGCAAGTTTCCTTACTCTACACGCCTAATAATAATCCCTCCAAGAAACACACAATGATAAAAATTTCAACTTTACAGTATATTCTGTGAAGCGCTTTGAGACATCGATAAAACGCGAAAAGCGCTATATCAAATGCAAGAATTATTATTGTTGACTGCTGGGAGTCTAACCAGCTAAATCAGCACGGAGATGACTATTGTTCTTACCAAATGACCCATTTGAGAAGCTACAATTGTATTCTTTTTAAGCAATTTTTAAAATATATGTACGGTATGTGTAATAAAAACGCGATAAGAAACAGGAAAGTACAATGTAAAAGTTTGATCCCCGGCACCTGTGGTTACGTAAACTTGTGTCAAAGCCCAACGTGGCAGCTCACAAGTGGAGTTGGTGGAGCGGAAAGTACATTCAAGGTGCTTCAAGTCACGCAGCCTCCCTGCACACTGGCCAAACGCACGATAAGGTTCTTCCAGATAAACACCAGACACACAAACACAGCCCACCCTGCATGGCTGATGGGATTTATCCCACGCCAAGTGTCTCAAGTAGATGAGATTCCGATTGTAAGAGACCTTCGAGAAACGTCAAAAGGAGGGAGGGAGGGAGGGAGGGAGGGAGGGGGGAGGGAGGGGGGAGGGAGGGAGGCAGGCAGGCAGGCAGGCAGGCAGGAAAGAAGGAAGGAAGGAAGGAAGGAAGGAAGGAAGGAAGGAAGGAAGGAAGGAAGGAAGGAAGGAAGGAAGGAAGGAAGGAAGGAAGGAAGGAAGGAAGGAAGGAAGGAAGGAAGGAAGGAAGGAAGGAAGGAAGGAAGGAAGGAAGGAAGGAAGGAAGGAAGGAAGGAAGGAAGGAAGGAAGGAAGGAAGGAAGGAAGGAAGGAAGGAAGGAAGGAAGGAAGGAAGGAAGGAAGGAAGGAAGGAAGGAAGGAAGGAAGGAAGGGAAATGAGATCCCAAAACCCGAGAAAGGCGAAACAGTTAGCAGTTGGACATTGCTTTCTGACAAGAAAGATCTTCAGAGCTGGCTCTGACCTATCCGTCTTCATAGAAGCCACCCTCCCTGCCATCACTTACTCAGAAGCCAATGCAATAAACAGAATGCAAGGCCTGAGACAGGCACATGTACAACTTTGTCAAAAGCTCCTTTTTTTTGGTGTGGTTAAAAAACCAAAACATAACCCTTTCCTTGTGACAAAATCGAAAGATTTTTTCATTAGAACATAAGAATTAGGAGCAGGAGTAGGCCATTCAGCCCCTCGAGCCTGCCCCACCATTCAATAAGATCATGGCTGATTTTCTAATCTAACTCCACCTGCCCCGCCTTATCCCTATATCCCTTAATCCCGCTAGCCATAAGAAATCTATCAATCTCAGTCTTGAATATGTTCAAGGACTGACTGAGCATCTACAGACTTTTGGGGTAGAGAATTCCATAAATTCACTACCCTCTGAGTGAAGACGTTTTTCTCAACTCAGTGCAAAAAGGCTGACCCCTAATCTTAAAACTATGACCCCTAGTTATAGTTTCTCCAACCACGGGAAAAAATCTCCCACTGTCTACTCTATCATGCCCCTTAATAATTTTGTAGGTTTCATACTTGGTTCAAATGCGTTAAGTAACACAGTAACACCATGGATAAGTGTCCGTGGTCTCGAGTTCAAACAACAACAACAAAATGACATTGGTAGAGCGCCTTTCATGTCGGGAGGACGTCCCATAGTGCTGAACAGTCAGGGGTCAGGACATGAGTAGATAGAGGTGGGACAGGTGGCAGGGTTGGGACGAGGGAGAGCAGAGAGGGAGGAGAGCGGCTGAAAGCGCGGTTAAGGAAGAGGGTCTTGAGACCGGCCTTGAAGGAGGCAAGGGAGGGAGCGAAGGGATTGCAGGATGGAGTTCCAGAGTGTGGGGGCAGAGAGAGAGGCTGAAAGCCTAGCTACTGATGGTAGGGCAGATCGGGCAGGAGACATGGAGCAGACCGCTGAATGGAGGGAGTGGACAGGTTGATAGCGGGTCAGCAGGTCAGAGAGATAGGAAGGGGCAAGGCCGTGGAGGGCCTTGAAAGTGAGGACGAGGATTTTGAATTAGATCCTCTGAGGGATGGGGAGCCAATGGAACTAGGCGAGGGTGGGGTGATGGGGTCACAGAGCTTGGTGCGGGAGAAGGCACGAGCTGCAGAGTTAGGGATGATCTGCAGCTTGTGGAGGGAAACGTTGGGGAGGCCGACAAGGAAGGAGTTTCCATGCACATAGGTTAAAAGTACAAAAATAGTTGGTAGATGTATTCCTCCTTAACATATGTGCAATGTTGATTTAAAACTGTACAGTAAACCTTACAAAAGTCTGATCTGTATAAATCATGTAATTGCCTAAGTTTTTCATCTCCTCAAATCCCGTTAAATTTCCTATTATTTATAAGTTTGATATCACTTTGCATAATAAGTGTTTGGGTCCAACTGATATGAGTTGGGAGGTTTTGCTATAATTATTTTTTACATTTACAATATCATAGTATTTCTAATTTAAAATGGTGTTACGTTTATGAAAAGCACACAATCTATACAGTAAGGAAAACTAGTGCTTACCTCACCCATGTTAACAAACTTAATAAGAAGAAGTTACTACATAAACAGCATAGAACAGAATAAACTGAATCTCTCCTTTTGTTGATTATCCAGCCTTAGTTCACTAAATGGAGGTAAGCATACCCTTTTCAAAGTACATTTTACTGTGAACCTTTAATAATAAAGGTTAATAATAATCACTGCATTTCGTACAGTGCCTTACCACATCGTCAGGGTGCCTCAAAGCACGTCACAGAACATACTGCAAAGTGAATTAACTGCACATTTTGTGGGCGAAACACGGCAGCCAATTGCACACAGCAGTCTATAAAATTTAATTAAAATAAATTAATCCAATCGACAAAAATTGCTTTGCAGCTATTAACGGTGTTAAGCAGCCATTGAAAAGTTTTTGCTATTAATAATGAATTCTTCAAACATAGCTTTGTCAATTCTGTTTCCTCCAGAATTCCAAGTGTCACTGTGTTAGTTAGCATCCCACAGTATTATTATGACAAATTATTATTATATTGAAAAGTGAATTCACTGTGCATTTTGTGCACAGAAATACTGCCTGCAGATCTGTTTCACGGTCACAGCTTAACATGCACAAAATAAAGTAGTGACAGATCGATACCTGTATTTAATTCAGATAGAAAGTTTTCCATCAGAAAGGTCATCAAACATCAGGCAGTCAATATGGGCATCAATGAACATACAGTGTGGATCATTAAATAAATTCTTAATAATACACTGCAACTGTAGAATTGTATTTTGTTGCATTGAACAAATATTGACTGCATTTAAGAGTAATAGCAGTATACTATTGACCCACGGAGCAACAGTTCACCCAATACCACTGAAATATTGTCATAAATATTTGCTTTATTGAATCCCTGAAAATGTTTTTCCCCCCATACAGTATTGTTTTGTGCTTGTGACATTAGCACTGAATTGGTTTGCTCGCTCGCTAACCCATTGAAGACTCTATCCTGACACCAGTAAGCAGTCAGCAGAAAAAGGAACGACTTACATTAATAATAATAATCCTTGCATTTGATATAGCACTTTTCACGTCTCCTTTTGACTCAAAGCGCTTCACAGAATATACTGTAAAGAGAATTGACTATATTTGTGGGCGAAATGCAGCAGCCAATTGAGCACAACAGCGTCCCCACAAACAGCCGTGGATTGAAATGACCAATCTTATTATTGTGTTTTTTTTAAGTGACTATTATTATGCGTGCGGAGTAAGGAAATTTGCCCAAGGTTTCGCCCTGATCTCTGCCTGGATTCGAACCCTTGCAAACAGTCATTCAGTCAGTGATGGTCTTGAGGCAGCGCTTCCAGTCAGTGAACGTGAGGATGTCAATCAAGTGAGGACACACTAGATTGTAAACCTCTCCGGGTGACTAGCCTTAACCCGTCAAATCTCATTATCTAAGATCACCCACTGAGAATAGACACAGGTGAGCGGGTAAAAAGGAACCACATGTTAACATAAATCAGTGTCATTTTAGGAAGGAAGACAAAAATTTGAGCGAGATTAAAAAAAACAGTAAAAGCCACAACTGGAAAAGTAGAACTGATTCCAGCAACAAATCCTTTCCATTGCTATTTTCTATAAAAATTCCATCATAGTTTTACAAGGATAATGTGCAGATGGAAAGGGTGCAAAGAAGGTTTACTAGAATGGTACCAGGATTGAGGGATTTCAGTTGTGGGGAAAGGCTAGGTAGGCTAGGTTTATTCTCTTTAGAGCAGAGAAGGTTTAGAGGAGAACTAATAGAGGTTTATAAAATCATGAGGGAATTCGACAGGATGAATAAGGAAAAACTGTTTCCACTAGCGGGCGAATCTATGACTCGTGGTCACAGATTTAAAATAGTTTCAAAACGAAGCAGAGGGGAGCTGAGAAGAATTTTTTTCACTCAATGGGTTGTTCGAATCTGGAATGCATTACCTGAAAATGTGGTGGAGGCCGATTCGATAACAGCTTTTAAAAGAAAATTAGATCTTTATTTAGGGAGAACAAGGTCTGTTAGGTTATGGGGAGAGAGCTGGGCAGTGGGATTGAGTTGCTCTTTTCAAAGAGCCGGCACAGACTAGATGGGCTGAATGGCCTCCTTTTGTGCCATAAAATTCTATGATTCTATGATATACTGCATGGATAGTTTGGGGAGGGATAATAATAACAATAAAAATAATCCTTGCATTTTCATATGCAGTAGCGCTTTTCATGTCTTCTAGATATCTCAAAGAGCTTCACAGAATATACTGTAAAGTGAATTGACTATATATTTGTGGGTGAAACCCGGCAGCCAATTGCGCACAGCAGTGTCTCCACAAAACAGTTGTGGATTAAATGAATGATTATTATTGGGGATTTTCTTGTGGGATTATTAACAGGCGTGTGGTATAAGGAAACTTGCCCAAGGTTTTGCCCTACTGGAAATCATACACTGCGCAGCGAGTGGCTCTAACCACTGAGCTATAGGAACTCCTTTGTCTCCTCTCCTTGCTGTAATTCCTATAGATACCAAAAATGATGACCTATTACCTATTTCTGATACACATTAATAATAGTAATCCTTGCATTTGATGTAGCGCCTTGTCACATCACATATTGATGTGTCTCAAAGCACTTCACACAATATACTGTCAAGTGGATAGCCTGTGTATTTTGGGGGAAGAAACACGGCAACCAATTGTGCACAGCAGAGCCCTAGAAATAGTGGAGCTCTTGCAGCTCAGTGGTTAGAGCACGGGCCTTACAAGCGTGTAGAGCTGTGTTCGAATCCAGGCAGGTCAGGGCGAAACCTTGGGCAAGTTTCCTTACTCCACATGCCTAATAATAATAATTCCATCAAAAAAAATTAGTCATCTCAATCCACTACGGTTTGCAGGGACGCAGTAGTGCTGCCACATTTCGCCCACAAGTACAGTCAATTCACTTTACAGTATATTCTGTGAAATTCTTTGAGACGTCTAGAAGACGTGAAAAGCACTATATCAAATGCAAGGATTATTATTATCATTATTATTAAAGTCAAATCTTCCCAGCTGATTCCTATACTTTGTGTGCACAAGCGCTGGGAAATATTTACATCAGAACATCCTCTTCAGGGAGCTGTTTTTCCCAAGCTTACATCCCACAGATGTATGGAGTGTGTAGCTCAGTGTCCCACAAACGGCTGCAGCAATCACACGCACCATAAACAGCCACACATTTGCAGAGAATTAACGGTAGAAGAAGAATTTCAGGGTTTGGATGAGATGTTAATAAAAAAATACTTGATTTAGCACTTTACCATGCTGCTGTGACGTCTCAAAGCGCTTCACATAATATTTTGTAAAGTGAGCAAAACAAGAGAGCCAACTGCGCACAGCAGGGTCCCACAAACAGTCGTGCATTGAGTGATCTTTTATTTAAGGGAATATTACTCCCTGGAAAGCGATTCGCCAATTGACGAAACAACTGGGTCATACCTACTGCTAAGTAAACACAAGCATGTGGAATAAGGAAACTCAGCAAAGATTTTGTCTTTATTCCACCCGTGAAACAAACACAGGTCCTCTCGATTACGGGGCACACAAGGCAACAGTTGCGCTATGGATTGAAAATCTACGTCATACGTTAAAAACGATGTAGCCATCTGGCTGTTCGAGTGAACATTAAAGATCGCCCAATAGCCTGGCCAATCGCACTACATATTGTAGATCATGTCACATGCACAGCAAGGTTGTACAAATCTACAACACGGTGCGTTATTTCTTGTTTTTACTGTCAGACGACCCGAGGATAAACTTGACAATGTATCTTCTCTTCCTCCCCTAATAATAATAACAATCCTTGCATTTGATATAGCGCTTTTCACATCTTATCGACGTCTCAAAGCGCTCCACAGAATGTACTGTAAAGCGAATTGACTGTATATTTGTGGGCGAAACATGGCAGCCAATTGCGCACAGCAAACAGTCATGGATTGAAAATGACCAATTTTTTATTACTGTGGTTTTTTTGGGACGGATGATTATTATTGGGCATGTGGAGTAAGGAAACTTGCCCAAGGTTTCGCCCTGACCTGCCTAGATTCGATCACAAGTCTCACGCTTGTAAGGCGAGTGCTGTAACCACCGAGCTACAGGAGCTCCACATGTGATGTGCTGATGTGCAAAGCCAAAAATGCCGTGCTGACGTCAATAACAAACAGTCAGATAAGAACTCTTGACCGCAGATCCTCGCTGAGAAATCTCGAAGAAGTAAAATAATAAACCAAATGCAACAACAACAAACAAATAGTCTTTGGGAACGTATTCATTCCCAGTGTTACAAAGAGGATGTTTTAGTTACTTTCCCTTTCAATGGGAAAATATTTGTAGCAGAGTTCTAAGTGATATCACGCGACATGCAAAATCATAACAAGCTGCAACAGCATTAGACCATGGATCCATTTTGCCTAACCATCAAATTCACTCGCAGTTTATAGTCACCAACAGAAGTATACTTTCTTTCAAAAAACTATTAAAGGAAAATATTAAATATTTCTTCTGGCAACAAGCGAAAGGGATAAGGGAGATGGATTACTGTGCAACCTTTTTGAGGATGAATAAGTTGCATATTATTGGAAGGACTGACAAAACAAGGATATTTATTACTGCAAAATTTTAAAAATAAACAAGGCTGAAGTGTATGTTTTAATTGCAACCTTCAGTCCGTTTTCAAACCATTGCTGACTACTGCATTCGGTGACAGCAGAAAATAAACGTACATTGCAGCTAATTCTTACTCGTACAAAAATATCTCATTTCATTCTAAGAACATAAGAACTTGCTTGGCAGAAGAAGACCAAGATCGATCCAGTTTATTGCATCCCGTGATATTAATAACATTATCATAATAATCCTCACAATGGATTGCTTTTCAGGTCTTCTAGACGTTTCAAAGCGCTTCACAGAATATACTGTAAAGTGAATTGACTGCATATTGTGTGAGTGAAATGTGGCAACCAATTGCGCACAGCAGTGTCCCACACACAGTCGTAGATTGAAATGACCAATTCATTATAGTTGTTTTTTGAGGGATTATTATTGGGCATGTGGAGTAAGGAAACTTGTCCAAAGTTTTGCCCTGACCTGCCTGGATTCGAACACAGGTCTCACACTTGTAAGACGAGTGCTCTAACCACTGAACTACAGAAGCTCCACGTTAGCAAGTGGAACAGAAATCCATCTAATTCGTTCTTAAAAGAATCAAACACTTTCTGCTTCGACTGACTCATGAGGAAGTCTGTTCCATATGTTTACTACTCACTCACTGAAGTAGTGTTTCCACAGGTTGGTTCTGAATTTACCCCCTTCAGGAACATGCCGTGAGCAAATTCCTGGTGATGATTTTCTTTACTGGCCTTTTTAAATCACAAAAAAACTTGCCTGGGATCTGCAATTTGCTGATTAGAAAGTCTTGCAATCTTAAAACAATAACAAATTTGTCACTTCACTCCATGATTGTTTGTGGGACAATGTTGTGCACAATTGGCTGCCGCGTTTCACCCACAAAATATCAATTCAACATACAGTATATTTTGCACTTTGAGACGTCTAGAAGACTTGAAAAGGTGCTGTTATCAAATGCAAGGATTATTATTATTACTATTAATCTGATATTCACAAACTGGAAATTAGAATTGGGATCTTGAATCCAGTTTGTAAATACAATATCACATATAAATCTCAATACCATTAGGGGGAAAAGACTATAAAATGTCACAACAAAACTGCTCAAAGCCTCTAAACAACAACAAAAAAATTACACTTGTATAGCAACAACCATATTAAGTGTGTAGAGCACCTTTCACGTTGGGAGGATGCCCAAAGCCCTGAATGGTCAGGGGCCAAGCATGTGGGGTGGGGGGCAGGGATGGGTTCAGGGAGGGAAGAGAGGTAGGAGGGCAGTGGTGGAGATGGGCGATGTTACGGAGGTGACGGAAAGCGATGCTGTTCAAAGCACATCTCTCCATAATATCTGCTGGCTGACTTAAATGGATGTTAATTGTTCCTCCCGCCTAGATTCCTTAGTTCCTCTGCTGCCCTGATGCTATTTCAATTGTATTTCTTATTCTGGGCATTGTTCCATAGGCACTTGGTCTCTCTCTGGTATCTCGCCCAAAAGAGTGGACAAAACACATTAATCACAACTTGAGCATCAGCCTTAAACCCACAGCATAAGGCACCAGTTACTCACTTCATCACAGATCACAAGATGGCTTTGGATGAGGAAAGCCATCTAATCTCATCGCTGCAGTTGACACGTTCTGCCGTACTCCCATGACAGTATCAAGCCGCGTTTTAAATGAATCGAATGCCCTGGCCTCAACTATAAATAAACCTTAATAGCACTTCAAATGGTGTTCACACTGAAGGATGTGTGAGGGTATATTAATGGAATTAAAACTTCATATAAAACAAACGCTTGCTTTATAGTTCACATTGAAGCTATGCAGTTTTGGTGGTTAGACTCCAGTAGTTACCCCAACACACACTCTGGGGTCCCAAGCCTTGACTCTTGCCAACATACACCTAATTATTGCCAGAATTAAATAAGCAGGATGTGTCCTCCAGAGAGAGAGGGAGAGGGGGATAAAGGGAGAGAGGGAGAGAGAGAGAGAGAGAGCGCATTCCTTTCCAATAATCTATCTCTGGGATTTCCATGTATAGGTGGGGAGGTAAGGAATTCTCAGTTTGGTTTGGAGACTCTTAAGCAATGGTGGTGGGTTTCCGCATGTGTCAGACACCTGGCTGACCAACCCAATAGAAAATGATATTAAAACAAGGTAAAAATCAGTGGGTGAAAATCTTGACAGCTCTTTCAAGCAATCTGAGGCACTCACGCAGCCACTTAAATGGATGGATTCAATGGGGGAAGTGGTGACGATGTGTTAGAAAATACAGTTAGGTCTGGTTTATATCAGCATCAATTCAATGTGCCTGCATCAAGATGAATACACTGTGTGTCAGAGGTCAAATATCAGGCAATTCCGGATTTGGTCTGAATTTTGCATTCTGTGGCGCCGAGCCAATAATAAATAGCATTAAGATACCAACAAATATTTCCTTTGCGTGTCTGCTGAGAGCGAAGAAATGTGGATCAATACCGCAGCGTATTTTCATAACTTTATGATAACTCGCGGCGTTTTAAAAGTTTCACACTGAAAGGAAGAACACTGCAGTTTCGGTGGTTTGTTGAGGGCCGAGAGACTGAAGAAATTCTATTCTCAGCTGGGGATGTTCAGGGATGTGCTGGAACGTCAAGTGTTTATTTCTCTATCAGCAGAGAATCAACCAACTTAAAGCTGCTAAGTAAGATGTGTCACATCAGATTTTCTTTTAAGGGGTAAAAAGCTACACCAACAAAATTAAATTTGTATAGCGCCTTTCACAAGTAAGCAAACTGGGAGAAACAGCAGACAATAATAATCCTTGCATTTGATATAGCACTTTTCACAGATTATCGATGTCTCAAAGCGCTTCACAGAATAAACTGTAAAGTGAATTGACTGTATATATTGTGGGCAAAACGCGGCAGCCAATTGCACACACCGGTGTCATGGATGGAAATGACCAATATTTATTATTGTTTGTTTTTGGACGAATTATTATTAGGCGTGTGGAGTAAGGAAACTTGCCCAAGGTTTTGCCCTGATCTGCCTGGATTCGAACACAGGTCCCACGCTTGTAACGTGAGTGCTCTGACCACTGAGCTACAGGACTGTTGCTTCATTGATTAAATTAATTTGAGGCCGCTCACATTCAGGATCTGACTGTGGAAGAAGTCCATCGACAAAGGCGAGAAAGGATTAGCTACCAGTTTGACGAAGCAATCGATTGAAGTGTGTGAGTCAGAGTCATGTGGGTTTATATATTTAGTTATTTATTTAGTTATTTTCGATGCTCCGGGACCACTATGATAGACTGCCATGGTCTTTTTCCAACTCTGCACATTCCTGGGTTTCTTGGGGGATTTTCCTATTCAGGTTCTGCACTTATAAGGGCAGTCAAAACAGCAGTTATTTCAGACTCTGTGATCAATTTTGTGCCCACCCATTCATCATTCCACAGCATCAAAATGTCCCAAGTCACCCCACGTCAAATAGTCATCGAGATTGTACGCGGAAAGTCAACAAAGAGATGATTTTAGACTCCAGCACATCAACAGTCAGTGAAATGTGTTGCTGCCACAGGATCTTAAATGATGTTTTATATCACAGCCCTTGGTGACGTTTTGGGACAGCCCTCAGTCCAAGGTTATTCTTGCTGCCGTGACTCTAAACAAAAAATGCCGTGACCAATCTCAAACAATTGTGTTTCTACAGCGCCTGTCATATGGTTAGAGAGAGGCTCGGAGCTCTTATCCAATTCCCCAGTGAACATTAATAATTTTTTTAAATTACAGCTAAATATTGCAGATGCTAGAAATCTGAAACCAAAACAGAAATGGCTGGGAACACCCAGCAAGTCAGGCAGCATCTATGGAGAGGAAAAGTGAGTAAATGTTTCGGGTTCTGATAAACCCGTTCTGACAAAGGGTCGTGGACCCGAAACGTTGACTCATTAATAATTTGTTGTTGAATAGTGGGAGGAGAGGAACACAGGAACAGGAGGAGGCCATTAAGCCCTTCGAGCCTGTTCCACCATTTAGTTAGATCATGGCTAAATGAGTTGGCAAAACCCTCCCTCCCTCCCTCTCCTCACCCCTCCCCTCCCTCCCTCCCTCCCTCCCTCCCCAGGGACAGAGTTTCCTTGGGCAAGCTTCCTTGCTCCACACACGCCTAATAAAAATCCATCCAAAAAAAACACAATAATAATAATTAAATTGTTCATTTTAATCCATGATTGTTTGTGGGGACACTGCTGTGCACAATTGGCTGCCGCATTTCGCCCACAACTCTACAGCCAATTCACTTTACAGTATTTTCTGTGAAGCGCTTTGAGACGTCTAGAAGATGTGAAAAGGGCTATATCAAATGCAAGGATTATTATTGTTATGGTTTGATCTGCATCTCTAGTAATCCTTTCAATTCCAATTTACCGCTTTCACCCCGTATCCCTTAATACCCCGACCTACCAAATATCTACCATCTCACTCTTGAATATGACTGCAACAGCTATTTATGTTTCTTTCTGCTGGGTCTGAAAGCACTTCACACACCTGACTGGGAAACTGGGGGTTGGGAACAACAACAAAATGGAGCGCCTATCAAGACAGGTTGATGAGAAGTAGATGGGGAGAGAGCTGGGGGTGGAGGGTGGAGGGAGGGAGGGGAGAATGTTTTATCACCAAATCTAGCAAACCAGTCACTGGGGACCAGGGAGTCATCTCACTCACTCAGTTCCTGTTAACCCTGCAGCCAAAGCCCTAACCAGACAGAGCTTTCAAAGGGAATCAATAAGGCTTTAGCTGGTTTGACTCCAACACAACAACAAAATTACATTTATAGAGCAGCTTTCATGTTGGGAGGACGTCCCAAGGCACTGAACAGTGAGCAAGTGGGAGGGGCAGGAGAGAGTTAGGAGTGGAAGGAGACAGTTGGGAGGGCAGCAGAAGGCACGATCGAAGACGAAGGTCTTGAGACCGGCCTTGAAGGAGGCGAGGGAGTGAGTGAAATGAAGGGTTTATGCGATGGAGTTCCAGAGTGTGGGGGCAGAGAGGCTTAAAGCGTGAATGGCCTTGAAAGTGAGGAGGAGGATGTTGAATTTGATCCTCTGGGAGATGGGGTGCCAATGGAGCTGGGCAAGCGTGGGAGTGATGAGGTCGCGGAGCTTGGTGTGACTACAGCTACACCCCAACACATATTTCTGGATGTATTAGGTGCAGGGATGCACCTAATACATCCCTCCTGTGTGCATTTAATTCCAATAAATATCTCTGGAATTTCCATGTGTAGGTGGGACACATGGCATTGTGGAGTCTTGTCGCTCAGTGGTTAGAGCACTCGCCTTATAAGCAACAGACTTGGATTCAATTCCAGGCAGGTCAGGGTGAAACCTTGGGCAAATTTCCTTACTCCACACACGCCTAATAGTAATCCCTCATAAACAAAACAATAATACATTAGTCATTTCAATCCATGTCTATTTGTGGGGACACTGCTGTGAGCAATTGGCTGCCGCATTTCACCGACATATAAACAGTTAATTCACTTTACAGTATATTCTGTGAAGCGCTTTGAGACATCTGGAAGATGTGTAAAGTGCTATATTAAATGCAAGGATTACAACAACAACAACTACTACTATTTTGATTTACATTGCGCCCTCCACGCCGGACGGTGTCTCAGAGCGCTTCACAATAGCGGTTCCCGGGACCGAGCCAGGGGCAGGGGGTAGAAAGGTGACCAAAGGCGCGGTCGAAGAGAAAGGTCTTCAGCTGGGACCTGAAGCTGAGAAGAGAGGGGGGCAAGATGAAGGTATTGAGGAAGTGAATTCCAGAGCCTTGGGACATAGTGGCTGAAGGTACGGCTGCCGAGGGTGGAGCGGAGGATTCGGGGGGACATGGAGGAGGCCAGACCCACTGGAACGAAGGCAACGGGTGCTGGTTTGGGGAGAGAGGAGGTCAGAGAGGTAGGGGGGTGCAGAGGAGTGGAGGGATTTGAAGACAAGGGCGAGGATCTTGAAGTCGATCCTCTCTGGGATAGGGAGCCAGTGAAGTCTGTCGAGGACTGGGGCAACGCGGAAGCGAAGTTTGGTGCAGGTGAGAACGCGGGCGGCAGAGTTTTGAATGAGCTGGACTCTGTGGATTGTGGAGGAGGGGAGACCGGCGAGGAGGGCATTGGAATAGTCCAGCTGAGCGGTGACAAAGGCAAATATTATTAATATTATCATTATCATGATTAATTCTCAGTTTGGTTTGGATACTCTTAAGCAATGATGATGGGTGTCTGGGTGTGTCGGACACCAGCTAGACAAAAACATTTGTGCGGAAAAAATCCCTTGCACTGACATTCTTCCCCTATCAACAACAACAATAAAATTACACTTGTATCGTGCCTTTCAAGAGCATAACACAACGTTCAACGAAATAAAGTCACCCGCTTTGCGGTAGAGAAACCTGCGGAATTCCTTTCGGAAGATAACTCAAGCCGACACCACTTTTGTGGCTCTTCGACAAAAAACACATCAGCCAAACTACTGAAGAATAGCTATACACATGTACAAACGCTGCCCTAGATTTGTGTGTTTCTCCAACTTTCTGCTGGATTATCAGTCTTGCCTGCGACACTTTTAACACATCTAAGTGCTGAATCACCTTGAGTGTTCAATAAAACATTTAGCAAACAGCTGCAGTGTTTGCCTACAAGCTTTGCGAGCACAGGTATATTTTACTCCAGTACCAGGTTATTTACATGATTTTAAAGTGGAGAAATTATAGGTTTTTCCCCCCCCAAAAAAAAAAAATGGATTGACAACATATTTCTACACTCCAAACTGGAGGGGAAATTCCTGGTTAACATATTTGCCTGTTAAACATCTCTTTCAGACAGACCACAGGAATCGTATAGAAAATTGGCTTTGGTTCGCAAAGCTGGAGTTTGGTCCCAGTGTCTTTTGCACTGCTCGTTTTCCTGTGCCAAAGATATTTCCACCTCGTGCCATATTCGCAGTCACATCGCTTTACAGTATCTCCGGTGAAGCACTTTCAGATGTCTCAAAGCTGTGATTAGATGCTACAAGGATTTTAAAAAATATCCTTATTAAATAGTACTTTAAAATTGCTTTGAGACAAGTTGGGAGTTTTGAAGTGAATGATAAACCAATGACTAGGCTGCAAATAAAAAAAAAACCCGCATTCCCTCATGAGTTCTTGTACTTTCTGTGAAGAATCACTGGCTAGATAATAGTAATATTAATAATAATAATCCTTGCATTTGACATAGCATCTTATCATGCCATTGAGACGGCTCAAAGCGCTTCACAGAATATACTGTAAAGTGAATTAACTGTGTATTTTGTGGGCAAAAGGCGGCAGCGAAGTGCACACAGCAGTGTCCCACAAACGTAGATTGAGTGATCAAATTATTATTTTTTTGAAGGGATTATGTACCCAGAAAAATAATCCTCCAATGACTAACAACCGGGTTCCTACTTCCTGCTTGGTAAACAGAGGCGAGTGGAGTAAGGAAACTTGCCTAGCATTTGACCCTGCCCGGGAATCAAACCCAGGTCCTCTCGCTTGCGAGGCAAGCGCTCTAACCAATATGGTGCGGGACTCCAATGAAATTGAAATGCCACAAATTTCCACCCTATTAGCAAAATTTTGAGACGGTCAAACACTACAAAGAAGCACTTCTTCCTCACTTTCTACTCCGCAATAGAAATCGTCGAAGTCCTGCCAATTGAATGACTCATTCTCAACAGCCTTAACCATGTTATTCAGCTATTCAATGATATATCGTTGTTTATTACAAAATCTGAAGTGTTTACTGCGCTGGGTCCAGGTAATTAAAAAGATGATTTTAACTTTAGCCATACTGAAGTTTGCAGCAAATTCCAGTTCAGTGGGATCAGGACATCTACGTAAACCCTCATAATACAACTTATTTAGAATAATAATAATAATCCTTGCATTTGATATAGAGCTTTTCACAGCATATCGATGTCTCAAAGTGGTTCACAGAATATACTGGTAAGTGAATTGACTATATATTTGTAGGTGAAACGCGGCAACCAATTGCGCACAGCAGTGTTCCACAACAGTCGTGGATTGAAATGACCAATTTTATTATTGTGGTTTTTTTGGAGGGATTATTATTAGGCGTGTGTGTGTGTGTGGAGTAAGGAAACTTGCCCACGGTTTCGCCCTGACCTGGCTGGATTCGAACACAGGTCTCATGTTTGTAAGGCGAGAGCTCTAACCACTGTGCACATCTTCCAGACGTCTCAAGGCGCTTCACAGAATATTATCACAGAACTGTATATTTTGTGGGCAAAACGTTGCTGATTTTTTCCTTGGAGGTTAAGTAATAGAAATGTTGGGACAGATTCATATTGTGGAAATTCAACTCAATTGAAAATCATGGGAGGGGCTTATTATTACAGTATTTTTTAACCATTCAAATAATAATGATAATAATCCTCACATTTGATATAGTGCCTTAGCATGTCGTCAAGACATCTCAAAGCTCTTTGAAGAATAATAATAACACTGTACTAATAATAATAAGTGAATTGACGGTATATTTTGTGGGCGAAACGCGGCAGCCAATTTGTGCCCAAACAGCCATGGATTGAGTGACCAAATTATCATTGTCATTTTATTCTTTTACCTATTTTCTCGAAACGATTATTACCCTGGGAAAGCGATCCGTCAATTGACTAACAACCGGGTTCCTAGTTGCCGCTGAGTCATGTGGAATAAGTAAACTCGCCTCAAGATCCTCATCCTCACCTTCAAGGCCATTTACGGCTTTGCCTCCCCTGCCTGTCCCTCTATCAACCACCCCGCCCCCTCCGTTCAGCGGGCTCTGGCCAGCTCCATGTCCCCCGCCCGACCCCCTTACCATTGGAGGATGGGCTTTCAACCTCTCTGCCCCCCCACACTCTGGAACACCATCCCATAGTCCCTTCGCCTCGCTCCCTCCCTCCCTCTCCTCCTTCAAGGCCGGTCTCAAGACCCTCCATTTTGACCGTGCCTTCTGCTACCCTCCCAACTCCATCCCTCCCCTCCTAACTTTCTCCCACCCCGCCCCCTTGCCCTGCCCCTCTCCCTTGCTCGGGTCCCGACCAGACTGTTCACTACCTTGGGACGTCCTCCCGACGTGAAAGGCGCTCTATAAATGTAATTATGTTGTTTGTTGTTGTTTTCGGCTGACAGATCTTTGAACGGGCATCACCCCATCCTCCATAGTGCTAAACTGCTAGATTTCGCCCAAAGTAATTCAGGTGAGAGTGCAGGTGAGACGCGAAAGCACATCAGGTGATGAATTAACACTCAGAAAACTGTGACGTGCCTGGCCATTCCCAGAAAGCACGGCATTCGCTGGAGCTAAAATACAACGCCACCCACAGCGCGGCCATACATCTATCAACACAATTGTTGTTTCGTTGTTTTATCAATTCTTTCAAGCTATTTGATGGGAACATTGGTTCAAAACTGCCGGTATGTGTGAAATGTCTCACACAATGCCAAACAGATGTGAGGTTCTTTTCGGCACGCAAAGAGTAACAAGCGGAGCAGGCCAGGCAGAAATCAAAGTGTGAATCCATGCGGGACAAGTTCAAATAGCCTGTAGGGTTTTTTTTAATATATATTAAAAAAACAAGAAGGATATGATGCAAGTCGGAGCTCAACCAGTGCACCTACAATAATAATCCTTGCATTTGATGTGGCGTCTCTCACGTCTAGAGGAAGTACAATAGTGCTTAACATGATTTACTGCTTCCCTCTTAACAGTCGTGAAGTGAATCGATTTCACTCTGGGGCTTGTTGATCAAGACACCAGGAGAAGCTCGCTTCTCCCTTTAAACTGTACAGTTGCATTTCATTATTATTATAATTGTATTATAATTTTGTTATAGTTATTTTACAATTCATAATAATAATAATCCTTGCATTTGATATAGCGCTTTTCACATCTTATCGACGTCTCAAAGCGCTTCACAGAATTTACTGTAAAATGAATTGTTCGAATCTGGAATGCATTGCCTGAAAAGGTGGTGGAGGCTGATTCGATAACAACTTTTAAAAGGAAATTAGATCTTTATTTAGGGAGAACGGGTCTATTAGGCTATGGGGAGCGGGCAGGGCAGTGGGATTGAATCGCTCTTTTCAAAGAGCCGGCACAGACTAGATGGGCCGAATGGCCTCCTTTTGTGCCGTAAAATTCTATGATTCTATGATTCTATATTTGTGGATGAAACGCGGCAGCCAATTGCGCACAGCAGTGTCCCACAAACGGTCGTGGATTGAAATTATCAATTTTTATTATTGTTGTTTTTTGGGGGGGAGTATTATTAGGTGTATTATTGTATTATGATTAATATTAATATTATTGTTAACTTCCAGCTGAATAGGTAGATGAGACTTTGGTCTCATCCGAAGGATAAAACCTTTGACAACGCAGCCTCCCACCACCAACCCACCAAACCAAAGCCTAGACTATGATTTCAATGTGGGTCTTGAAATCAAATATAAATCTGGTACAAAAAGACATGTATCCATTCAATTTGTCCCCCAGCTATTTATGGGACATTGATGGGCACAAATTAGTGCATTCATTTACAAATACATTATACTTTACAGTAATCCCTGTGAAGCTCTTGGAGACGTTTTGATGAGTTGATAAAAGCACTATGTATATGCAAGGATTGTAAGTCAGGATTGCATCTGTGTAACTTAATGGTGGGTGTGTCAGAGGGAGATTTTTTACTGATCATTTCATTATCGTCACTGTGAAATTAGGCATAAACCCTCAAAGCAGAGGATTTGAAGTTTGGGTTTCAAGTATTGGGTGTATTGTTTTTAGAAGAGAAGCTGTTTCTTAGTCAATTGGCCGATCACTTTCCAGAGGTAAAAATCCATCCAAAAAGCTAATAATAATCTCAATTTGTTCACTCAATCCACGACTGTTTGTGAGGACACTTCTATGCGCAATTTGCTGTTGCATTTTGCCTACAAAATATGAAATCGCTTTATTCTGCGTTTGATATAGCACATTTCATGTCTTGTAGATGTGTCAAAGCACTTCACAGAATATACTGTAAACTAAATTGACTGTAAATTTGCGGGCAAAACACAGCAGCCAATTGCGCACAGCAGTGTCCCACAAACAGTTGTGGATTGAAATAACCAATTGATTATTGTTTTATTTTTTGAGGGATTATTATCTTGCGTGTGGAGTAAGGAAACTTGCCCAAGGTTTTGTCCTGCCTGGAATCGAACCCGGTTGTAAGGCGAGTGCTCTAACCACTGAGCTACAGGAATCCATTATGTAAAACAGTCAGTGAAGAATTCTGAAATCGTCTTCGAATGACAGAATAAGCCTCATGTAAGCTTTGTTCATTTCTATACTCACGTATTTATCCTCCGCCACCATCACTAATGCATCACTATTGTCCTTTGACTGGAAACTGTAGTTCAATAAATTATATAAATGCTCTGATTCTGTCAGATGGGTTCATGATGACTTGAGCATAAAGGAGACACAATGATATGTATTTTATCCAACAACTACTAATCTCCTCGTATATTGCTTTTCTGAATAACATTGCAGCCTTGAAATTTGTAGTTACAACAACAACAACAACAAACAAAATTACTTTTGTTTAGCGCCTTTCACATCGGGAGGACTTCTCCCAGCGCTGGGCAATCAGGGATTTGGACCTAAACTGGGGGTTGGGATCAGTGAGAGGTGGGCATAGGAGGGCGACCAAAGTGGATGATCTTGAGATGGGCCTCGAAGGAAACCAGGGAGGGAACGGGGCGAAGAGACTGTGGGATGGAGTTCCAGAGGGTGAGGGCAGAGAGACTGAAACGCGACAGCCGAAGGTGGGGCGGGCCATGTGGGGGACAATGAGCAGGCCAGAGCCCGCTGAGTGGAGGCGAGCCAACGGGTAATAATAACAGTAATAATAATAATCCTTGCATTTGATATAGCGCTTTTCACATCTTATCAATGTCTCAAAACGCTTCACAGAATACACTGTAAAGTGAATTGACTGTATATTTGTGGGTGAAACGCGGCAGCCAATTGCGCACAGCAGCGTCCCCACAAATAGTCGTAGATTGAAATGACCAATTTGATTATTGTGTGTGTGTTTTTTTTTAGGCATTATAGAGTAAGGAAACTTGCCCAAGGTTTCGCCCTGACCTGCCTGGATTCAAACACACGTCTCACGCTTATAAGGCGAGTGGTCTAACCACTGAGCTACAGGAGCTCCACAATGTGGAGTTAGACTACTTTGGAACTGTATCCCATACCTGGGGAATGTGACAATGGAGATCTTTACCAAGTGACTTTGCAAATCCATTAGACTATCAGCGGGCTTTCATACACAGCATGGATCGATTTCTACCTCAAAGCAGATATCCCTAAACTGTGCAGAAGAACCATCTGCCGGAACTTGCTCCAGATCATCTGGGAGAAAATTTTGTTGTTGTCCTTTGATTTTATGTGGAAATGGGATTCTTATCTCAGCCAGGATTTCCCTGCGATGATATGAGTAATGGATGTAGAGTACTATTCAATACGGAAGTTGTACATAGTTAGAGATAGAGAAACGTGGTCATTTTTCAATATTATCTGGACTTTCTCTCATCCTCCTGCTCGTATCTTTAACCAGCAACAACAACAACAACAAAATTACATTTGTATAGCGTCTTTCATGTCAGGAGGACGTCCCAAGGCGCTGGACAGTCACGGCTTCGGACCCGAGCTGAGGCCAGGGTATGGAGGGAAGGTGGGGATTAGAAGTTTCCGATGGTTCAATCGAAGAGGAGAGTCTTGAGGCAAGACTTGGAAGGAGGCCAGGGAGGGGGCGAGGTGGAGTGACTGCAGGATGGAGTTTCAGAGGTTGGGGGCAGAGTGGCTGAAGGCTCGCCCGCCAATGGGGGGGGCGGGTGGGTTGGGGGACGTGGAGCAGCCCAGAGCCTCCTGAGCGGAGGGGGCGGGCAGGTTGGTAAGGGGATAGGAGGTCACGGATGTAGGGTGGGGCGAGGTTGTGGAGGGCTTTAAAAGACAAGCTATTGTTGCAGGGCAATCCTGCAACAATGCCCGTAAACACAATTGAACATAACAAGCTCAGTCCTGATGATCCGCAGTTTTCTCAACGCACACACAGGCATTTTCTCTTCCTCTCCAAAAGAACAAAGCTCCACCTCATTCTCACTCCTCTCAATTGGAAGCAGAGCTGCATAAAATGCTTACTCACACCGAACACTTGCGGACAGCTGTTTGCAATGACCATTTCTGAAAAACGTCTGCACAAACGAGAGAAAACACACACACACACACACACACACAGAATCACACACACACAGGGAAACGATCGAGTGCCAACAGCTCCCATTTGTCTTTTTACAGACAGTTTTGGTTGAAAGCAACTTCCCCCAAACTAATTAACTCTCTGTAGTCTTAGGCTTGTTTCTTGCAACTTGCATCCATATGAGACGTATAATTAAGACAGCACTGCTACAACTCTGCCTAGTTCAGACTGGCTAACGGAACACAATTTCAACAGCTATCTCTCCATCTCTTCTCATGACTGCTCATTAAATCCTACATTCGTTCCGCCCACCATCCCCGTGTCCGACAAACAAGCTGAAACTCACAACATGTTACACAAAAGGGCGTGCATGTGTCCATACTGTGTGTGTAAACATATCCTGCCGTGTGGAAAATAGTAACAATAATAATCCTTACATTTAGTATAGCGCTTTTCACGTCTTCTAGATGTCTCAAAGAGTTTCACGGAATATACTGTAAAGTGAATTGACTGTATATTTGTGGGCAAACGCAGCAGCCAATTGCACACAACAGCGTCCCACAAACAATCGTGGAGGATTGAAAATGACCAATTTATTGTAGGTTTTTTGTGGACGGATTATTATTAGGCGTATGTGTGGAGTAGGCAAACTTGACCGAGGTTTCGCCCTGACCTGGCTGGATTCAAAACACAGGCCTCACCCTTGTAAGGCGAGTGCTCTAACCACTGAGCCAAAGGACTCTACATTATTATTATTATTTCCAAACAGAAGTCCATCTAATTTGTTCTTAAAAGAATCAAACGCTTTCTTAAAGATGTTATGATAATGTTTTTTTAGATCATAGGGTGGTTACATTGACTTTGGGTGTATAAGCATGAGATAGATACACAGGGAATTAAATTCTTACAATGAGTCCCTCCTGTGATTTATAGTGTTCATTGGGGCAAGGAGCAGTTACATGCTAAACTGACTCATAGGATGGAAGTCTCAGTCCATTGGTTATAAGGTCCCCAGATAAAATGAAGTTGCATATTTTACTACAGAATAGCTTGACAAGCCAGTTCTGTCACACTTCCTAAGATTTATTGGACTGTGGAATGCACAGCACTCCCTCCCTTTCTCCACTCCCCACCCAACACTATCCAAATAACAAAGTGATTTCCACAGGAATAGAACAACAGGAAAGATTGTGTGTGTGTGTTAGTTATAACTCGTGAACGTATCTTCTGGTTGTTTGACCTTCCCTAACTGTTTACCCTCAAATTATCTGTAACTAGTCTGAACAACACAAAACGCGAGCGACTGTTTTGATTCACGAGCAGGCAGTCACTGGCGTCTGACGCATTGAATCGAACGGAACAGAAATCCTTCTGGTGTTATATTTGCAACTGGCTTCAGTAAACATGAAAAATACATGGCGTTCCTTCTTATAAAAATGCCAAACAGCTTATCCAGATTTTTTTCATTTTATTTTCCAGTTCGGTAATGGTTTTGTCGTGAAGCGAGCGAGTGATAGAATTAATCACATCAAACAACAATCGGATTGGATTACACTAAGTGATCCTAATGTGATGATGGCTGTCTGTATACCACGAACCACGCAAGAAGAAAGAATGAGCGAAAGAAGGATGCTAATAATAATAATAATAATCCTTCCATATGATATAAAGCCTTTACTCAAAACTTGAGAATGAATCATTCTGTTTCATCACAGGATGCGAAGAAAGGAGGGGGAGAGGGGGACATACACACACCCAAAACAAATTTGCGGAAACCTACTTCAGTGCTCGTGGAGTCAGTGCTCATTTGTGGAGCTCCTGTAGCTTAGTGGTTGGAGCACTTGCCCTACAACAACAACAACTTCTATATGTAGTATATCGCGCCATTCAGGCCAGGTGGCGTCTCAGAGCACTTCAAAAGCGTGAGACAAGCCTGAGACCTGTGTTTGAATCCAGGCAGGTCAGGGAGAAACCTTGGGCAAGTTTCCTTACTCCACACACACGCATAAAATAATACACGCCTCATCACAATCCTTCCAAAAAGATGTTTTAAATTGGTCATTTCAATCCACGACTGTTTGTGAGACACTGCTGTGTGCAATTGGCTGCCGCATTTCGCCCACATATATACAGTCAATTCACTTTGCAGTATACTCTGTGAAGCGCTTTGAGAGGCCTAGAAGAAGTGAAAAGCGCTACATCAAATGCAAGGATTATTATTATTATTGATAATTTGTGGGCAAAGATCACAGACAACGTGAATGTCTGGAAAACCAGTGGCTGCTTAAACTCCTTCCCCGGATGTTTTTTGACTTACAGTTTACTTTCCTCTTCCCCAAGGCCCGGCTCCACTTATCCACTCTGTCTAATCGGAAATACTAAATCTGGATTACAGCACCGGAGAGGCAGTCCGAAGATTTTGCATAACGTTCTGGGTGAGAAAATCTTACACCCCCTCTGGTTAATAAATTTACAGACCTTGACAGTGTTAGCTTACAGAGGGATATTGCCATCATAAAAATCACACCGCCAAAGCCAGTAAATTTTCGGAGGGCAGGACTTAAATAAGATGATCTCCTCTATCAACAGGTATAAACTTACCGACGTTTGGGGAATCAGATGTCCCCTAGCAGCTCGGTAAAACCAAAGCAATACTTTTATTGATGCCACTGACAGTATAAGCAGCTCGAATGACAAACTGTGGGAATATTGTGACTGGCAAATGTGTATTTAAACACATTCTCTCTCTCTCTCGCTCCCTCTCGTCAGTTCGGATCTCACACAGCTTCGCTTGAGTTGACATTTATTATGAATTTTGCTTCTGTTTGTTGTTTGCTGTATATTATTTTATTCCCCCCACCCCACTGCACACACACACGCAAAAAAAAAATCTCCATCTGAGGAGCCAATGCGGACTTGAAATCCCATGGTTTAAAGAAAATAACAAAAATATCAGCAATAAAATCATCTCTTTTTTAAAAAAATGTACCATATGAAAGAAGTGAAGCCACATCCTACATTCCTGATAACAACCAGACTATCAACGTTCTGTACCCAGGTTATCAAATAATAATAGTAATAATACATGCATTTGCTGTAGCACGTTTCACTTCTTCTGGACGCCGTCCGGCGTGGAGGGCCCTATATAAATCAAAGTTGTTGTTGTTGTTGTTGTTGTGGACGTCTCAAAGCGCTTCACAGAACATTCTGTAAAGTGGATTTGACTGTGTATTTGTGGGCGAAACGCAGCAGCCAATTACGCACAGCAGTGTCCCACAAACAGTGGTGGATTGAATGACCAATTTATTTATTTTTTCTTAAGGGATTATTATCATGAATGGGGAGTAAGGAAACTTGTCCTTGTCACTAGTGGTTGGAGCCCTCGACCCAATTTTATGTAAAATACACCCAGATTTATTTTCAAAACCTCACACGCACCATTCTTTCGACCGCGACAACAAATTATAGTTGTACAGTTCCCTACATGTCGTGAAGATGTCTCAAGGAGCTCCACTGTCAGGGATTTGGACCCGAGCTGGGAGTCGGAATCAGGGATCAGGGGAGGAAGGCAAGCGGTTGACCGAACGTGCGGTCAAAGAGGCGGGTCTTGAAGGAGGTAAAGGAGGGAGCGAGGCAAAGGGAATGTAGGATGGAGTTCGAAAGGGTGGGGGTAGAGAGGCTGAAGGCCTGACCGCTGATGGTTGAGTGGACAGGGTTGGGCTGGGGGCGTGGAGCAGGCTGGAGCCCGCTAGGCGGAGTGAGCAGACAGCTCTTCGTAAATCTTACTGATGTGAGAAGTTGGAAAAAAATACTTGATTGTCTGAAGTCTGGAGTTAGTAAACTTTATTGATGCAGATTAAAGTTTATTTCACAGCTGGCCTTTCATGTTGGGAGGAGTTCTCAAAGGGTATGATTTCCTGTAACAGACTTTGCATTTTGTAGTCGAATGCTACAGCCAAACTGCGCATAGAAATGTTCCGCAAACAGTCAGGTTAAGAATATTAACTTTTATTTGGGGGACTGTTAGCAGATACCTGAAGAAACTTCCTTCTATTTTTGAGCAGTGCAAAGGGATCTTTAAAATCCATCTGAACAGGCAGAACAGGGCCGCCGTTTACTGTCTCAAATGAAGGAAAATATCTTTGACACACCCCTGATAAGATGAAGAAAGATTTGATCTCATTCCAGAATGCCCATCATAAAATCATCCTAATGCAACAACAAGCTGTGTGTTTTTTAATGACGCAAAGCAACTCACTGTTTTTAAAAAAATCATTCTCAAAAGTTAGAGATTAAATAAAAAATGATGTGCAACTTTTGAAAACTTATTTTGCCCACAAAAATAACACTTTACAGTACATTCTGGTTTCTGTTTTGAGAAGGTCTCGAAGACATTATAAGGCATTATATCAAAGGCTCGGATTGTTAGAATTATTTATCAATTGGAGTCCTGTAGCTCAGTGGTTAGAGCACTTGCCTTACAAGCGTGAGACCTGTGTTCGAATCCAGATAGGTCAGTGCAAAACCTTGGGCAAGTTTCCTTACTCCGCAAACATGCCTACTAACAATCCCTTCAAAAAAAAACAATAATAAAATCGGTCACTTCAATCCACGACTGTTTGTGGGACACAGCTGTGCTCAATTGGCTGCTGCGTTTCAACCACAAACATACAGTCAATTTACTTTACAGTATATTCTGTGAAGCGCTTTGGGATGTCTAGAAAATGTGAAAAGCGCTATATCAAATACAGTAATTATTATTAGTGTATAAGCATTTCAGCTGAAGCGATTTGTCGAAACACAAGACATTATCTTTACAGGGAACAGAAGAAACAGATCGAGGGGCTTTGTGTTCTGAAGTCAGCTGAACTGGCAAAAATCACCTCCTTTTGGGTGTATCTAGATTGTGTCTGTCCCTCCGTTCAAGCGGAGGACACATCTTTGAGGACACACACTGGCCTGCTTAGGCAAGTGCAAGTCTCCAAGTTCTTTCAAGGAAGGTATTAATGTCTCTCAAAGCCTTCCGAATGTGCCCTGCAAAACAAACCAGCGACTGAACTTCGGATTCGGAGAACAGAGAAAAATCATCGAGTTTCAACGAATCGAGTTTCGATTCATGTTCAGGTTTATTTCCACCATAGCTGTTCTCTCCAGTTGATGACAGTTAATAAGGATTGTCCGTGGACTGTGCAACGCATCACTGTAACAGTGAGCAACTGTACCAATTGCCAAGTCTGCTGCGGTTTATTTACTTCATGCGAGGAGAGCCTAAGCATTGAATAGTACGTGGGTTTGGGCCTTGCTCTGAGTACAGTATAACAGTAGCTGGGATGCAACTCGTTCTGACACTTGGTAATATACAGTCGCCCACATCATACGCAGTCAATTCACTTGACTGCATTATCCATACAGCATCCTTTTGTCATATATGTTCTATCCTGGAGCTCAGTGGTTAGAGCACTCGCCTTACAAGCGTGAGACCCATGTTCAAATCCTGGCAGATCAGGGGCAAGTTTCCTTACTCCACACGCCCTAATAATAATAATCCCTCAAAAAAAAACACAGTAAAATTGGCCGTCTTCAATCCACGGCTGTTTGTGGGGGACGCTGCTGTGCGCAATTGGCTGCTGCGTTTCGCCCACGAATAAACAGTCAATTCACTTTACAGTGCGTTCTGTGAAGCACTTTGAGACGTCGATAAGATGTGAAAAGCGCTACATCAAAACGCGAGGATTATTATTATACGTATACATGTTCTATCCTGCAGCTGGACACAGAATCGGTAATGTTACAATGGCGGCCCCCACCCAAATATCTTTATACTTTCAACTCCTACATTACTGGGATTATTACGACTGTTGTTGCTCAAGCAAAGTAAACAACAACGTGTATTTATACGGCGCCGTTCACGCTAGGTTGTGTAGCGCTTGGAGGGACAACAAGTTTTGTGAGACTATTTTACTTTGGTGCGTTCCTTAACGCACAATCACATCAAGAAAAAGCCAGAGTAAACACAAAGAGGTTCGGCAACACGTACTATTAACACATCTTTTTTTTCTCCCTTTCCCGTGAGCGTGACTTCAGAAATTAACTCACGGATGATAAACACGCGTCTCCCAAACAATCATAACAATACTGCTTGCATTTGATGCAGCGCTTTTCACATCGTGTCGACTTCTCAGAGCGCTTCACAGAATGTACTGTGAAGCGAATCTCTCCGTTGCAAAATTAAGCGCGGTTCGATAAGATTTTAGTTCACCTGAACGAGTGTCGGTTATTCGTTAGGAAAAAAATGAAAGAAAGGTAGGGCGACAGAACAAACTGTCTCAAAACAAGTGCCTGTGATTTTGAACAGCAAAATGAAACCCAAATTGGTAGTTTTCTTTTTTGGTGGATTACTCAACGCTTGTCTTTATATTTCCTCTGGCCAAGGTGGGAATGAATGGTATGCAAAGCCACCAAAACTATTTTCTACGCGGTCATACCATTCGAAAAGGGCACAATTTCAGATTTGGGTTTGTGCTTTGCAAAACTGTGAGTGTGTGTATTTTATATAGTGGTGTAAGGAAGATAATACAACAAACAGCAGTTATATCCCTGTGCCCTCCATTACTTTCAACCTCTTTCTTAATCCAGTTAAATTTTTCCGAGCCAGGTGAACGTTTCTTCCTGATTGACCCCTGCACCTTCCTATATTCTAGTTTATACCCCACTCCTCAATTTAACTCGAGTTCTTTCACAAAAGCACACATTCTGGCAGCAGGTCTGTGTGTTCATTTGTTTTGTTTTAACGAAAAGTACTTCACGCAAGCACAAGAAATGTGAAACGCAAATATCAAATATGGCCAAGTATATCTGCAATGGATGCGAAACGGTTTGGGTGTGTTTTTGTATAGCATTCATTATTCTAAAACTATTTTTTAAAAATCAAATCACCTCCTCTCCTCATATATACTGTGTATATTTCACCCACAAATATACAGTCAATTCACTTTACAGTATATTCTGTGAAGCGCTTTGGGACATCTAGAAGACGTGAAAAGCGCTATATCAAATGCAAAGATGATTATTATTATTATTATAAAAACAAATTACTTCTCTCGTCAGGTGTGGTTCTTAATCATCCCCACATGTGTGTTTGTCTAATATAATCCTAGTTGACGTTTCAGAGTCAAGACATTTTAAGAGCAAAATACAATAAGATATTTCAGTATTTGGCTTTCAGTGGTCAAACCTCTCTTCGTATTTCCACTATGGAAGGATATTTTCTTCAACGGGGGAAGTGGATGGGTGAGAACTACAGTTATTAATTATGAGGGATTAATAATAGTTATGGTATCTGCAGAAAAAAAGTAGTTTCAGACTTATATTTCTGAACGATACTATTATTAATAATCACAATTCTTGATTTAAATGTTTTATCATTTCTGATTCAGGTTTAACCCGCGTATGAAAAAAAAGATCTACCCACAAGAAAAAACACTCCACCGAAGATGACTTGAAAAAGCTGCTAGAACATTTATGTCATGGGGAGTCCTGTAGCTCAGTGGTTAGAGCGCTCGCCTGACATGGGTGAGACCTGTGTTCGAATCCAGGCAGGTCAGGGCAAAACCTTGGGCAAGTTTCCTTACTCCACACACACACACGCCTAATAATAATCCCTCCAAAAAAAAAAATTGGTCATTTCACTCCATCACTGTCTGTGGGACACTGCTGTGTGCAATTGGCTGCTGCGTTTCGTCCACAAATACACAGTCAAATCGACTTTACAGTATATTCTGTGAAGCCCTTTGAGACGTTTAGAAGACGTGAAAAGCGCGGTATCAAATACGAGGATTATTTATTATGATTATTATTAAGTGGTCCGAGTGATATTTTTGTGTGGGGGGTGTGGGGGTGGGGGGGGGCGGGGGAGAGCTTTGAATGAATGAATTCACCACAACTCTCGCGCTTGACGCTGTAAGTCTCTCCGTAACTTCGTGGAACCTTAGAGCGCAGGAGGAAGCCGTTCGGCCCACGTTGCCCGAGCCGGCGGCCGTTTGAAAGAGCCACCGACCCGTCTCACTCTCGACCCAACAACAACAGTAATAATAATAATAATCCTTGCTTTTCGACATAACGCTTTTCACGTCTTCTAGACGTCTCGGGGCGCTTCGCAGTATTTACTATCAAGTGAATTGACTGCATCTATCGGTGGGTGAAACGCGGCAGCCAACTGCGCGCAAAGCAGCGTCCCCGCAAACAGCCGTGGATTGAAATGACCAATTTTTAGACAGTCAACTCAAACCGCAAGGTACGTTTCTCCCGACGCTTCCTCCATATGTCACGCGCGTGCCAACACCCCACCCCCCCCACCCCCCCCCTCACCCCCCAACCCCGCCCAGGGTCCTTACCTGTTCCCTTTGAATGCACGGAAGTGAAGTGCGCCTGTGAGGTTTGGAGCCGGGCTGGCAGTTGGAGATCTCGGCTGCGATGACCGAACTCGACCTGCGCCTCCTCTTGAGGACCGGGACCTTCTCCTCCGCGGCGGCCCCGGCCGGGCCTCTGGGGGCCATTCCCGTTGGCGAGGCGCCGGCGACGTAGCGGGCCAGGGCCACCCCCACGATCCCCATCGTGTAGGCCAGGAAGGGCCTCCAGCTGGCGCGGACCCCGTCCAGCGACACGAGCGAGACGGTCCTGACCAGGCTGGTGAAGAGCAGGGAGCAGGCGCCTTCCCTCGGCCTGAGGACCATCAGAGCGCCGAGGGCCAGGGAGGCCAGGACCACGGCCGTGGCGGTGACGGACAGGAGCTGGTCCTCGCCCACCAGGGCCCCCTGGAGCAGGGCCTCGCCCAGGCAGCAGGCGGCCAGGAGCCACGCGGCGATGCGGGCCTTCCCGCGGCGGATCAGGTACAGGCCCATCCAGAAGAACGCGCTCATCAGGCTGAACAGGGGCACGGCCGAGCGCAGCAGGGTCGCCAGCGCGGCTTCCGCCGAAGATTGGCGTGGCCCGTCCTCCTCCTCTTCCTCGTCCTTCCCCCCGTCGCCCCCTCCCCCTCCTCCTCCTCCTCCTCCTCCTCCTCCGCCTCCCGTCTCCCGCCCGTCGAGTCCGCTCCTCTCCCCGCTCACGAACCTCATGAGCAGGGCCAGCAGCAGGGAGAGGGTCCCCGCGCAGACGGCCGCGGAGACCAGCCGCACGGTCATGAGCCTCCGCAGAGCCTTTGCCCACCAGGGCCTGGCCGGGTGGTCTCGGGGCAGGGCCGCGGCGCAGCCCCGGACGTAGCCGTTGCGGTCGCCCCCGGCCGCCGGCTTCTCGTGCCCGCAGCCCACCTTGCCCCGCGAGGAAGCCGGCTCCGAGGCCATGGCCGCAGTTTCTCGTTGGCGGGAGGACAAGGGGACAATGGCGTCCTGTCCCTCCCACCAAACAAAAGTCCCTATCACTTCGAGATGGACAGATGTATAGATATATATAGAGAGAGAGTATAGGGAGAGAGAGAGATGGAGAGAGAAAGAGAGAGGGAGGGAGGGAGGGAAGGAGGGAGGGAGGGAGGGAGGGAGGGAGAATCGACTGGATTAAATTGGGTAGCGAAACCAGGGGGTACGAGGTCGAGTTAGAGGGAGATTGACATGGCGGCTGATTGCGCGAGAGCTCGGTCTCCCCTTGCCTCGAACCCTTCGCCCGGCTCTCGAACTGCCCGGTATTTTCCGCGGGCGATCAAGGGAGGGAAGAGCCGGAGAGGAGATGCCCATCGAGCACGCGCAGGGCGGCCGCGGACATCACCACCTGGCCGCCTTCATCGTCGCCTCCGCCATCATCTTCGTCACTTTCACCTTCATCGTCTCACACGCACAGGTCGAGGCACATCACCGTGTGACTGTTGTTCTCGCTGTCCCCTGCCCTGGTCTCTTCCAACACCAACCAACACAGTCTCTCCTCTCCTCTCTCCTCTCTCCTCTCTCTTCTTCTTCTTCCTCCTCTCTCCTTCGCTCCTCTCCTCTTCTTCTCTCCTCCTCTCCTCCTCCCTCTTCGTTCTTCTTCTTCTCTCCCTCTCTCCTCCTCCTCCTCCTCCTCCTCTCTGCTTCTCTCCTCTCGCTTCTTGTCTTCCTCCTCTCCTCTGTTTCTTCTCTCTTCCTCTCTTCCTCTCCTCTCCTCTCTCTCTCTCTCCTGCCTACTCTTTGTCGCTGTTTGACAGCCTCTCCCACACAGAATCGTCACCAACTTCATTGACTTCAGACTTCATCCTGTGGGTTACAGCTTGTGTTATATCCTTTACCCTTCTCTCTCTCTCTCTCTCTATCTCTCTATCTCTCTCTCTCTATCTCTCTCTCTCTATCTCTCCTCTCTCTCTCTATCTCTCTATCTCTCTCTCTATCTCTCTCTCCTCTGCTTCCCCCCTTCCTTCTCTCTGTGCGTGTCTCTCTCTCTCTCCCTTCTCTCTCTCTGCGTCTCTCTTTCCTCTCTCTCCCTCTCTCTCTCTCCTTCTTTCTCTCTCTCTTTCTGCGTCTCTCTCTCTCTCTCTCTCCTTTCCTCTCTTCCCCCCCCCTGCGTCTCTCTCTCTGTCTCTCTGTCTGTCCTTTCTCCTTCCCCTTCTCTCTCTCTCTCTCTCCACGTATCTCTCCTTTCTCTCTCTGTCTCTCTCTCTCTGTCCTCTCTCTCTCTATGCCTGTCTTTCTCTCTCTGTCTATCCCTGTCCCACTCTGTCTCTCTCCCTGTCTCTGCCCCTCTCTCCCTGTCTCCCTATTCCCTCTCCCTGTCTTATCTTCTCTCCCTCTGACTCTATCCCTTTCTCTCTATCCCTTTCTCAGTCTATCTTCTCCCCTTCTCTGTCTTGTCTGTCTGTCCCTCTCTCTGTCTTGTCTGTCTTGTCTGTCTGTCCCTCTCTCTGTCTTGTCTGTCTTGTCTGTCTGTCCCTCTCTCTGTCTTGTCTCTCTTGTCTGTCTGTCCCTCTCTCTGTCTTGTCTCTCTTGACTGTCAGTCTCTCTCTCTCTCTCTCTTTCTCTCTGTCTATTTCTCTCCCTGTGTCTGTCTCCCTGTCCCCTTCTCTCTCTCTCTCTCTCTGTATCACTCTCTCTGTCTGTCTCTGCCTCTCTGTCTGTCCCCCCCTCTCTCTGTCTCTGTCCCCTTCTCTCAGTCCCTCTCTCCTCCTCTTCGTTTTCTCTGCAAATAACAAACACACACACGCACACGGTATGTGTGTGTGAGAGTGAGAGAGAGAGAGAGATGAGGGATGCAGTGAAGAATTGGCTGGAAGCCTCAAATGGATTCAGCTCTAACTTAAAGAGCCTTTGCTGTAACATGGAGCTTTGCTCAGCTGCACAGACAGGGCTGTGGAGGTGAGCAAAGCAACACACAAGTTCCCATTGAACTGTTTCCCTTCCAACGGTTAGAGCACTCCCCTTGCAATTGAGCGTGAGACCTGTGTTCGAATCCAGGCAGGTCAGGACAGGGCGAAACCTTGGGCAAGTTTCCTTCCTCCACACACACACACACACACACACACACACACACACACACACACACACACACACACACACACACACACACACACACACACACACACACACACACACACACACACACACACACACACACACACACACACACACACACACACACACACACACACACACACACACACACACACACACACACACACACACACACACACACACACACACACACACACACGCCTAATAATAACCCGTCCCCCCCCCAAAAAAAAACCCCCACACCATAACAAAAATTGGTCATTTTCAATCCTCGACTGTTTGCGGGGGACGCTGCCGTGCGCAATTGGCTGCCGCGTTTCGCCCACAAACGTACAGTCGATTCACTTTACAGTCTATTCTGTGAAGCGCTTTGAGACGTGGATAAGATGTGAAAAGCGCTATCTCAAATGCAAGGATTATGAATATTATTATTATTATTAGAGATATATACATTTATATACAGTATAACTGGGGGGGGGGGGGGGGGGGGCAGAGAAGCAAATACATAGTCAAACCATCCTTGAGTCTAAAACATCCCACCTCACCCTCTCATCTGCTTTATTTGAATCCCAGATTATAACACATTGATCTGACAAATTGAACCTCTCTCTGTTTCCCTCTCTTCCTCCCTGTCTCACCCACTCTCTGCAATTCGCTTCCAGCGAAGCAACCTTGGTCTGTGTTGTTTGCATCCGGCAATGAATGATGTTTCTGTGCTATGCATTGCTTGACGCAGCTTTCAGAGAGAGAGAGAGAGAGAGAGAGAGTGAGAAGAGAGAAAATGAGAGAGAGAGAGAGAGAGAGAGAGGGGGGCGAAGAGCGAAGGGTTGGGTTGAACTTGACAATACAAAGAACTTTTGATGTTGGTGCTGAAAAAAGGTTTTGTCAACTGTTCGAAGCCGCCTCACCTTGTTATCAGCAGCTAGATCTTGGTCCCAGTATAAAGGCCGGTCTTTGCTAACTTGGTAGCTGAGTTTCCAACGACAGTACTACCTATTCCATGACTTTGGATCTCCGTGTGTCTGGTTTTTTTCGTCAGTGGTAACTCTTTCGCTCCACATTTTAATCCCGATAATAATAATAATTGTTAGAATCCCTCCCTCACTCCCTTTTGCCCGCCCCGCCCCCCCCCCCCCCCCCACCAACCCCCACCCCCCTCCTTTTCTATTTTCAGGTCACGCCTGCCTGAAGACTTTTCTTTTCGACCGCACTCTCGTTCACCTTCTTCCCCCAACACCACCCACCACCCCCCCCCCACCCGGAGGGCGCTACACAAATTGTTGTTGTTGTTGTTGCATTGCGTCTCTCAGACGTCTCAAAGTGCTTCACAGAACATGCTGTAAAGTGGATTGACAGTGTGTTTTGTGGGCGAAACGCAGCAGCCACAATAGGGACCCACAAACAGTCGTTGATTGAGTGACCAAATTACTATTGTTTTTTGAAGGGATTATTACCCCAGGAAAGCCAGGATCCGCCAATCGACTAATAGCTTTTAGTTTCTTACTTACTGCTAGGTAAACAGAGGTGTGTGGAGCAAGGAAAGTTGCCTAAGGTTTTGCCCTGCCCTGGAATCAAACCCAGGTCCTCTCATTTGTGAGGGGAGTGCTTCAGCCACTGAGCTACACGACTCCACAATATACGAATGCTCTGTATGAATGGGTGCCTTTCCCCCCCCTTCTTTTTAAAGGAAGCTCAACCAATTATACTTTCAGATGTACTTGATGTAAAATTATAATAAAATAATAATAATACTTGCATTTGATATTGCGCTTTTCGCGTCTTCTAGACTGTGTCTCAAAGCGCTTCACAGAATATACTGTAAAGTGAATTGACTGTATATTTGTGGGCGAAACGCAGCAGCCAATTGCGCACAGCAGTGTCCCACAAACAGTCGTGGTTTGAAATGACCTATTTATTATTGGGGGGTTTTCGAGGGATTATTATCAGTCGTGTGGAGTAAGGAAACTTGCCCAAGGTTTCGCT
Source organism: Hydrolagus colliei (assembly GCA_035084275.1). Classification (NCBI taxonomy): domain Eukaryota; kingdom Metazoa; phylum Chordata; class Chondrichthyes; order Chimaeriformes; family Chimaeridae; genus Hydrolagus; species Hydrolagus colliei. Next base: position 7,857,465 of record CM068746.1, on the reverse strand, counting down.
CTGACCTGCCTGGATTTGAACCCAGGTCTCTCACTTGTGAGGTGAGTGCTCTAACCACTGAGCTACAGGACTCCAAAATTAGCATCTAAATGAAATGTAAACACATGATGAGAATTCAAGCTTGACCTCGCTAATTCCTTGCTCACTGGACTTCCCCAACTCCTCTCTCCACAAGCTGGGGTTTATTGATAACCCTGCAGCTCGCGTCCTCTCCCGTACCATGACCCCCCATCACCCCCAGACCTCGCCCCCATCCCTCAAAGGATCAAACGTAAGATCCCATTTCACACAATTTCCCGCAAACAATCACGAGGTCGGTGACCAGTTGAACAGCTGTCTGCGACACTCCTCTTTTTGAATAGCAGCAAACAATAGCAAAAGGTAACGCTAAGTTACAGTAAGGTAGTGCTTAGTGAACTGTGCCTTACTATGGGAGGTCACAAGTTTCCCCTAGAATCCCTCAACCCGTTGCTATCGCGACTGTTCCTTCCTTGGCAATTGCCAAGCAATGTTCTGCATACAAATTGCAGGGATCCGTTGGAGATATACAGGTTGACAGAATAACATCCGATACTGTATAGCGCTGCGATCGTAATCAATTATTAGCTTGAACACGTAGGGGGGGAAATTTAATTTATTTAATACAGTGCCATTCACGTTGGGGGGGCAAATCAACGTATTGTACTTCACAAGATATTTATTTACGTTCCACTAAACCAAAGTCCTGTTGGAGACTTGTAGCTCAGTGGTTAGAGCACTTGCCTCACAAGCGTGTTAGGCTGTGTTCGAATCCAGGCAGATCAGGGAGAAACTTTGGGCGAGTTTCCTTACTCCACACGCACGCCTAATAATAATCCCTCCGAAAAAAACTTGGTCATTTCAATCCACGACTGTTTGTGGGGACACTGCTGTGGGCAATTGGCTGCCACGTTTCGTCCACAAATATACAGTCTATTCACTTTACAGTATATTCTGTGAAGCGCTTTGAGGCGTCCAGAAGACGTGATCAGCGGTATATCAAATGCGAGGATTATTATTGTTATAATGATTTTAAATCTGATCCAACAACAACATTACATCTGTGGATCATCCTTCACATCGTTGGGACGTCCCAAGGCGCGATTACATTAAAAAAAGAGGAAAAAATGCTGGTTTTACCATTGCGGTAGGGCAGAATTATCTTCCGTGCCTTGGAACGTCCTCCCAACGTGAAAGGCGCTCTATAAATGTAATTATGTTGTTGTTGTTCAAACATAGTCCTTTCATTAACATACAACTCCCGAGTAGCAAACATTCACACTCACATGGTTGGAACTGCCCATAGGTTTCAAGGTAGTAATAATAATAATAATAATCCTTGCATTTGATATAGCGCTTTTCACATCTTGTCGACGTCTCAAAGCGCTTCACAGAATATACTGTAAAGTGAATTGACTGTATATATGTGGGCGAAAGATGGTGAAAACTTTCATGTTACCTTGTTCTCAGGGTAACATCGAAGACGCCAGTCTTTCAGATAAAAATAATAATAATCCTTGCATTTGGCCTAGTAATGTGTCACGTCGTTGAGACGCCTCAAAGCACTTCACAGAATGTACTGTAAAGCGAAGTGACTGTACATGTTGTGGGGAAAAACCCGGCAGCCAATTGCACACAGCAGTGTCCCAAAGCGAGGTCAGTGAGGTCAGTGAGTGACCAAATTATTACTGGTTTTTTTTAATAAAGGGATTATTATCCCTGGAAAAGCGATCCGCTGTTCGACTAACAGCCAGGTTCCTACTTACTGCTAGTTAAGCAGGAGTGTGTGGGGTAAGGAAACTTGCCTAAGGTTTCGCTCTGCCTGGGATTCAAACTCACATCCTCTTACCTTTGAAGCAAATGCTGCCTCCCAAATACACTATGGGACTCCATACAAATCTAAAAATGTTGATAAGGTTATGATATTTTCTAGCAATGTGTGGAATCTTGCTGTGCACAACATGGCAACTGAATTTGCTTTCAAAAACAGTCAATGTACTTGACAGTAATTACTCTAAGGCATTTTGAGATATTTTGACATGGTAAAATATTATGAAAATCCAAGTCCTCTCTATCTATGGTAAAAGTATTCAGCAGACAAACTGCAATGTTTCAGAACTTGGCTTCACATGAGCTGCAATTAGACTGTAAACAGTGTAAAACTCCTCTGGGATGTAGTCTCGCAGTCCTAGAAAAACACTGAGACTAAAGTGATTTGACTGCCGTTGTATCACATATTTCAAGTAATAATAATAATAATAATCATCCTTGCATTTGATATAGCGCTTTTCACATCTTCTAGACGCCTCAAAGTGCTTCATAAAATAAACTGTAAAGCGAATTGACTGTTTATATGTGGGCAAAACATGGCAGCCAATTGCACATAGCAATGTCCCACAAACAGTCATGGATTGAAAAGACCAATTAAAACATTTTTTGGAGGGGAGGGATTATGGATAAGGAATCTTGCCCAAGGTTTCACCCTGCCTGGCATTGAACCCAGGTTTTTTGTTTGCAAGGCGAGTGCTCTAACCACTGAGCTGCAGAACTCCACAAACATAAGAGCATAAGAAAACTAGACCAGAAAACATCAATGTCCATCTAGTTTGCCTTCCACATTCCTGGCAGTCGCTTGCACATATGTCTCAAACTACCCTTTGTACTACTGTATATCCCATAATGTTATTTCCTAAACGAACTGCAATGTAAAGAACATTGAACTATGTTCCAGCGCATCACTGCTCCATTGAAGTTTGATAGAAATGAGTGTCCTATAAGAACATAAGAATTAGGAGCAGGAGGAGGCCATTTGGCCCCTCGAGCCTACCCTGCCATTTGATAAGATCATGGCTGATCTTTTGACCTAACTCTAATTAGGTCAAAACCCATAACCCCTGATCCCTCTATTTTTTAAAAAAATCTATCAGTCTCAGCCTTGAAAATGTTCAAGGGCTGAGCATCTACAGCCTTCTGCGGTAGTGAATTCCATAAATTCACTACCCTCTGAGTGAAGAAATGTTTCCTCAACTCTGTTCTAAAAGGCTGACCCTTAATTTTAAGACTGTGACCCCTGGTTATAGATTCTCCTACCAGGGGAAACAATCCCTCAGTGTCTACTTTATCCAGCCCTTTAAGAATCTTATGTGTTTCAATAAGACCCCCCCCTAATTATTCTGTACAGTGTACACTAGAGAATACAGCCTTAGTTTATTCAACCTATCCTCATAGGTTAGTCCCCTCATCCCAGGAACTAACCTAGTGAATCTACGCTGCACCCCCTCTAAGGCAAGTATGTCCTTTTATAAATAAGGAGACCAAAACTGCACACAATACAATACAATAGGTGCAGTTTCACCAGAGCCCTATACAGTTGCAGCAAGACTTCCCTACTTTTGCAATGAACGCTAACATGCCGTTCGCCTTCTTAGTTGCTTGCTGCACCTGCAAACTAACTTTCTGAGACTGGTGTACAAGGACACCCAAATCCCTTTGTACACTAACACTATCTAACCTCTCCCCGTCTAGAACATAATTGTTTGTTTGTTTTCTTCCCCACATTAAGTTCCATCTGCCCACTCCCCTAGCCTATCTATATCTTGTTGCAATCTTTTTGCATCATCGTCAGAGCTCACTCTGCTACCTAGTTTAGTATCGTCCACAAATTTAGACATGTTACATTCAATGTCCTCGTCTAGATCATTGATGTAAATAGTAAATAGCTGAGGCCCAAGCACTGATCCTTGTGGTACTCCACTAGTTACATCCTGCAAATTCGAGACTGACTAGTTTATACCTACTCTCTGTTTTCTACCCGTTAACCACTCTTCTATCCATGCCAATATGTTTCCATTAATCCCGTAGGCCTTGACTTTGTGCAATAGCCTTTTGTGTAGCACTTTATCAAATGCCTTTTTAAAATCTCAATATACCACATCTTCTAGTTCCCCCCCTATCCAACCTGCTAGATACATCCTCAAAAAACTCTAAAAGATTAGTTAAGCATGACTTCCCTTCGGTAAAGCCATGCTGACTCTGCCTAATCTTGTTATGGTCTTCCAGGTATCCCATAACGACGTCTTTAATTAAGGACTCAAGAATTTTCCCTACCACTGATGTCAGACTAACTGGTCTATAGTTCCCTATCTTTCCTCTTCTACCCTTCTTAAATAGTGGAATAACGTTTGCAATCTTCCAATCAATGGGAACTAATCCTAGTTCAGCTAATCGAGTTCAACTCATTTTCATTTAACTTCAGTAAACTTCACTATCTTGAATACGGTTAGTGATTGTTGGATCGTGGAGCTCCTGTAGCTCAGTGGTTAGAGCACCCGCCTTACAAACATGAGACCTGTGTTCAAACCCAGGGAGGTCAGGGCGAAACCTTAGGCAAATTTCCTTACTCTACATGCCTAATAATAATCACTCCACAAAAAAACACAATTGTAAAAATTGGTCATTTCAATCCACGTTTGTGGGGACGCTGCTGTGCGCAATTGGCTGCCACGTTTCGCCTACAAAATATACAGTCAATTCACTTTACAGTATATTCTGTGAAGCCATTTGAGACATCAGAAGACGTGAAAAAAAGCACTCTATCAAATGCAAGGATTATTATTATTATTACTCGTAAAAATCCAGCGACGGGCACAGAGAGATGACAGGCTCCCAGATCAGCACCAGTTCCTCTTACATAATGCCAGGATAAGTTATGATCAGCAGGGTCATAAGAACAAGATTTCTTCAGAGACAGAGGTAATAAAAAGCATGAATTTAATACAGCACCTCAACCATTGAAATTTTGCAAAGCACTTTGCACGATAAATTACCTTGATGTGTGGTCGCAATAGACGAACATAGCATTTATATCTGCTCTACAGTAATGTCCTACAGATAGCACAGAGCAGAATAACCAAATAATAATTACTAATAATAATAATAATCCTTGCATTTGATTTAGCGCTCTATCACGAGACATCTCAAAGTGTTCCACAGACTATACAGTAAAGCAAATTGGCTGTGTATTTTTTTGTGGCCGATACTTCACTTGAAACCATCCACTCTGCCCTCACCCTCTGGAACTCCATCCCGCAGTCCCTCCACTTCGCCTCATCCCTCGCCTCCTTCAAGACTGACCTCAAGACCCTCCCTTTTGACAATGATCACCGGGACTGCTAGCAGTGATATTGCTTAATTAGGCTGTTTACCAAAGCAGTCAGCAACCCTCATAAAAATGATTGGAACACCCATCAGGGCTATGTGTTTTGTAAGGAGAGCATTTAGTTTGGAATATACACCATACAACCCAAGAGAAAGAATAGACAACAACAACAAACAAAATGACACTTGTATATCGCCTTTCACATCAGGAGGACGTCCCAAGGCGTCACAGACGAGGTGGGGGGCGGGGGGGAATTGATAAGCCTGGAGCACACTGTGTAGTGAAGTGGCCAGGGTTCAAATATCATGCGTGTAAAACAAACTTCACATGGTTCCATGTAATTAGTTGAAAGTGATTGTGATTTATTATACAAAATCCACAAGAGCTTCATTCAATTCAGGGTAAACAACATTAATCAAATTCAAAATGCCTCCGCACGTTACCCTACCAAAGAAATAACTTTTCCCACAGTTTTACACTGTGTATAAACTCTTAATTACAGCCATTTACATTTTGGCTTCAATATTGGAAAATTTGCTCACTGACTTACAAATCTCTCCAGCTTGCTATGCAACTCGCTGTGCGAGTTAAGCTGCAACTTGTTCCGACCCTTACAACAACAACAACAACTTGCATTGATCTTGCGCCCCTCACACAGGATAGCGTCCCAGAGCGTTTGGCGGTGGTAGAGTACGATGCTGAGCTGGTGGGAGGGGACCGTAGGCACGGAAGAAAAGGAAGGTCTTTAGGCATGACCGGAGGATGGGGTAAGGAGTGGGTAAGGAAGAGGGATAGAGTGAGGCTTATTTATTTTTATGTATAACACTACGGTACTAATAATAATCCTTGCTTTTGATATAGCACATTTCACATCTTTGAGACGTCTCAAAGCGCTTCACAGAAAATTCCGTAAAGTGAATTGATTGTAACAACAACAACAACGTTGATTTGTATAGTGCCCTCCACGCCAGACGGCGTCTCAGAGTGCTTCATGTATATGTGTGGGCGAAACGCGGCAGCAAATTACCACACAGCAGCGTCCCACAAATAGTCATGGATTGAAGTTAACCAATTTACCTGTATATCACATTATCAGGCATGTGGAGTAAGGAAACCTGCCTAAATATATACATGTGTGTAGATATATATATATCACAGTTTCCTCTGCACCATCTGAAGGAAGCAAATTCAACATCATTAAGTGTGGTACTATATCTAGAATCAGAACATGAGAACTTCTAACCCTTCGATAGGGACCAGTTTTGAGTCCGTTTTCCAAAGAAGGAATTTCTATACTAAAACCTGTGTTGAACAGAAACGCTCCATCCATTAACACCCCCCAGAACAACAGCAGGGACCTTGTGGAGGGTGACAAATTTCACCTCCACAGATTTCACTCGTCTGTCATTAAACCTTTGTAACAGTTACTAGTTTGCTTCCAATAGTCCAAATTCAGAAAATACCGTTGAGAAATTTACGAGATCAAAACCTCTAAATATGGAATGACCAACTGGAAACTGTGGCACTGAGTCAAGTGGAGTCCTGTGGAGTAGTGTATGGAACACACTCATCTCGCTCGCAAGAGGACACTGGTTCTATTGCGGGCAAACACTTAGGGAAGTTTCCCTCCTCCACACACCTCTGTTTACCCAGCAGTAAGTAGGTTGTTAGTCGATTGGTGGACCGCTTTCGGGGATAATAATCCCTCGAAGAACATTGGTCATTCAATCCACGTCTACGGGACACTGCTGTGAGCAATTGGCTGCAGTGTTTCGCCCACGAAACACACAGTCCATTCACTTTACAGTATATTCTGTGAAGGGCTTTGAGAGACGCCTCGATGAACTGATAATGGGCTATATCAAATGCAAGGATTATTATTAATGTAACTGTGTGGGATTTTTCGAAAGGCAATTAGAGCTTCATTGAAGCAAAGGTACCGAACGCAAGCGGTTTTACATTTGGCACCAAGTATATAAAAAACTATTGCTCCATCACCACTGCCTCTGCTTTTGCTGGAGACTGGCACAGCAATTAATGTAACAAATTATTCACCAATGGAACATTCACGGAGTTCAAAGAAAAACACTCATGAATAAAACAACGCAGCGAATGCTCACCGGGATTGGCCGATGAGGAGCATTGTTTAAATTTACTGCTATCGACTGGAAAATAACCTGCACTTTTTTTTTCCATTACGACTGAGACGCGAGTAAAGGAACCTAAAACATGGCGATTTCAAACTAGATTCCCTGATAACCCAAGGATATAAGAGTTTGCTCGATGGAAAACCGCAGTCCATCTAGTTCGCCCTTCTACCCTAAGATAATAATACAATAATAATATTATTATTTCCCAACAAAAAACTTTGTCTTGAAAGAATTGACAGTTTCTGCTTCCACTGTTTCCTTAGGGAGTCTGTTTCACACATTTAATAATGATAATAACGTAGTAATAATAATTCTTGCATTCAATATTGTGCTTTTCACATCTTCTAGACGTCTCAAAGTGCTTCACAGAATAGATTGTAAAGTGAATTGACTGTATATTTGTGGGCGAAATGCGGCAGCCAATTGCACACAGCAGTGTCCCCACAAACAGTCATAGATTGAACCCTGGTCTCTCGTTTGCAAGGCAAGTGCTCGAAACCACTGAGCTATAGGACTCCACATAAGGCACTATATCAAATGCAAGGATTATTATTATTATGAATTAACTTTACAGTACATTCTGCACTCAGGGTTGTGCTCTGAGACACTACCCTGCCTGAAGAGCAGCGAAAAAGTGCAAGTTATAGTGTAGAGTCCTGTAGCTCAGTGGTTGGAGCGCTCGCCTTACAAGAGTGAGACCTGTGTTCGAATTCAGGCAGGTCAGGGCGAAACCTTGGTCAAGTTTCCTTACTCCACACACACGCCTAATAATAATCCCTCCAAAAAAAACAATAATAAATTGGTCATTTCAGTCCACGACTATATGTCGGACACTACTGTGCACAAGTGACACCCACAAATACACAGTCAATTCACTTTACCATATATTCTGTGAAGCGCTTTGAGACGTCTAGAAGATGTGAAAAGTGCCATATCAAATGCAAGGATTATTATTATTATTAAGTTGTTCTTCTGTGAAGCACTTTGAGACATCTCATCGTGTGATACAGCAAGGATATCAAATGCAAGGATTATTACTATCTATTATTATTATGCAGACTGGAATCAGAATGAAACTTAACACAAGAGGTGCAACAGAGAGAGAATAAAAAAAACACATCGGTAAAATCGGAATAGCACGCTGTCTCTCAATTATTTTTTGCAATGAAAGTAAACCTGCAACAAGAAAAGACAATTTAGGCTATTAATCACACTCCTTCCGCAGACTACAAACAGACATGACTATTTCATGGAGCTTGCTTTCCTACAGAATATCTGAGACCAATGCTATCGTGGACTTTCAGCTGTCGAGTCTATTTCCTGGGAGAAAATTCAGCTCCTCTCATTATTTGATTGTTTCATTCCTGAACCAGCCAGAGCAGTTGTAGAGGAATCCTTTCCAATAAATAACCATTTATAATAAGAATAATAAGAATAACCCTTGCATTTGATATAGCGCTTTTCACATCTTATTGCTGTCTCAAAGCGCTTCACGGAATATATTGTAAAGTGAATTGACTGTATATTTTGCTGCAGCCAATTGCGCGTGGCAGTGTCCCACAAACAGTCGTGGATTCAAATGACCAATTTTTATTATTGTGTGTTTTTGTGGGGGGGGGAACAAATTGTTATTAGGAATGTGAGTGGAATAAGAAAATTTGTCCAAGGTTTCGCCCTGATCTGCCTGGATTCAAACACAGGTCTCACGCTTGTAAGGCGAGTGATCTAACCACTGAGCTACAGGAGCTACACAAGAAGGTAGTGTGCCTGGATTTGAATGATAATCCAGATACAATCCCATCAGGTATCTATATGAACTTACAATGACTTGTTTTTGTGACTTATAGTCAGATGATTCCAAATATGTTCTAATATTTTATTAGCTTTGCTGATAACAGCTTCACATTGATTGGGAACTTTCAGTGAACAATCAATAATCACATCAAACCCTTTCCCTTCTCTATCTCCGCTAATGGACACTCCTCAATAGAGTACATATATTAGCGGTGTCTTGTTCCAATACGGATCACATTAAAATCCATCTGCTCTTCCTCGGCTTACCACATCAATGTGCCCAGCTCTTTTTGAATGCGGTCAGTCTCTCTTCAACTGACCACATCATGGAGTCGTTAGCAATATTATCAAATGATACTATCACAAGAAGCATCTATCTGAATTATTTGGGATCGGTGAGGAATCCAGAGAGAGTCACTATGAATTTTCATTTGTCGCCGTGCATCAGATAACTGTGTCCGATTAATACTGGTGTCAATAAGGCACAGTCTGAACTCTATCTAGGTTAGACAGGCAGGCACACTCCCCTTGTAAAATAATTGCAATATTACAATCCGAATAATGGTTATATACAAACTGGCAGCCACGTTTGCCCACATCAGTCAATTCACTTTGTTGTATATTCTTTGAAGCGTTTTGAGACGTTGCGAAGACATGATAAGGCACTATATCAAATGCAAGGGTTATTATTATTGAAATAATTGCAAAGGTGAAAGAAGACCAAAGTCCATCTAATTCACCTTCCACCATCCTGGCAGTCGCTTGCACATGTCATGTCCCAAACTAAGTACAGTACTGCATCTCACTGTGTTATTTCCCAGAAGAAATCTATCTAATCTGCTTTTCAAAGAATATTTTAACACAGTGAGCAGAACTCTGCGATGACCAGATTTATACCTGAATTGAATGTAGGAATAATGATTTTTTTTAACTGTAGCCTCACCTCAGGTTGGTGTGTTGCTAGGACAATGGCAAAAAAAAAAACTCAAAACAGCTTATACACAAAATAAATCTTCTATAATGACAACAATAACTTAGAATAACCCTTGCGTTTGATATAGCACTTTTCACATCTTCTAGACGCCTCAAAGCTCTTCACAGAATAAAGTGTAAAGTGAATTGACTGTATAATTGTGGGCGAAACGCGGCAACCAATTGCGCACAGCAGTGTCCTACAAACAGTCATGGATTGAAACAAACAAATTTATTATTGCTTTTTTTAGAGAGATTATTATTAGGCGTGTGGAGTAAGGAAACTTGCCCATGTATCATTTGCATCGCACCCTCCATGCCGGGCAGCATCTCAGAGCACTTAAACATTCCATCAGTAATTTATCCCATAGATGAATAAACACACCAAAGTACAGAACAATCCATTTTAACCCAGTCGTCAGACATTATCAGCTATGGTTTACCTTTATATTATTTATCCCTTATAAGGGTAAGTTTTTATCCACCGCTGGATCGAGTACAAAATCTGCAGGAAACAAAGGCAACAAAATGCCATTAGAATTCTTGTCTCTCTTTTAAAAAGTCATTAGTCTCCCCTGTGTTATCCTGAATAACTTGGATTTCGAAAGCATTAAGCTTGAAAGATTTAACTATATTCCCTCTTGCTTACCTCCGGCGTGGCAGTGAGTTTAAACAGTCTAAATGAAGTTAGATCAAACTATCAAGGTGTTTACAATAGCACTCGTGTTAGCTTGATTCCTGAGTTATTAGAGTGAATTCTTACTAAACATTGCAATGCAGCAGAAAATATTCTAGTTGTTCAAATGTCACTTTCATGTTTTGTTATAAAAAGCTAAATTTTCAAAACTCTCTCATATAATTTTTATCCTGAATGTATCTCCTATTAAGGGACCATGTAAGGGACAGGGTGGGGGGGGGGGGGGGGGGGGGGGGGGGGGAACATAGGGGAACAAGAGGAGTCCTTTCAGCCACTCAAGCTTGTTAATAATTCCTCCCCAAAAAACAACAATAATAAAAATTGGCCATTTTCAATCCACAACTGTTTGTGGGGACGGTGCTGTGCGCAATTGGCTGCCACATTTCACCCACAAATATACAGTCAATTCACTTTGCCAGTATATTCTGTGAAGCGCTTTGAGACGTCGATAAAATGTGAAAAGCGATATATCAAATGCAAGGATGATTATTATTATAATTATTATTTTCAGGTCTATTTTCCAACTGTGAAACAGTTCCTACCTCTCAGCAGTCCATCAGGATATGGGACAAGAAAGATTAAAATGGTAAAATCGAGTCATAATATTTACACAAAGAACTTGTTTCAGGCATTGCATGTTTTCGAGCCCCAATACTCCACATGGGTGGAATACTTTCATTGAATATTCATGCTCAAATTTCTCTTACTCTGAAGTTGCATTTATAATAAGGCCATGTATTTCTGGTAAACTTGTCAAACCCAAATCAGTGACGCAAAGTCAAATCTCTTTCTCCTTGAACAAAAACGGAAATGCAACCTGTGGTTTGCGAACGATGGGAATGTTTATTTAAGTTCTCATTTCAAAGGCTTAGGCGTTAAAGACAGAGTTGAGTTGCAGCTAAGTGTAGCACTGATCTATACAGTCTACGCCACATCATCTCACTGTTCTCCTCTGGGTTTGGAGGGATGGGGTGGGGGTGGGGTGGTAAGAGAGGTTTCCTAGCTGGACTAGCAGCAGGAAAGCTTGTCCACACAGTCCTTTCAATGGGAAGTCTTGCGGTTTTTGCCGGTTAGATTCCAGCATTTACTTCAATGCAAACCCTGAGGACCTTGAACCCATAAGTATCATTGGCAATTCTTAGTGAATGTGAATGTGAATGTGAGGATAGAAATTCTAACTCGTTCCTTAGCCTGTGAATCGTATTCATGTTTTAATATTTAAGATTGCGTAGAATTGCTGAAATTCTTGAATTCAGTCTCAGTTTACAAGCCTGGTTTCTGCAGTCTTCAAAACTAAATGGATTTCTAAATTGTGACTGAATTTAAAAAATTTCACTGGTGGCTTTTTAATAATAATAATCCTTGCATTTGATATAGCCCTTTTCACAGCTTATCGACGTCTCAAAGCGCTTCACAGAATATACTGTAAAGTGAATTGACTGGATATTTGTGGGTGAAACGCGGCAGCCAATTGCACACACTTTACAAGGGTGAGACCTGTGTTCAAATCCAGGCAGCTCAGGGCGAAACCTTGGGCAAGTTTCCTTACTCCACACACACGCCTAATAATAATCCCTACAAAAAAACCACAATAATAAAATTGGTCATTTCAATTCACGACACTGCTGTGCGCAATTGGCTCCCATGTTTCGCCCACAAATATACAGTCATTCACATGATATTGTGTGAAGCACTTTGAGACGTCTAGAAGATATGAAAAGCGCTATATCAAATGCCATGATTCTTATTATCAATCTGAACCCCATCTTGCAGAGAAATGCAATGACATTATTATTTCTCAATGAACAGTTTTCCATGCGTTGAAATAACTTGTGGAGCTCCTGTAGCTCAGTGGTAACAGCACTCGGCTTACAAGTAAGCAGGCGGAAAACGAGAAGAAAATCAATTTGCAGAGATGGAGCGCTGGCGGTATGGTGAGGTAGGTCTCGAACCAAGCGAGTGCGGTCCCACCGAGACGGACGGTGGAGGACAGCCGGCGGAGGAGGATGGCGGGCGCGATCGACAGCGTCGAACGCGGCGGAGAGGTCCATCATCATATTCAATATCCAGCTATTTAGAAACTTCTACGGTAGTAATTGACACAGCGTCGATTCCTCCAGTCATTGTATTGAGTTTACTGCTCAGATATCACGCGTCAAAAGAACGGCTTGTGTAAAAACACAGGAACCTGGCTGTCCTTGAGCATCAATATACTGTACTAGTCTTTTGGCACAATGACCAGACTAAGTGAACTGTTATGTTGGCACCCACAGAACAATGACATGCTGCTAATGGAGTTTCAATGTCAAAGGCACGGCAAAAGCAAGGCTGACTCCTAGAGACAGTTTTATATTTCAAGTGTGAGACCTGTGTTCGAATCCAGGCAGGTCAGGGAGGAATCTCAGGCAAGTTTCCTTACTCCACGCACACGCCTAATAATAATCCATCCAAAAAAAAACAATAATAGAATTGGTCATTTCAATCCCCGACTGTCCGTGGGGACGCTGCTGTGGGTAATTGGCTGCCGTGTTTCGCCCACAAATATACAGTCAATTCACTTTACAGTATATTCTGTGAGACTCTTTGAGACGTTGATAAGATGTGATAAGTGCTATATCAAATGCAAGGATTATTATTATTATTATATTGATAGTGGATTTGCTTTGGCTTACCACTGACTTAACATAACTGAGATTTGGTATGAGCCAAGGTGATCCCAGTGGAGTCTGTAGAGTGGTGGTCAGAGCGTTTCTTGCACGCGAGAAGACCTGGGATCAATTCCTGAGCGAGTTGAAACCTTAGGCACATTTCCTTGCTCCACAAGCCTGTGTTGAACTAGCAGTAAGTAGGAACCCTAATTGTCAATTGGTGGATTGCTCTTCAGGGGGTAACAATCCCTTTCAAAATAATAATAATAATAGAGGAGTCCTGTGGAGTCTTGTACCTTAGTGGTTAGAGCACTTGCCATACAAGCGAGAGACCTGTGTTCGAATCCAGGCAGGTCAGAGCGAAACACTTGATAATACTCCATCCCCCCAAAATTGGGTTATTTCAATCCATGATTGTTTGTGGGACACCGCTGTGTACAATTGGCTGCCACGTTTCACCCACAAATATATAGTCAATTCTCTTTACGGTACAGTATATAAAAAATAATAATAATAATCCTTGCATTTGATATAGTGCTTTTCACGTCTTCTAGTTGTCTCAAAGCGCTTCACAGAATGTACTGTAAAGTGAATATTCTGTGAAGCACTTTGAGACATTTTAACGACGCGATAAAGCACTACATAATAATAAATAATAATAATTGCATTTGATATAGTACTTTTTACATCTTATCGATGTCTCAAAGTGCTTCACAGGATAGACTGTAAAGTGAACTGACTATATTTGTGGGTGAAACGCGGCAGCCAATTGCACACAGCAGTGTCCCCACAAACAGTTGTGGAGTGAAATTACCAATTTTTATTATTGTGGTTTTTTTGGGGAGGGATTATTATTACGCGTGTGGAGTAAGGATACTTGCCCAAGGTTTCGCCCTGATCTGCCTGGATTCGAACACAGATCTCACTCTTGTAAGGCGAGTGGTCTAACCACTGAGCTATGTAAATAATATCATTATGTAAATAATCCCTACATAAAATGTAAGGATTATTTTTATTATTATATGGTCAGTTACATATTGTAGCTAGTAACATAGCCACAAGTCTAATGCAGTCTAATGAAGTTTAATGCAGAGAAGTGTGAGGTGACACTTTTTGGGAGAAATGCAGGGAGGCAATATAGTCTAGATAGTACAATTTTGTGAGGGAACAGAGAGACCAGGGGATTTGTGTTGGTGACTCTTTGAAGGTGGCAGGACAGGTAGACAAAGCAGTTAAGAATATGGGATACTAGGCTTTATAAATGGGTATAGAGTACAAAAGTCAGGTAGTGCTGACTAACCTCTATAAAACTTTGGTTAGGCCTCAGATGGAGTACTGTGTCCAATTCTGGTCACCACACTATAGAAAGGATGTTAAGGCATTGGAAAGGGAGCAAAGAAGGTTTACTAGAATGGTACCAAGATTGAGGGACTTCAGTTATGGGGAAAAGCTAGACAGGCTAGGTTTATTCTCTTTAGACTGGAGAAGGTTTGAGAGGAGACGTAATAGAGGTTTATAAAATCATGAGGGGATTCGACAGGGTGAATAAGGAAAAACTGTTTCCACTGGTGGGCGAATCTGTGACTCGTGGTCACAGATTTAAAATAGTTTCAAAACGAAGCAGAGGGGAGCTGAGGAGAAATTTTTTCACTCAATGGCTTGTTCAAATCTGGAATGCATTGCCTGAAAAGGTGGTGGAGGCCGATTCGATAACAGCTTTAAAAAAGAGAATTAGATCTTTATTTAGGGAGAACAGGTCCGTTAGGTTATAGGGAGAGAGCTGAGCAGTGGGATTGAGTTGCTGTTTTCAAAGAGCCGGCACAGACTAGATGGGCCAAATGGCCTCCTTTTGTGCCATAAAATTCTATGATTCTATGATTTTAAGTCCAAATACAAGTTGTAACTGAATGCTGATTTGAAACTCCTCATGATACAAATTCCTCCCAGATACAGATTTATTCTATTGAGGTAGCATTTCAAAACAGAAATTGGCAAATTGTTGACTTCAGTCTTAACTTTGAAGTCTGCTTTCTGCAGTTCTTCAAAAGAAACTGACCTAATAATGGCTTCAAAATGAAGTCCGCCTTTAAAAATTTGCCAAGTTCTCACAAAGATGTTAAATGATAATTCAAAAGAGTAATCTAGACCCAGGTGGAATTTCTAACCCCGCAATATAGAGTTTCAGACTTTGTAGCTGACCTAAGTTAGGAAACTGACCTATAAAATAATGATAATAATAATCCTTGCATTTGATACAGTGCCTTACCACATAGTAATAATAATATTATTAATAATAATACAATTGGTCATTTCAAACCACAACTGTTTGTGGGACACTGCTGTGTGCAATTGGCTGCTGCATTTTTGCCCACATATATACAGTCAATTCACTTTACAGTATACTTTACAGTATGCAATAAGATATAGATAGGCTAGGGGAGTAGGCAGGTAGGTGGCAGATGGAATTTAATGTGGGGAAGTGTGAAATTATTCACCTAGGTAACAAAAATAAAAAAATATTATTTTCTAGAGGGGGAGAGGTTAGATAGTGTTAGTGTACAAAGGGATTTGGGTGTCCTTGTACACCAGTCTCAAAAAGTTAGTTTGCAGGTGCAGCAAGCAACTAAGAAGGTGAACAGCATGTTAGTGTTCATTGCAAAAGGTTTAGAGTACAAGAATAGGGAAGTCTTGCTGCAACTGTATAGGGCCCTGGTGAGACCGCACCTAGAGTATTGTGTGCAGTTTTGATCTCCTTATTTAAAAAAGAACATACTTGCCTTAGAGGGGCTACAGCGTAGATTCACTAGGTTAGTTCCTGGGTTGAGGAGATGACCTATGAGGATAGGTTGAATAAACTAGGACTGTACTCTCTAGAGTACAGTAGAATTAGGGGAGATCTTATTGAAACATATAAGATTCTTAAAGGGATGGATAAAGTAGACACTGAGGGACTGTTTCTCCTGGTAGGAGAATCTATAACCAGGGGTCACAGTCTTAAAATTAAGGGTAAGTCTTTTAAAACGGAGTTGAGGAAACATTTCTTCACGCAGAAGTAGGGCCATTCGGCCCTACTCCTGCTCCTGATTTTTATGGTCTTATAGTCTTATATTCTCTGAAGTGCTTTGAGATGTATAGAAGACTTGAAAAGCGCCATATCAAATGCAAGGATTATTATTATTATTATTGTTGTTGAGATGTTTCAAAGCGCTTCACAGAATGTAGTGCAAAGTGGATTGACTGTGTATATTTTGTGGACAAAACGTGGCAGGCGATTACACACAGCAGCATCCCACAAATAGTCGTGGGGTGGGGTAAAACGAGGACATTGAAAGGAGAGATGGAGGTTCGAAGTGAACTTTCTAGATTTGATTGTTTAAGCAGTGGCTGGCTATCCGCGCTAATGTGATAAGTAAAAGGTTTGGACATGTGCAAAGTTCCCTCCATTGATCCATGTTCTAACTTGAGGAAAGCTTGGCAAAAGCAGAATGTACTGACACAGAGAGACTGAGTGGCTTTGGGGGCTTCCCTTACGGATGCTCTCACAGCTGCTATCTGTCAAACGGATTGCAAATTCTAAGGAGTCATCACCACTGGTTATGAAAATCTTGGCAATAAGTTTCAGTCAGCCGTGAAAAATTTATTCAGGGAACTCGTAGATACGCTGAGCTCTGGCCTCAGGCATTTTGCTGCCATCAAAGAGCAGATGGCTTTCATACTGGCTCAAACAGAGGCCTGGAGAAGCAGGACTGAGGTGGAGTTCACCTCTCGTTGGTTATTGCCTGTAAAACATTAAAAAAGTGCGGCTTCACTCAAGGGCATTGAGCCACCCTTAATGACACCCTCAGGCACTCCATGCCCTGATATACCACCATTAGGGCACGTTTGTGATCCCATCCTCCACTCTCCACCAAATGTGGAGGTTTTGTAGCAGTATTAGTTAGAACGCTCGCCTTGCAAGCGAGAGGACCTGGGTTTGATTCCCGGGCAGGCAGGGCGAAATGTTGAGCAAGTTTCCTCACTCCACACGTCTCTGTTTACCCAATAGTAAATAGGATTGTAAAGTCGATTGGCAGATCGCTTTTCCAGGGGGTAACAGTGCCTACAAAAACATTATTTTTTCAAAATAATACTTATTTGGTCACTCTAACTGTGACTGTTTGTAAGACATTGCTGTGCGCAATTGGTCACCGCGTTTCACCCACAAAATATACAAGTGAATTTGCTTTACGGTATATTCTGTGAAGCGTTTGAGAAGCCAAGAAGTGACTTGACTGTATATTTTGTGGGCAAAATGCAGCAGCCAATTGCGCACAGCATTGACCTACAAATAGGCATGGATTGAGCTTTAATGTCAGCACTAACTTCATCAGTAATATAAATAATAATAATCATAATCCTTGCATTTGATATAATGCTTTTCACACCTTATCGATGTCTCAAAGCACTTCAAAAGGAACCATTTAAGACATGCCTATAAAGTCTGAGATGACAGTCGAAGCCATTGGTTTGGCTCCTCTTATGCATTTGCTTGACCTCCAGAGTTGAACATTGCAGTAAAGAATACATTAGCAAGTGTCAGAATATTGTGAACTAACTGTCCGGAAACAAATGCAATGAAAACGATGGATTTACAATTCACTGCTCCCCTGAAACACCCTCGCTATAATTTGAATCATGGCAAAGTTTATATAAGAACTGTATAAAAATAAATGTTTGGCATGGAGGAGTGTAGAAAAATATTTGTGCTATCACTATGGAAATGGCAGCAAAAACATAGAGGGCTTGATGGGCTTTTTATTGGGTTTTTTCCAACAGTACTCTGGTCTCAAAATGGACGTCCATTAACGGAAGGTTACTATAGGGCGAGATGATTCAGTTACTCATTTATTTGTCCCACGTCATACATCGGAGGCTCACATTCAAGTCAAATCTGAAAATATGGTATAGACGACAATGGAGTCTCCATGTACTGTCAAGAATAATAATCCCTTAACAAAAACACAATAATAAAATTGGTCACTTCAATCCACCCCCTGTTTGTGGGTCACTGCTGTGCACAATTGGCTGCCCCGTTTCGCCCATGATTATACAGTCAATTCACTTTACGGTATATTCTGTGAAGCATTTTGAGACATCTAGAAGATGTGAAAAGTGCTATATCAAATGCGAGGATTTATTATTATCAATGTTATTAATATTATCATCTATGGGCATTTTGATGGTGGTGAATTTGACCAGTGTATTCAATGCCATTATGTTCTCATTGAGAGTCAACATGTTTTGTTAAAATCGCGAAGTCGATATTTTTAACTCAATCAAAAAATAATTGTAGCAGTAGAATATTAAAAAGCTAGGATTGGTAATATAGATTATTTGTTTTGATTCTCTTTAATGAGTTCTTCGAAATGGCTGTTACTTTTATTTTTTTCCTCCAACCCACGGAAAGATTCCCAAGGATAATATTAGCTTTGAAAGGACTTTATGACAGTCATGAAAATCCTGACCTGCTGGAGATAACATTATTTTCACTTCCTCAAATGAGTTTAACCTCCGGTTATTGGAATAAAAGAACATTGGTTTAGATCTGTTGATACATTGCGCAAAAGTATCACCATTCTATAAATAGCTAATCAGTTAATGTAGAAAAAAGAACAGTGACAGCCATGGGAAGACAGAGAGCTGAAATATTTCGCAGATCGTAAAGATTTTGCTCACTTGGATCAGTCAAAAATAAATTTGGAAGTTTTCTTAAATTCTGCCATCATTTTGAAATCTGTCTATTGTAAATTTTCTTTCAAGGAATTCAGAAAACTGGCTTCAAAGTATAGACTGAATTCAACATTATGCCATTGAGAACATCAGAGCTGCTCCAATCACAAGCTCATCTAACCTCCAGACATGTGTATTTTTTTGGGCAGAGTTCAACAACAACTCTTGCATTCATGTAATGATAATGCTGCATTTTGCCCGCAAATATACAGTCAATTCACTTTACAGTATATTCTGGAAACGCTTTGAGGTGTCTAGAAGCACATCAAATGCAAGGATTATTATTATTATGATAAAATACATAAAAAACATATATATGAATTGCTAGATGAAAACAGACCAATATCCATCCTATTTGCCCTCCACCACCTTGGCAATGGCAGCACATGACATGTCCCAAACTATATACTGGGCAGCAAACTATCAGCAAATATCGGTGATAATATATAATCCTTGCATTTTTATATAGCGCTTTTTCACATCTTCTAGACGTCTCAAAGCGCTTCACAGAATATATTGTAAAGTGAATTGATTGTATGTTTGTGGGAGAAACATGACAACCAATTGCGCACAGCAGCGTCCTTACAGACAGTTGTGGATTGAAAATGACCAATTTTATTATTGTTTCTTTTTTTTGGAGGTGTGGAGTAAGGAAACTTGCGCAAGGTTTCGCCCTGACCTGCCTGGAATCGAATACAGGTCTCACGCTTGTAAGGCAAGTGCTCAAACCACTGAGTTACAGGACTCCACAATGATCTAGAATCCATAAGGTGAAAAGGGCAAAACAAGTACATAAGAAACAGTTAGACTGGCATTGCATGAACTGGAACTGAAATAATAATCTTTGTATTTGACATAGCACCTTATCATGTCTGCGAGACGTCTCAAAGCATTTCACAGAATATACTGTTTTATTGTTAGTTAGATGTACTGCAGTGTGTTCTCATTTTCTTCGACAAAGGATCAATTGATTTTGATAAGTGTATTTTTTTGCATTGCAACTTAATGATTTGACCGCATTAAATCTTAAATTGAAAACAACTGGATCCAAATACAGTAATAAGTTAGTTATGCAATGGAATCTTTAATGCAGTAATCATTTCAAAACGAGGAGAGAATCTCCCAGACTGTGTTATGTGATGTTGGCAAACTGCACAGCTATTCAGTGAAGAACAAGTTTACTTCAGGCAAACTAACAATCAAAGAAAAATGGTTACTGTTTGTTCACATCATAGCTCCAGAGGGAGAACAAGATGTTGAGATTCAAGTCAAGGTCGTTGACAGAATCACTCAATCAGACAATAAGCAACGGGCACTAGGTACAAAGGAGAAAAATATTGCCAAGTGTTTAAAGACCCAGATTAGTTGAAGGCTGTGGATGCTGGATCCATTCAAATTTTCAAGACTAAAGTGGGTAGATTTTTGTTAGATACGAGCTCCTGTAACTCAGTGGTTAGAGTACTGGCCTTACATGCGTGAGACCTGTGTTCAAATCCAGACAGATCAGAGCAAAACCTTGGGCAAGTTTCCTTACTCCACATGCCTAATAATAATCCCTCCAAAACAAGAAACAATAATAAAAATTGGGCATTTCAATCCACGATTGTTTGTGGGGACGCTGCTGTGTGCAATTGGCTGCCACAATTCGGCCACAAATATACAGTCAATTCACTTTACAGTATATTCTGTGAAGCACTTTGAGATGTTGACAAGATGTGAAAAGCGCTACATCAAATGCAAGGATTATTATTATCATCATCATCAACGGGTATGGGGAAAAAGTGGCATTTGGATTTTCCCCAGGAATTGTACCCAGGTCCTCTCACTTGTGAGGTGAGTGCTCTCAACAATATGCTGTAGGATTCCACAGTAGAGAACAACTGCTACCTTATTAACACCTGATTGAAAGAGCAATGGTAGAATGTTAACTCTTAAAAATTGTGTACCACATATCAGAATGTGGTTGTTGCAAATGTAGGGTTATATGACGTGAAACAACTAATAGAGTAAGTGGAAGACTATTATTCTAATTATCTATACCCATCGCAGCTTTGCTTGCCACCAAAGAATACGATATTGAATGTCGATTGACACACAGACAGACATACCGACAGACATTTTGTCTTTATCTTTACTGGGAAGACTTCGGTGGGAGAACTCCTGGTTGGGAGACCTCAGCGGGAGGACTACTATGGGAGGACACCTGATTGGAAGAACTCCAGTATATTCTGTGAAGCACTTTGAAACGTCTAGAAGACATGAAAAGCGCTACATCAAAATACAAGGATTATTATTACTATTATCCTTTGTTGGAGTGCGTACATGTGTGATGAGCTTGTAGGGCATAGCTTTTCTCTGTCGCTATTTTGATGCAGAAAATATTAATATAAATATATCTCTCTAAATATATTCTGTTATTACTTGGTTGCAGAATACCAATGCTTAACTTGTATTTGGGGCATTCATTAGAGCATTTTTTAAATATAGCTCATCAATGATAGGAGATCCCCGGAAAAACATATGCCCATGGCACTCCCACATATAAGACCTTTCTGATGACGTATCATCATATCTCTACGTCGATCGGTTATTACATTCTTGCCGGATAGATATACACACAAACAGACATTTTGACTTTATTAGTATAAGATTAGATCCAAGGTCATAGGAATAATAATACAATTTATATTTATATAGCACCTTTCACGTCAGGAGGTTGTCTCAAAGTGCTTATTGTGGAGGAATCATGTGGAGAAGGACCTGTTAGTTATTAACTTTACCAGTCTGGAGGACAATTAATATTCCTGTTAATTTGCAAACCAGTGTACTGATTAGTCAACCTGGTTTCAATGGTTTGAAAATACACAGTGTGCTCTGCCCATCAAAAACAACAACTTACATTTGTGCAGCGTCTTTCACCTTGGGAGGATGTCCCAATCTCTGGACAGTCAGGGATTTGGACCTGAGCTGGGAGTTGGGATCAGGAGGGCTGGAGAGCAGGGGCTGTAGGGGTAGGAGGGTGACCAAAGTAATTATTTATTACTTGCTAGAAAACCTGATCTGGAA
Organism: Hydrolagus colliei; assembly: GCA_035084275.1. Taxonomy (NCBI): domain Eukaryota; kingdom Metazoa; phylum Chordata; class Chondrichthyes; order Chimaeriformes; family Chimaeridae; genus Hydrolagus; species Hydrolagus colliei. Next base: position 7,835,193 of record CM068746.1, on the reverse strand, counting down.
CATAGTGTGAACGTCAAGGATTTTTACAAATAATTAATAAGAAATAGTTTGTCCAATATCTACTTTATTACCTACAGGGGCTTAAATATTAACAGAGCAATAAGCAGCTTTACAAACATTAGTTTTCCTAATGTTATCTGATCAAAAGTGTTAGAGACTTGACTTGTAGCCATGATATACTTTAGCCAGAAATTAGTTAGCTAATAGCTTATTGTGCTTTGTTGAAAGTCAGGAACGGAATTTGATCTGAGAGTTTTCGCAATGGTCATTACTTTCAAAATGAAACACCAATAAAAAATGAGGATTAATTATTTAATTGTTTCCCCATTGTCTTTTGTCTTTCCCTTACTTGAATCTTACTTGTGTACAATTCCATGAGTTCTGACCACTTTTGCTAAGTGACCATTCTTCAACTGCAAGCAAAGACAACTGATATGACATTGATTGAAAAAAGTTTCATTAGTGATTTCTAATTTATTAATAATAATAAAAATAATCCTTACATTTGACATAGTACCTTATCACATTGTTGAGACGTCTCAAAGCACATCACAGAATGCACTGTTAAGTAAACGGACTGTGAATTTCTGTGCAAATGGAATTTGGAATATAAAAGGAATTAAAAAATTCTGACACGGAAAAAATAAAGATCTAGAGCTAAAGATAGAAAATACTTTGTCCAGGTAAAAATCTGCTTCATTGAATATAATAATCCTTGCATTCGGTAAAGCAGCTTTCATGTCAGGCGGACAAGTCACAGAATTTTCTCCAAAGTGTAGTGAATGTGCGTTTAGTAGGCAAACATAGGTTTTTACACTTATTTTAATATTTTGATTTTTTTAAAAATTTTGTAAGCTGCAGACAATTGTTCAGAACTAAAACCAGCTATTGAAACAAATAAGATGTAAAAAAAAGTGAATTTACAATTACCGGGGAGCTGAGATTAATCAACTGTAAATCTTTGAAATTGTGTAAAAATACTCAAACGTCAAATAAAACTACACTCAACCCAGGCCGCACAGACAATAGACAGTTATATCCCATCGAACACATGAGAATCTGACCCTAGATTAGCTTGTTTATCTTTTCAAAGATGGTGGGTCCATTTATCTAGACAAGGAGGAATTGTTAATGTCAGTTTATTTGTAATAGTGATGGATGGGAGTCTGATTGATAACAGATTAATAGTCTTGTGTAATACCGTGGTTTGGGAACCAGAGAGCTGTTCTTGAAAGCAATTCTTTCAACGGTTCCAAAAACAGGATTATTGTGCAATATCCTTTCAGCTGCGCTATACTCCCCTCTGTATAGTGTCCGCAGCACAGTGATAAGAAAATGCCTGACACTGCATATAACTTGCAATCTTTGTGCATACATACAGCACGCGCTTAGTGTTCAGGAGAAGGAAAACATATGTAAAGATGTAACACATTTATGCATGTCAAAGATTATCAGTTATTTTCACAGCAACAGTGGATTGCTTTTTTGGCATCTATAGTATAGTACAATATAGCTGTTTCACACTGAGGTAAAACAGTTTCAGAAAGCTGGAAATAAAAAGCAGATGGTTGCAAAATCGGTACACAATTTTGAAAGGAAGGAAAATCACTGGGTGGATATGAGGAAGGCAGAATCAAAACCTCTGGGGAAAGATGTGGAGTCCTGTAGCTCAGTGGTTGGATCCTTCACCTTACAAGTGAGAGACCTGGGTTCAAATCCAGGCAGGACGAAACATTGGGCAAGTTTCCTTACTCCACATGCTAAATAATAATCCCTCAAAAAATAATAAATTGGTCAGTTCAGTCCACGACTGTCTGTGGGACACTGCTGTGCGCAATTGGCTGCCGCGTTTCGCCCACATATATACAGTCAATTCACTTTTCAATATATCCTGCAAAGTTCTTTGCGACATCTAGAAGATGTGAATAGCGCTAAATCAAATGCAAGGATGATTATCATTATATTTAGATTCACTCTTAACTGGGATCCATTTTGGTAAGATGGAACAAGACATTTATGTCCAAAGCAAGACCTTCCTTTTCTACCATGCCTACTGTCACCTCCCCACTTCCTCCAGCTTGGCGTTCATGCTCCACCACTATCAAGTGCCTCTAGGACTCAAACCCCCCCGCATGCTGGCCACTGTGTAAATACAAGTTGTTGTTGTTGGTCAGGTCTGGTTGGAAGGGATCTGCATAACAACCAACAACAGCAAAGTACATCCGCAAGCGCCTTCCTTTTTGGCGGGACATCCCACAGTGCAATAGTCAAGACGAATTGATCAATTCATTTTTATACAGCAAATCGTTTTAAAAAACGCATATTTTTGCTTCTCTCCAAATAATAATAAGAAGAATAATCCTTGCATTTGATACAGCGCTTTTCACATCTTATCGACATCTCAAAGCGCTTCACAGAATATACTGTAAAGTGAATTGACTGCATATTTATGGGCGAAACGCGGCAGCCAATTGCGCACAGCAGTGTCACACTTATCTTATTTGCCGATCAAAATTGACAGGAAGGGCATTTTCAAACATCCAGTCTCTATGGTTACGGACATCAAGGGGCATTCCTAGAAGTGTTCAATATTCAATATTCCTCGGTAGGAAAAGCTCCCAAGTTCATTCCCCCTCTAGTGACTCCCATTACTTTGAAACATCACACCTTTTAGCTGATCACCATGCTCCTCTCGCCTCCCACAACCTCCCTCCCTTCAGAATAGGTGATGTATATTCATATTTCATGTAACAATAATAATGTCTTGCATTTGATATAGCGCTTTTCACATCTTATCGATGTCTCAAAGCGCTTCACAGAATATACTGTAAAGTGAAGTGACTGTATATTTGTGGGCGAAACGCGGCAGCTAATTGTGCACAGCAATGTCCCACAAACAGTCGTGGATTGAAATGACCAATTTTTTATTATTGTGTTTTTTAGGGGAGGGATTATTATTAGCATGTGTGTGGAGTTAGGAAACTTGCCCTGGGTTTCGCCCTGACCTGCCTGGATTCGAACACAGGTCTCACGGTTGTAAGGTGAGTTCTCTAACCACTGAACTACAGGAGCTCCACAATGGTCATATAATAGGAGTTTTTTTAAAAAAATAATTATTAAACACTTTGCACTAATTCAAAAATAACTGCTTATGGATCCCAAGCCGCATTTCATCATCAAACTGATATGCAGTTTCCTGTAACAGTTAATCGCACCACAACATTAACTATACTGTGGGAAATACATATCGTTGAAATGCTGGATGCATACACAGTTTTATCATTAGCTTTAACAGATGTCCTAGTTTAATGACCCAGTTTCATGTCAGACCATTAATTTCTTTAACACAAACTGGTGTTCGAATGCTGGTGTCTATTACAATATAAATTGAAAGAGGGCCCAATCTATCAAGCTATTATCTCATCACGCTCTTCAGACTCAGGTGTACTTCTCGTTTTGAAAAATCTGAAATGTTCTTTCGAGCCCTCAATAATGAATTCAAGCCAAAGTGATCCGTCCATCCTGATATAGTAAAACAGGAGTCATGTAGCTTAGGTGGTTAGAGCGCTCACCCCACAAGCGAGAGGACCTGGTTTCGATCCCTGTGCAAAGCGAAATGTTTGGCAAGTTCCTTACTCCATATCTAGCAGTAGGTAGAAACCTAGTTGTTCGTCAATTACTTTCTGGGAGTAATAATCCCTTGAAAAAAACATTTGGTTACTCAACCCAGGACTGCTAGTGAGACACTGCTGTACTCAATTAGCTGCCGAATTTCACCCACAAAATATATACATAGTCACTTTACAGTATATTCTATGAAGCGCTTTGACACGACTAGAAGACTTGATAAGACACTATATCAAATGCCAAGAATATTGTTTTAAACTCTCATCAGCACAATAACATTACTGCATGGATAGTTCCTAAAATTCAACTCTATTTGATGTTGGCTTGGAAAAATATCAACATGGATGGAGTACATTTCAGGTTTAACATAGAATGATAATTCGATCCACTTTAATCCATAACTGTTTGTGGGACACTGCTATACGTGATTGGCTGCCGCGATTCTCCCACAAATGTATAGTCAATTCACTTTACAGTATATTCTGTGAAGCGCTTTGAGACGTCGAGAAGCTGTGAAAAGTGCTGTATCAAATGCAAGGATTATTATTATTATAATCAAAATGAATTCTCTGGTCTGAGACCAGAAGAGTAACAACAACAACACTACAACAAAATTATCCTTGTGTAGCACCTTTCACATAGGGAGGATGTCCCAAGGCTCTGGGCAGTCATTGTGTCAGATACGAGCTGGGACGGGGGATGAGGGAGGTGGGGGTGGGGGGGGGGTGGGGGCGGGGGGAATGGGGTGGGGGGGGGGGGGGGCTGGTGTGGGGGAGTGAAGTGGGGGAATAGGAGTTGCAGATGGGACCATCGAAGAGGAGATTCTTGAGGTGGAACTTGAACGAGGCCAGGTAGGAGACGAGGCGGAGGGACTCAAGCTAGTGTGAGAAAGTGTGACCCTGAATTGTTTCACGCACACAAACATATAAGATTTTTCTACTCTCCCACAAGCTTGAATGTGATGGGCAGTGCCACACTTATCTTATTTGCCGATCAAAATTGACAGGAAGGGCATTTTCAAACATCTATGGTTACCGACGTCAAGGGGCATTCCTGGAAGTGTTTAATATTCAATATTCCCTGGGAGGAAAAGCTCCCGAGTTCATTCCCCCTCCAGTGACTCCCATTACTTTGAAACATCACAACTATTAGCTCTCCGTGCCTCTCTCCTCTCCCATCCCACTCCCTCCCTCCCACCCCACTTCCTGCCTCCCACCCCACTCCCTCCCTCTCTCTGGAATAGGTGATGTATATTCACATTTGATATAATAATAATCGTTGCATTTGATATCACGCTTTTCACATCTTATCGACATCTCAAAGCGCTTCACAGAATATACTGTAAAGTGAATTGACTTTATATTTGTGGGTGAAATGCAGCAGCCAATTGTACACAGCAGCGTCCCGACAAACAGTTGTGGATTGAAATAAGCAATTTTATTATTGTGTGTTTTTTTTGGAGGCATGTGGAGTAAGGAAACTTGCCCAAGGTTTCGCCCTGATCTGTCTGAATTTGAGCACAGGTCTCACGCTTGTAAGGCAAGTGCTCTAATCACTGAGTTGCAGAAGCTCCATTTTAACCATTAATGCCCCAACAAAGAATTCACCTGTCTATCTACAAACAAAATAGATCTGTGTAGGCCATACTGAGAAAACTCAGCTGTCTGCACTTTTAGTGCATTTTATCCTCCCTCCAGTCATTGATCTATCTGTTTGAGTCGATGTCACCAGCAGTGCCAATCTTGATGACTTTACCTTTTGACTGTTTGACAGAAAGACCTTTGGAAGCAGCTTTTAGTCAATCAATGTCCAATTTTTTTTTAAGAGCATCTCCCTCGCCCGAATGGGTTGAAATTAATGGGTCTGTAAAGGGTAAGTGGAAAAAAAGGTTTACAGATCAAACAAAAACAGAATAGAGAGAAATCATTATATTAGTTGGATGCCTGTGATGTGTCTGCATCCATTTCCCGTTGAAACAAGAGTATACACATGGCCGACATGACCAGCTAACAATAATACTGTACTATGTTACACATTTCATATCTGGAGGATGTCCCAAAGCTCTTCATAAGATATAATAATAATAATAATCCTTGCATTTGATATAGCGCTTTTCACGTCCTCTAGATGTCTCAAAGCTCTTCACAGAATATATTGTAAAGTGAATTGACTGTGTATTTGTGGGCGAAATGCGGCAGACAATTGCGCACAAGCAGTGTCCCCACAAACCGTCGTGGATTGAAATGACCAATTTTATTATTGTGCTTTTTGGGGAGAGATTATTATTAGGCGCGTGTGTGGAGTAAGGAAACTTGCGCAAGGTTTCACCCTGACCTGCCTGAAGTCGAAACACGTGTCCAATGCGTGTAAGGCAAGTGCTCTAACCACTGAGCTACAGGAGCTCCATATACTGTGAAGTGCAGTCACTGAATTTTTTTTCTGTGGCAAATCAATTGGCACCTCATTATGTCTAGTGATCCAGGGTCACAGCCTATTGAACCCGGCTTCTGATGAAAATGGTCAGATTTTGATTCTCCCAGAGCCTAACGTCAAAATGCTGTCACTTTCATGCGTTAACATTTTGATCCCATCAAAATAAAAATGTTTATTCTTCCAGACCTCTTAACTCGGGCACCAGAATTTCAACCTCTAAAAGTTTTGAAACTTCCATAGTATTGGATTTAAATGAATCACGTTTGGTTGAACTGCTGCCCAAAGTTACTCCTAATCCACTGAATAACAAACTGAATGACTTACGCTTTTTTAGTTGAAATCTGGCATTTTTTTAAAGACAAAAAACACGTTGTTCAAGGCACAAAGAATTTCCGAGTGCTGTGACCAGTCATGCCTCGGCTTGGAAGGAGATGTGTCGGTTCAAAAAAAATGACCTGTGGTCCTTTGGCTCATAACAAATGAGTGGCTTTGTGGCAGCACGCACTCTGACTTCATTCAGTGCCGGAGTCCTGAGCATAAGGAACTGAAGCTGCCATACCAAGGCGACTGGCTAGATGCGAAAGGCGCTCTACAAATGTAATTTGGTTGATATTCTTGTTGTATGTCTCACTGAGTGGCAACATAATGACAGGCCAATTCAAAGTAAAGATTCTTATAGATTTGCTTCGTCTGAGATACATCATAGTCACCACATTAGTCTCCATTCAGCTAAGGTCAACTGTTATGTAAATCAATTACAACTATTGTTTTGACAGATTGCCACTTTGGGGACGTCAGAATCAAACCCGATCCATCTCACTTGCGAATAACTACTCTATATTGGTATTTGTGGAATCATAGAACTGTACAGCACAGAAGGAGGCCATTTAACCCATCGTGACTGTGCCTGCTCTTTTGGGAGTTGTCCAAATCAATCCCAGTCTCCCGGTCTCTCCCCATCGCCCTGCAAACTTGCCCTCCTCAAATAATTATCTACTTGTCTCTTTAAAATATTTAGTGTGTTTATAAACTAAATATTTAGTTAAATTTGGTCACTCAATCCATGACTCACAAACAGTCGCTTGGAGTCACCATCTGGCATGAAGAGCTCTATATAAATGCAAGTAGTTGTTGTTATTGCTTCTGTGTGCAATCGGTTGCCAAGTTTCGCCCACAAAATATACAGCCAGGGTCTGAAGCATTGATTGTCCAGCACCTCCTCCTGATGCGAAAGGCGCTATACAAATGTAACTTTGCTGCTGTTGTTGTTGTCATATCAAATGCAAGGATTATTATTATATTTTATTCTTATATTCCTACCAGGAACTTTCTAATGAATTAATACTCCCTGTGTGGGATTCAGTGTACATTCTCACATCCCATTTGGAAAGCAATAGTTTGGAATAACTTTTAGCACAGGCCTAATCAGTCACACAAAGACATGGACAAAGAGACCCAAGAGATTCATTGAGAACTTAACACCAGTTAACAGGCGTCAAGAAATATGGCAGCAGCTGCAAATAAGCTGTTAAGAAAAGGAGAGTCCTCGAATTTTGTTTTCAGAACTGGTTTCGTGTAATTTCAAGTTGCCCCCCAGCAAAGGAGTCATTCCTTATCTGACTTGTCAATTCCCTTTATTGGCACACAAAAATACAGTCAATTCACTTAACAATCCCTCCAAAAAAATAATAAATTGGTCATTTCTATCCACTACTCTTTATGGGACACTGCTGTGTGCAATTGGCTGCCGTGTTTCGCCAACAAAACACACAGTCAATTCACATTTCGGTACATTCTGTGAAGCACTTTGAGACGTCTAGAAGATGTGAAAAGCGTTATCTCAATTGCAAGGCTTATTATTATTTACAATATATTCTGTGAAGCACTTTGAGATGTCTCAATGATGTGATAGGGCGCTATGCAATACAAAAAATTGGTATGTCAGAATGCAAGAATTATTATTATTATTATTATTAATTTCAATCGGATTGCCACTCTCCCCTTAAACGCCTCACCTCCACAAAGGGAGTGTAGCCCAAGGTTGTTTTAGATTTAGGTGGGTGTTTTAGACTTGTTGCGAATTATCTGCACTCTGCAAAATTCAAAAACTCTTCCTCCCACATTTGGGAGATTACCACACGTTTGGAAATAATTCCTCTTATATTCACCTTTGTCTTGCACCACACCCCGTTCACCCCATATTGAGGAAAGGAATTCAATAAGGGGGCAACTTGATTCCTATGGCTCTTTCTTTTAACAGCCTATTTGCATTCGATATGGCACCTTATCGCATTGTTGAGACGTCTCAAAGCGCTTCACACCGCTTTACAGTCTATTTTGTGACGTCCTTTGAGACATGTCAAAGATGTGATTAGGGGCTATATCGTATGCAAAGATTACTCCTATTATTATTTATAAAATTAATTGACTGTATATTTTGTGGTCAAATTGTGACAGCCAATTGAGATATCAAAGATGTGATTAGGGGCTATATCGAATGCGAAGATTACTCCTTTATTATTATCTATAAAATTAATTGACTGTATATTTTGTAGGCAATTGTACACTGATCCAGGCAGATCAGGGCAAAACCTTGGGCAAGTTTCCTTACTCCACACATATGCCTAATAATAATCCCTCCCCAAAAAAACACAATAATAAAATTGGTCATTTTCAATCCACGACTGTTTGTGGGACACTGCTGTGCACAATTGGCTGCCGCATTTGGCCTGCAAATATACAATTCACTTCACTGTATATTATGTGAAGCACTTTGAGACGTCAATAAAATGTGAAAAGCACTATATCAAATGCAAGGAATATTATTATTATTATATCCTATGTTGTGAACATACAAATTTATTGTTCTACTTTGTATGTGATTGTTGGACTGTTTAATTTAAGAATTAATGTTTATCTTAGGTTTCAAGTAACCATGAATAACATAATATAATTGTCTTCCCATGTTTGAAGTTGACCTCTGCTGTTTCTGTACCTTTCATGTACATTTTCCATGTGTATTTCCAAGCGCTCTGAGATGATGTGATAAGGCACTACATCAAATGCAAGGAATATTATTCTTATTGTAATGCTAAACATGGGTCAAAATCAATATGCTGTAAAGAATGTCATTTTCCAGATATCTTCATATCAATCTGAAAAATATAAACGATAATTAAATTTGCAATTTCTGAAATGGAAATTGTACAGCTGCAAAGGGATGTTTACATTGTTAGCTCCATTTATCTGAGCTGGACCAGAAAATGTTCTTATTGATCAAAAACCGATTTCAATCTTGTTCAAATCTGAAGAAAGTCTGAAATAGAGAGCTTTAAAATAAATTAATGTCTGAATAATCATCAATGACCAATTTTATCCTTGCCTCTTCTCAAAACGTGAACCTTTTTTTCCCCTGTTTACTGAACTATAATTCTATCTGTTCACACTGATGTATAATTATAATAATAATCGTTGCATTAGATATTGCGTTTTTCACATCTTATTGACGTCTTATCTTATCAAATGCAAAGAATTATTATTATGTCTTAAAGCGCTTCACAGAATATACTGTAAAGTGAATTGACTGTATATTTGTGGGCGAATTGCGGCAGCCAATTACGCACAGCAGTGTCCCATAAACGGCCGTGGATTGAAAGGACCAATTTTTATTATTGCGGGTTTTTTTAGACGGATTATAATTAGGCATCTGGAGTAAGGAAACTTGCCCAAGGTTTCACCCTGATCTGCCTGGTTTCGAACACAAGTCTCACACTTGTAAGGCGAGTGCTCTAACTCATGAGCTTCAGGAGCTAGCGATGTTAGCGATCACTGTTGAGGTCTTAGCCTGCCTTAGCAAGCTTCCATTCCTTCCTACACCACTAGTGAGGGAGCTCGAATGATTTGTTTAAATATCGAACCACAGTGAAGGTGTAAGGCTTAATTTCTGTAACTAGGTAATACTATAGTACTATAACTCCAGTGTATGACTGACTGATTACATTGTATGTATGATCTAATTTTATGAGGCCTCCTGTGTACAGCTGTAGCTCATACTCAGTCACTCAAATTGAAAAGGAATTATGTAATTCATGTATTACCAATGTAACTTCATCCCTTTCTTCGATTGTCCCCAGTGGTTAATGTATTTGGTCAAAATATTCAACCATTGTTGAAGACAATCCAGCGATGACAAGTCCTCACCACAGCAGTTATTTTTCCTGGCCATAATTCTGTTCCACCACGATTTCAAAATTATGATTTCAACTCAGATTTTATATTAATTTCCATCCAGTTCATGGGAAAAATATTTTGACATATTTTCAATTAACCAAGGCACTATGGCCAGTTTTCCAGTGATCAGCTCTTCACTCACTAACTCATACTAATAATAATAATAATAATCCTTGGATTTGATGGAGCATTGTATCAAGTTTCCTTACTCCACACGCCTAATAATAATCCGTTAAAATAAAAACACAATAACAAAACTTGGCCATTTTCAATCCACGACTGTTTGTGGAACACAGCTGTGCGCAATTGGCTGCCGCATTTCACCGACAAATATACAGGTAAACCTCTATTTAGGAAGGGGTTGCATTCACTTGGGGGCAGCTGTTTAAGGTAATTGAATTGTTTCATGACCGATGTGTACTCACAGGAAAGCACTGACAATACGATGCAACTGAGATTGATCGTATTCCTTATAACGTCCGTTCTGTGTGTACCAAACACATCGATGTTTGTGCACGATACAATATAATAACAACAATAACACAACTACACTGTAAGGCGCATTTCACGTCAGGAGGACGTCGCAAGGCGCTGGACAGTCATTGTTTCAGACATGAGCTGGGAACAGGGAGGGTGGAGGGAAAGGGAGGGATTTGGAGTGGCCAATGGAGCTGTCGAAGAGGAGGGTTTTGAGGCGGGACATGGTGTATGATGATCTTAAAATGGATAGCTTTTCACCACCCATTAAGAAAATGACTTTAATGATACGGATACTTGTCTATTGGCATCGTAATATAGGAAGGCCTGTTTCAAAGTGTAACTGAAGTGAATGGTATCCACACCACAAAATCCTAACCGTCCATTCCTTGACCAAATTAGTGTTTTTTAGCCCAATGCAAAAAAATGCACCGCCCTGCTAAACTAAACTATGCCAAGGCAGTTTTATTGAATGGGATACGCCTTCAGTATCACATTTATTGGACTGCACAGTTCGATAAATATTTACATATGATATAAGGACATTGTGCAAATGATACCCTTTCCACAAAATGAATAATAAAAGTACTTTAACATTTAGTTATAACATTTAAGCCATCAACAAATTAAACTGCTCATCGGATAACAGTTTGGTGAGCTGAAACAGAGGGAGAAATAAGTTTGCAGCTTGTGATATCGAGACTGTGCCTATTTGTAAGCAATAAAATTTGTCATTGAAAGCATTTCAGTTTTTAAAGCAGATTTGGTTTGATGTAGAAAAGTCTGATGTAACAGCAAAGTAAATTGGACCCATAAATAACTGACTTAAATTAGTGCATTTCTGGACAGCAATTTTTTTGCTGGGGGAGGAGTGGAGTGTGGGGTTTATGGGGAAGAAAGATGTTAGGAAACGTGCCCACAAATTAATTTCTGAATCAAAACACAATTGTTTTCCTGCTTAAAATAAGTTGGACATTTTAACAACACACAGAAAAAATATTCCCTATATCTTTTGACCAACGACTAATGGCTGGACACAATACTCCAGTAATAATCTCGTCAATACTTTGTGATATCAATATCGCTTCTTTAGACTTATTGTCTATAGTAGTCTTATTTGTTCACTCCAATCCTCTATTTGCCCAAGTGCCCGTTGCTATACTGTACAATGACATTTTCAATATTTGTGCAAATAACAGACTGAAATGTTTTTCCTGACACAAATGTGTAGGCATACAACTGTGGGAGTACTCCAGAAATGTTTACTCATTCAGGATCTCTATCTCTCTGCTTCCACCCTCAACTCCAGGACAACCAGCGTTCTGACTGCCTGCCTGTCCGACATTGAGTTCTGAACGAGGGACAACATTCTCCAGCTGAATGTCAGCAAGGCTGAGGCCCTCCTGATTGGCTCGCGTCAGCGCCTCCGCACCTCAGGCGCTGGCAGCATCAGCATCCACTGCCGCACACTCTATCGCACAAAGCCAGTCAGGAACCTGGGCGGCTTGTTTGATCATGAACTGTCCTTTCTCCTCCACATCTGCGTCATGACCAGCACTGCCTTCCACCATCTCCATAACATCTGCCGGACTCCGCCACTACCTCAACCCTCTGGCTGCCGAAACCCTCACCCATGCATTTGTCGCATCAATGCTTGTCTACGGAAACTCCCTCCTTGTCGGCCTTCCTGGTTCTTCCATTCACAAGCTGCAGATCATCCAAAACTCTACAGCTCAGTGGGCTCCGGTCTGCTCCATGTCTCCCACCCGACCTACCATCAGTGGCTGGGCTTTCAGCCTCTCTGCCCCTTTGCTCTGGCACTCCATCCCATAGTCCCTTAACCTCGCTTCCTCCCTTGCCTTCTTCGAGGTCGGTCTCAAGACCCCCCTTTTCTTATTGTGCTTTTTACCTCCCTCCCACCTCTCCCCTTCCCTTTCCCCCTCCTCCAGGCTTGTATTCCGACCCCTGACTGTTCAGCATCTTGGAACATTCTCCCGACGTGAAAGGCACTCTATAAATGTAAGTATGCTGTTGTGTGACTTGACTGTGTATTTTGTGGGCAAAATGCAACCGCCAGTTGCAAACAGCAATGTTCCATAAACAGCCAAGGAGTGAGTCACCATATAGTACAGGGGGATTGTTGGTCAGTGCACTGGGAGGGTCTCAGTTTAACGTCTCATCCAAAGGATGGTACCTCCAACAATGCATCACACCTTCAGCACTGCATTGGGGTGTCAGAGTTGACTCTGTGATTCCATGTCTCGAAGTGGGGTTTTGAACCCAAAAGCTTCTGAACTCAGAGGTGTGAGTTACACTTTTGCCCAGAAAATATAGTCAATTAAATTTACAGTACATTCTGTGAAGCCTTTTGAGGCCTCATGTCGAAGATGTGATAAGGCGCTATATCAAATGCAAGGATTATTATTATTTTTACACCACTGAGCCAGTTGACTCTCAAGTCAAAGTAGGGCAAATGGAAAGCAAAAGAAAACGATGATCAATATCAGTATCCTATTTGAGCTTTAATATTGCGGTTTTATGTTAAGATTCAGTGTCGCTTCAATCAGCTGGAAGTCTCAAAGGTTAATATATTAGGTCTTCTTTGTGTCACATCAAAGGTTGACCCTAAAATATTTACACAAGATTTACAAATCAAACAAACTGGACAAATGTTTCTCTGCAACCACAGCTCCGTTGTAATAAGTATTCCAATGGAACAAGATGAAAGCTGATGAAAGGAACGCGAGGGCTCTTCACAAAAATAAACATGTACCCGCTTAAAAACCGCTTGAATACAGCTTCAGAACTGAACTCTCCCATACTAATCTCCTAAATATAGACATGCTGCAGCAATAGGAGTTAATGCGAAAGGTTATTCTGAAATGTTCTCTTTGACCAAGGATTTCAATCAAAATGCAACACATTGTGTAGAGGAGGAGCAAAGAATGTTTTTTGGTTGATTTGAAATTGGATCTCTCAACAACAACAAAATTACATTTGTATAGCGCTTTTCACATCAGGAGGACGTCACAAAGTGCTGGACAGTCATTGTTTGAGATCTGAGCTGGGGACAGGGAGGGTGGAGCGAAGGGGGGGATTTGGAGTGGCCAATGGGGCTGTCGAAGAGGAGGGTCTACAGGTGGGCTTTGAAGGAGGCCAGGGAGGGGGCGAGGTGGAGGGGCTGCGGGATGGAGTTCCAGAGGTTGGGGGGCAGAGTGGCTGAAGTGGGGCGGGTGGGCAGGTGGGTCGAAGGACATGGAGCAGGCCGGAACCTGCTGAGCAGAGGGGGCGGGCAGGTTGTTAGGGGTTAGGAGGTCAACAGGGTAGAGTCCCACAGCTTCCACAGCAAGCCGGGGAGAGGGGAGGGGAGAGGTGACAATGGGCACGGTCGAAGAGGAAGGTCTGAAGATGGAGACGGAAGAGGCCAGGTGGAGATGTTACATAGAGTCCAAGTTTGTGAATGCAACTTGATATACTCAAGGCTTGATATGCACCTTGATTTGTTGTACTTTCAACCTCGCTCCCCCTGGCGCTCCACCCTCCCCAATTCTGACCTCCAGTTCTTGTCTGATATACTATCTGTCCAGCTCCTTGGGATGTCCTCCCAACGTGAAAGAAACTATACACATGTAACTTTCCTGTTGTTGTAATACAGAGAGGTCAGCATTTGCTCTTCCAGCTCTGTGCTTCAACTAAAAGAACCATCTCTCAATGGGTCAACAATAATAATAATCCTTGCATTTAATATAGTGCTTTTCCTGTCTTCTAGACTTCTCAAAGATTTCAGAGAATATACTGTAGAGTGAATTGATTGTATATTTGTGGGCAAAACACGGCAGCCAATTGCACAGCAGTATCCCACAAACAGTCATGGTTTAAAATGACCAATTTATTATTGGGGGGGTTTTCTTGAGGGATTATTATCAGGCGGGTGGAGTAAATAAACTTGTCCAAGGTTTCGCCCTATTGGGAATTGAACCCAGGGCTCTTGCTTGCAAGGCAAGTGTTCTAACCACTGAGCTACAGGACTCCTGTACAACAACAACAAGCATTTATATAGCACCCTCCATGCCAGGCGGCGTTTCAGAGCGTTGAATGGGTCAAGATATGTCCGAGCTGTGGGCAGGAGTCTGGTGGCAATTTTCTTACATATTAAACACTGAGCTGTGCTGCTCATCAGGAAAGTCACGCAGAGATCCTGGTACTTTCTAGTCACCTCGAGAAAGCTCAAATGTACAGTTGTCAGACGTCAAGTGACGATGCTACCTGGGGGAGGAGATAAGCAGCGTTTTTTTGAAGCGGGACTGGCTCTAAGTCAACATACTTGGCAACAGAGGGACAGAATGGAGTCAAATTCTTGGCCTCAGCAATCCATTTCCTGAGCCAGGGGCCTACAGGTCACTGCTGGTGACAGACCCGTCAGCCTGACTTGTCACCAGGACTTTGAGGTGAGACTCGTGACCTGGTGGGAGGGATTCTCCTGTTATTCCTACAAGCCAATAATAATAATAATAATAATAATAATCCTTGCATTTGATATAGCGCTTTCCACATTTTTATCAACGTCCCAAAGCGCTTCACAGAATACACTGTAAAGTGAATTGACTGTATATATTTGTGGGCGAATCGCGGCAGCCAATTGCGCGCAGCAGTGTCCCCCACACAGTCGTGGATTGAAATGACCAATTTTATTATTGTGATTTTTTTTGGGAGGGATTATTATTAGGCGCGTGTGTGGTGTAAGGAAACTTGCCCAAGGTTTCGCCCTGACCTGCCTGGATTCGAACACAGGTCTCCCCAGCTTGGTCTCCCCAGCTTGCAAGACAAGTGCTCTAACCACTGAGCCACAATGGGTAGGTCCAAGCCGATCGAGCAGCAAGAAAGCATGCCGCATAGTGTTGACAACGGCAAATTTTACTTCCAACCGGATGTGACTTTCTAAGGAGTCCTGTAACTCCGGGGTTTGATTCCAGGCAGGATAAAACCTTGGTCAAGTTTCCTCACTCCACATGCCTGCTAATAATCCCTAAAACAAAAAAAATTGGTCACTTCAATTCATGGCTGTTTGTGGGACGCTGCTGTGCACAACTGGCTGACACTTTACGCCCGCAAAATATACAGTCAATTCACTTTACATTATATTCTGTGAAGCGCTTTGAGATGTCTGGAAGATGTGAAAAGAGCCGTGTCAAATCCAATGATTATTATTCTTATTATTCTTATTACTATTACTATTACTATTATAAAGCAGAGGAAAGTGCCCTTCACTTAAACCCAAATCTCCTCTCTCAGCATCTCAACAGCTTACAGGTGAGTGCGCCTTCCAGTAAGGAGTCAAACCACTCCTCCAGAGTGCCTCACAGTAGGCTTTGCGGATAACTCTTAAAATAAATCTTTCTGCATTCCCTGCGGTGGTAATTACCCGCTCCTAAAGTGAAGAGATGTTTATGCCTTGAACTTTATTATTCATTATATTTGCAATGCAATCAGAGCTGCAAACAAGGGCACTGAATGCTGGCTACGTCAGCGGGGATGAGTGTATGGGCAGCACTGAGCTGCATAATTTGCGTTGACGTTTCAGGGAAACTTTGCCATCACCTCTACAACAACAACAAAATTACATTTATAGAGCGCCTTTCGCTCGGGGTGGATGTCCCAAGGTGCTGAACAGTCAGTCATTGTAAAATCCCATCCTGACTGAATTCTCGCACTGAATTGTAAAGCGGTCACCTCCTCCATCACCCCTGCTTGGTGTCAGTCTCTGTCACTGTGAAGCGCTCTGAGGCACTGCCCTGCGTGAATGGCACTCTATAACATCAATTGTTGATCTTAAGAAGACCAAGATCCCACCCAGTTCGCTTTCCACCATCCTGGCAGTCGCACGCACATGACACATCAACAACTTGTAATGATATAGCGCCCTCCACGCTAGGCAGTGTCTCTGGCCAATTCACAGTGGTGGAGCCTGAGGCCGAGCCTGGGGGAGGGGGACGCAACCTGAAGATGCGAAGTGGGGCATGAGGAGAAGGAGTTGAGGGAGGGAGTTCCAAGGATTCGGGGTGTGGTGGCTGAATCACCCAAACTAATCCTGTAGCTCAGTGGTTAGAGCACTCGCCTAACAAGCGTGAGACCGGTGTTGCGAATCCAGGTAGGTCAGGGTGAAACCTTAGAGACGTTTCCTTACTCCACACGCCTAATAATAATCCGTCCAAAAAAAAACATATAATAAATTGGTCACTTCAATCCACGGCTGTTTGTGGGGGACACTGCTGTGCGCAATTGGCTGCCGCGTTTCTCCCACAAATATACAGTCAATTCACTTTACAGCATATTCTGTGAAGTGCTTTACAATGCCTACAGGACATGAAAAAGCTCTCTCTCAAATGCAATTCTTATTATTTTTAATAAAATAGAAACACAAATCCGAATTTCATGTTGACATATGTGGATTAAACTGAGTCCTTCGATGCTTCCAGTGAACTGACCGTACGTAATGAAAAGTGTTACTTTATAATTAATGCACTTCGGATGAGAGATGCAAACATTGAATAATTCAGAAATACGTGAACGCTCCACAAAACAAGATTCTGATGAATTTGTAAAAGTGTCAGACGCATGTGAGGTTTTTAAAACAATACACGGGGGAATAATAATTGCCTGCGAGTGCAGTGTGAGAAAGGAACGTACTGTTCGCATTATCGGGGCACATTCAAATGGACTTCTTTGTATATTGAGAAACAAAAGGCAAAATACTGCAGATGCTAGAAATTTGAAATAATAACAGAAGTCACAGAAGGGACCTGCTAACCTGCTGAGTATTTCCCAGTGACTTCTGTTTTTATTTCTTTGTATATTCACAGGGGCTTTTATTTACAGCAACATAATCCCTCCCATTATCATCCAATGAAGGGGTTATATTGTGCACCGTGTCCTTTAACACAACTAATTTGTTGCTATTACTGCCAGAACAACTGCTATTGCTGGCAATGCAACTCATTCAGAACAAAATCTGCGGAAACACAACTTTGGTGGGTGAGCAGTAAACGTATGCAACACATGAAGCCGAGAGTGAAGAGCAAATTAGATAGGTTTCTGCGAGAGACAATATCTTGGGATAGAGTATATAATATAATAATAATAATAATAATCCTTGCATTTGATATAGCACTTTTCACGTCTTCTAGACGTCTCAAAGCGCTTCACAAAATACACTGCAATGTGAATTGATTGTATATTTGTGGGTAAAACACAGGTCTCACGCTTGTAAGGCGAGTACTCTAACCACTGAGCAACAGGACTTAATAATAATCCTTTCTTACGCTTGTTATAACGCCTTATATATTAAGGGATTAAGGGGTATGGGGATAAGGCGGGTAGGTGGAGTTAGATTATAAAATCAGCCATGATCTTATTGAATGGCGGGGCAGGCTCGAGGGGCCAAATGGCCTACTCGTGCTCCTTATTCATTTGTTCTTATCATCAACAACAACAACATCACATTGTTGAAATGCCTCAAAGTGATTCAGAGGATGTATTCTAAATTGGATTCACCGCGTATTTTGTGGGGCTAAACACGGCAGTCAATTGCGCACAGCAGTGTCTAACTACAACCGTCAGATAGGAGGTACTTTGCTCTGCACCAGCACAGCAGCCAACAGCTTATCCTTTCTTCCTGGCCTGACACCAACTCCACCCAGCCATTTCCCTGGCCTGCCTATAGTAAATTGACGAAAATGTCATAGGAGCAAGGACGGAATGCGCAAGTTTCCCAGTGGATCACGTTGATACCTCAATCCCAAGGTATAATTGAGCATCAGAAGAGAGCACCTCAGCAAAGCAGTCAGTACTCTTTAATTACTGCTGGGAATCAATAGGAGAAGGTTGAGTTTCGTGTGATTTGATTCTCTGCCAAGTGTCATTTTGCAGATAAAGAGTTCAGTCAATGACAAGTCATGGGTTTTGCACATCCACATTTCCGCTTAAACACTTTGCAACAGTCAACCCAGTACAGCAGAATTTGGTTGTCCATGCTTCCAGCTGAACGCATGTTACAATGAGCAGCCACCCATGTTGTTTTTCAGATTCATCGGTGACTCAAAACCCCAGTAACAATGCTTCATAATAATCCTTACATTTGATATCGCACTTTTCACGTCTTTCAGACGTCTCAAAGCGCTTCACAGAATATACTGTAAAATGAATTGACTGTATATTTGTGGGCGAAATGCGGCAGCCAATTGCACACAGCAGCGTCCCCACAAACAGTCGTGGATTGAAATGACCAATTTTGTTATAGGGTTTTTTGGGGATGGATTATTATTAGGCGTATGGAGTAAGGAAAGTTGCTTAAGGTTTCGCCTTGATCTGCCTGGATTCGAAACACAGGTCTAACGCTTGTAAGGCAAGTGCTCTAACCACTGAGCTATAGGACTCCACAAATAATCCTTCATAATAATCCTTACATTTGGCAACACCCCACAGGAAGATCTCAAAGTGCTTATCACAGGATATACTGTAAGGCAGAGTGACTGTGTGTATCATGGACAAACAGCGAACAACAAACAGCCTTGGTGGATTTTTTAGTTTTAAAAAACAGGTGGTTGATAAGGTGGTGAAGCACTTTGAAACATCTCAACGATGTGGTAAGACGCCACATTAAAACCAAGGATTATTATTATTATTATCCAGAAGCTACCTACGATAAGAATTTGACATGAGTACGGACTCAGACTTTTGTAAGTCGAGTTGTAAGAATTGGTCAGCATGCTTATGTCTCTCCGTTTATCACATATTGTAAGCTTTATTACAATTCAAATAGTGTACGGAATAGATTGAAGGAGTTCAAGAAGATATTGAGTTGTTGTGTAGCTGCATTGCCCCTTCTATAAATTTCAGAATGCATTACTCTTTGCAGATGCCCCCAACACAAAGCACAATTTAGCAAATTTGCCAAATCTACAGTAATTCATGCTGTCATTTCCGTGACCTTTTACACCAACATTATAGCATAAAGAAGTGTAGGAGCTGAAAGCAAGACAACTGCATGGAGTACTGTAGCTCAGTGATTAGAGCACTTGCCTGGCAAGCGAGAGACCTGGGTTCGATTCCAGGCTGAGCAAAACCTTGCATAAAATTCCTAACTCCACAAGCCTGAAAATAATCCCTCAAAAAAAATAAACTGGTGGCTTCAATCCACTATTCAAGGGAAACTGCTGTGCGTAATTGGCTGCCACTTTTCACCCACAAAATATGCAGCAAATTCACTTTACAGTATACTCTGTGAAGCATTTGAGACATCTAGAAGATGTGAAAAGCACTTTATCAAATGCCAGGAATATTATTATTATTAGTAGATATAATAATAATCTCTGGGTGGCTGCAACTCATCAAAAAAAGTTTAAGTGCTGTTCAGTCTTCATTTCAATAGTTGTTTTCTCTGTGTTGTCCTGTATATTGCTTCTATTTTGTGTGATTTGATCATAATAATAATAATTTATCAATCTGTGATTTGATCATAATAATAAGAATTGATCATGCAACAACAACTTGCATTTATGTAGTGCCCTCCATGCTGGGAGGCGTCTCAGAGCGCTTAACAATGATAATAATCTGGAAAGAATTAATCGTAACAAAACTGAACTTTATTATACTACTGCACTATTTGATCTATAGCTTTACTTAAATGGTTCTACAATACTTCAATAAAAACACATCTGATCCAAATGTATTCTCATTATACAATGCTAGACTAATTTTTTTGAAATAGCTCGATGAAATATTATTTAATATCATAATTTCGCAGATATTCATCCTTTATTAAAACAGTGTAATTCCAATTAATTGCTATAATGGTTTTTATTTTGGTCAGCTGGGTGTCTGACACATGCAGAAACCCATCACCCATGCTTGAGATTATCCAGGAACTTTCCTTATTTGTACCATAAACAAAGAATTAAAATAAAATCGGGTCAGCAATTTTTACTCTGCAAGTCCCTTTTGTTCATTTGTTTTATTTGTATTTGGATGTTTCGCTAGGATACATTGCCTGGTGATTTAAGTGGTCATTTATTAAGTGCCGTTCTTTCAAGGGATAAATCTGGAATGTCAAACTCAAGTATTGAAGATAATCCTTCACGATGCTAAATCAGATAAAGTAAAAGTCAATTATGAAGGGTATTTGTGGTAAGAATTTATGGTGTTGAGTCCTGAAGTGGGATTGTCATAAATAACTTTCCAAACCAGATCAATGCTTTGTGAATGTCAAAATCATGTTTGTGGTTAATCACTACAAACTGCTCACTGGCATTTTGATAATGATAAACTGGCAGCAGATAATAGCAGAAGGTCAGTTGAATTACCACATGTGTTAACCTGCGTGGCTCACAAGGACCCTGAAGCTGACACAAGACATGCCTGTGTAACGTCCCCCCAAAATTCACGAGTTACTTACTTTATATATCGTTTCTTTCACTTCAGAGGTTTTTTTTAATCTGCAAATATGGATTGGTTCACAAGCTAGAAACTCCTGACAAAATAGCTCCTTCGCTGTAAATGGCATGTTTTGAAGAAGAGAAGCTCGTATAAATTCTTTATTGCTGTTGCATTGGGCCTTGCTAACTGACTGAGTAAGTTTTATACAGCTTTATTTGGTGGTCATTGTGCACTTTGAGCAGGATGGAATCTGCAATCATCTTTCACTGGTGTGCATTTATTCTGGAATCCTGTAGCTCATCGATTAGAGCACTCGCCTTACAAACGAGAGACCTTGGGCAGGTTTCCTTACACCACATGCCTGATGTTAATCCCCCCCCCAAAAAAAATTAACTGGTCATTAATATTATTATGGAATAAGAATGGAAATGGACCATCTAAGCCATTTGATTAATTAATAATAAAAATAATCATAATCCTTGCATTTGCTATAGCACTTTTCACATCTTCTAGATGTCTTAAAGTGCTTCACAGAATATACTGTGAAGTGAATTGACTGTGTATTTGTGGGCGAAACGCGGCAGCCAATTGCACACAGCAGTGTCCCACAAACAGTCGTGGATTGAAATGATCAATTTATTATAATTTTTTTTGAGGGATTACTATTAGGTGTGTGGAGCAAGGAAACTTGCCCTGGGTTTCGCCCTGACCTGCCTGGATTCAAACACAGGTCTCACGCTTGTAAGGTGAGTACTCTAGCTACTGAGCTACAGGACTCCACAATTAGCTGCTGTACATCAAAATGAAAGCAGACTCGGCTAAAGGTAGATGATGACTCAATGTATTTAAATGATCGAACGCATTGTGTAGACAGTTTCTATGGTAAATAAAAAAAAGGACAGGGTGACAGACCACACATTCAAAAACAACAAGAAATTGTATTTATATAGTGCCTGTCACGGCAGGAGGAATTCCCAAGGTGCTGGAGAGTCAAGGCTTTGCACTCGAGCTGGGGGTTCGGATCAAGAGGGGTGGAGAGCAAATGGAGAGGAGGGTGGAAACACCGCAATAATAAAATTGGTCATTTCAATCCACGACTGTTTGTGGGGACGCTGCTGTGCACAATTGGCTGCTGCGTTTCGCTCACAAATATACAGTCAATTCACTTTACACTATATTCTGTGAAGCACCTTGAGACATCTAGAAGGCGTGAAAAGCGCTACATCAAACACAAGGTGGATTATTATTAATATTGGCCAAATTAATTTAAATTCAGATTATGCTTTATGGATACGTTGATGCGATGGAGAAGTCCTTATTGAACAGATGTGATGAGCGAGAGAGAGAGAGATTACAATTCGTTAAATTGTCATTTTATTCTTGATTGCGTGAAAAGAAATGAATGCCACTTATTTGGATTGTAGCACTACAAGTTACCATTTCGAACTCCTTCTGCAGATTCCCCCTTACTATTTGCAAATTGCGCATCAATGTATTTTGCTCATCTATCCGCGATGTTTTGTTATTGATTCTCAACCCATCTGAATCAGCCTTGAGAGATTGCATTATGTACACTGTTAAATGGGATGAAATAACTGCCAATGCCGAAATAACATATCTAAAATGATTTTTTATCAAATAAAAATGAACAGACCAATGATTATTCAATAACTGACTGATGATTTGAAGTCACCATGACCCCATAAATATCCCACAGCTGACAGCTGTTCTCCCATTCACTGGGACTACTTCTCCCGTTTATAAGTGTCACATAGATAGCAGAAGAGACTTGACACACATCAAGCCTCCTGAAGAACCATCATTATGGCTGTCATTTGTGTCTGGCCTAAAATTCTGTCAGCAAGAAGTGACGAACTAGCTCAGTAATAATAATAATTATAACATGACAATAAAAATAGGTGTAAGAATAATATGACAATAAAAATCTTTGCATTTGATATTGTGCTTTTCACTTCTAGACGTCTCAAAGCGCTTCACGGAATATACTATAAAGTGAATTGACTGTATATTTTGTGGGTGAAATGCGGCAGGCAATTGTGCACAGCAGTGTCCCACAAACATTCGTTGATTGAAATGACTGATTTATTATTGTATTTTATTCTTGAGGGATTACTATTAGGCATGTGGAGTAAGGAAACCTGTCCAAGGTTTTGCCGTGCCTGGAATCGAACCCAGGTCTCTCGCTTGTAAGACGAGCGCTCTAAGCACTGAGCTCATGTCCTTGAATGGACTGAGTTTCTGTATGATTATTAGTATAAAGCAATGATATTTCCGGACTCCGCCATTACCTCAACCGTAAAGCCGCTGAAACCCTCATCCACACCTTCATTACATCCCAGCTCGACTATGCAAATGCCTTGCTGGTCGGCCTTCCAAATTCCTCCCTTCACAGGCTGCAGATAATCCAGAACTCTACGGCCCATGTCCCTTACCATTTCAAACTCCGTGACCTCATTTACCCCATCCTTGCCCGACTCCATTGGCTCCCCATCATCCAGAGGATCTAATTCAAGATCCTGGTCCTCACATTTAAAACCCTCCACAACCTCGCCCCACCCTACATCTGTGACCTCCTATCGTCTTACCAACCTGCCCACCTCCTTCGCTTAGCAGGCTCTGGCCTGCTCCATGTCCCCCAACCCACCTGCCCAACCATTGGCGGGCGAGCCTTCAGCCACTCTGCCCCCAATCTCTGGAACTCCATCCCGAAGTCCCTCCGTCTCGCCCTCTCTCTGGCCTCCTTCAAGTCTCATCTTCAATAGACTGAAGCGGTGACTGTCCAGCGCCTTGGGACGTCCTCCTGATGTGAAAGGCGCTATACAAGTGCAATTTGGTTGTTGTTGTTGTTGGTAGTGTAGAAGAAATAAAAAAAACACAAAGGCTGCTGCCTACATCTATCTGTATGCCACTGCATCAAGATGAAGTAGTGTGTTAGTTTTTTAAATCTTCCACCTCCAAAACAATAGGGGAGTTGTCTGCTGAATATGTTTAAACCAGAATTGTGACTCCAAAGGCCAACATGGATTTTTGGTGTGAGCACTTACACATAAGAGATAACTAGAGGGAGTTTACCACATTGTTGTAAAGAACCAACACAAGGTCAAAAAGAAGGAAGGACTGAATAACTGATTGACTGGCACTGGTGTGTGGGGGTGGTGGGGGGAGGGATAGAACAGAACTGCAAGCCGCTGATTAAATATTTTTTCTCTGACAGTTTCAAGTGGAGCCTGAAAATAGCAAGGCCTTTCAAACATGCTTTGAATTTTTGGGTTCTCTCTTCACGCTCCATCCGCTTTGGTCAATTTTGGCATAAGATATCAAAACAGCACCATTTTTATAAAGTGTCTCACAGATTGACTTGAATTGTTTTGGGATAGGTTAACCGAATTAGAGCGAGGACGAGAAGGGTTGAACCTATTTTTATTGAAGAAAGAAAAAAAGACAAGGAGAGTAAAGGGACATCATGTTATAGCAAACAAACCTCAAGTGGGATCCACTTAGCTCTCTCAGATGCTACTTGTGTGAATGGTGCCATACGAAAGCAAATTGCTGTTGTTTGTCCAGAGGTAAAGAATTTGTTCTAATCCCAGAGAGCAATGAACTTTGGAACAAAATTCCCATTAAAAGGTGCTCCTTCAAATAAAAAGTAATGGATAAGTAATGATTTGAGACCAGCATTGTATTTCATACCAGGCAGGTCAGGGCGAAACCTTGGGCAAGTTTCCTTACTCCACACACCTAATAATAATCCATCCAAAAAAGACCACAATAATAAAAATTGGTCATTTTCAATCCACAACTGTTCGTGGAACACCGCTGTGCGCAATTAGCTGCTGCATTTTGCCCACAAATATATAGTCAATTCAACCGATAAGATGTGAAAAGCGCAATATCAAATGCAAGGATTATTATTAATATTATACAGGTAGTTGCAGACTTAGATGAGTAAGTATTCCACAAACAACATGGTTTTATTTCTGTACTGCTGGACCCAAGGCTGCTAACTCATTTGCTTTGCCAATGTTTGGTGTCAATCTGGCTCAGTTGGTAGTACTGAGCCAGACTCTCGTCTCTGAGTCAAAGGGTTATGGGTTTACGCACAATATCGGGAGCTCATACAGTCTACCGTGGTACTCCAATGCAGTATTTGGTGTGTGTGTTTGTTGCATTGTTGGAGACGCCGTTTTATGTATTAAATGTGTAGCTCAATCAAGTCGCATGTGTTCAGGTGGATGTTAAAGATCCCGTGATCCGCTATTCGGAAAGAATAGGGAGCCTGTTGGCGTCCAGGACAAAAGTCTCCCAATTGAAATTTGTCATTCGCTTTTTGACTGTTTGCAGCACATTGACATGTGTAAAGCAGATGTCCTAGTTTGTCTGACTCGTTATCTCTCGTGTGTGCTCGCCCCAAAATCCATGAAACTTCTAACAGCGCTGTTTCTCTTCCTAAAGTCTTTGAGCTGATCCCATGTGCAGGAATCCTCTTCCCCTGTATTCTAGAGCGGAATTACTAGTCTACATTCTGAGCGAAGAGACAGTTCATGACCCAGATGAACAATATGCCTTTATGTTTCGACAAGTTCGTGTACACTCAAAACGCCACAAAGTCTCTCATAAGATGGATATTGTGGACTAGTTGATTGTTTACTAAAATAAATCCTGTGCTCTATTTGCACAAAATTCTATAAAAAGATAGAACTTATTAGATTCTGTGTAAGTGGATATAATGGACCCTCTATCCTGCACAAATTAGCCTTCAGTGTTTCACATGCATATTCTGAATTCTCGGTGTAATTTTTTCCAAATATTTTCAATGTTCTCCTCGCTCTTCCTTTACAACAATGATAACAATCCTTGCGCCTTATCACATCTTTGAGATGTCTCAAAGGAATTCACAGGATACATGGTAAAGTGAATCGACTGTATATTTTGTGGGCGAAACGCGGCAACCAATTGGGCACAGCAGTTTGCTCACAAACTGGATTGAAATGACCAATTTTGCTTTGAAGGGATCATTCCCCCTGGAAAGCGATCTGTGAATCGATTGAACAGAGGAGTGTGGAGTAAGAAAACTTGCCTAAGTTTCACCCCGTCTTCTCCAACATTAGAACACACCCCCAGCAATGAGTTGGAGGATCAATGTAGACCATTGAGAAAGAGGGAGAGAGCAAGAGAAAGCATACAGTACTTATTAAGTAACTAGTCATTTCCTCTATCCTAGATGAAATTAATGCTGATGATTTGTAGAGAGATTTTTTGTTACTTCACCACCTTATCAACCACCTGTGGAGTGCAGTGACTGTATATTTTGCAGGCCAAACATGGTAGCCAATTGCACTGAATATGGAATGGAGTCCTGTAGCTCAGTGGTTAGAGCACTCGCCTTACAAGCGAGTGGCCTGAGTTCAATTCCCAGCTAGGGTGAAACCTTGGGCAAGTTTCCTTACTCCACACCTCTAATAATAATCCCTCAAAAAAACACAATAATAAATTAATTCATCATTTCAATCCATGACACTGTTATTGCAATTGGCTGTCGCGTTTCGCCCACAAATATATAGTCAATTAATTTTACAGTAGCTTCTGTGAAGTGCTCTGAGATGTCGATAAGATGTGAAAAGTGCTATATCAAATGCAAGGATTATTATTACTGTATTATGTCCCATGAACAGTCATGGATTGAGGAACCACTATTTTTTTTGTGTGGGTGATTAATACTTACTAAGTCTTATTGCAGTTCCTATGAGGGGGAGTGAGTGGGGTTGGGGGAGAGCTGAGAAGGATTGTGAGGGGAACGATAGCCGAAATCAGGGTTAGAGAGGCAAGAATTAATTGGAAACCGTGTAAAAGAGATATGATTGGATACTTGCCCAAATTCAAAATATAAAATGGTTAAAAAAAAAGCAGGGTTTCCACGAATCCTTTGGGAATGAGGAAATAGCTCTCGAACAGACCACCCAGCAGTGAACGTCCACTCCCTGGTTAATAATAATCATATAATAATAATCCTTGCGTTTTGAGATAACGCTTTTCACATCTGATTGATGAATCAAAGCGCTTTGCAGAATATACTGTAAAGTGAATTAGTTGCGGATTGAAATGACAAATTTTTATTATTGTTTTTTTTGGAAGGATATAGCGCCTTATTTCAAGTCTTCGATGCATCTCAAAGCGCTTCATAGATTAGGTACGCAGTTAAGTGTAGAGACTGTATATTTTTGTTTGCTTCCCATAAATAACAACAAAATTACACTTATAATAATAATCCTTGCATTTGATATAGCGCTTTTCAGATCTTATTGACGTCTCAAAGCACTGGCCTTATCATGTCTTCGAGACGTCTCAAAGCGCTTCACGCGAAAATATATATTTTTACACACCAAATATACACTCAATTCACTTTACAATTTCTTCCCCTGTGGCCCTTTTCCTTCTGCATCCTGCACAAGTTGCCGCTCTGTACCTCGCTGTTTGGTTACTGATTATTTTGCGAGAGGACCCGGGTTCGATTCCCAGGCAGAGCGAAACCTACTCCCCACGCCTCTGTGGACCTGGCAGTAAGTCGTGACCCAGTTGTTAGACGATTGGCAGATCGCTTTTCCGGGGGTAATATTTCTTTCTTTAAAAAATGTGGTCCCTCAATCCATCCCCGTTTGTGGGGTGCTGTGCGCAATTGCCTGCTGCATTTTTCCCCCACAGCCCCCACAAAATGTACAATTAATTCACTTTACAATATATTCTGTGAAGCGTATTGAGACGTCACATAGACGTGGTAAATCGTTCTATCAAACACAAGGATTATTATTGTTGCTTGTTTGAACTGTCTGAACTGGACTAAACTGAAGTGAGTTAGAGAATCCAGCTCTGTGCAAATTGGTTATTCCCAACAACAACAAAATGACCCTTGTGTAGCGCCTTTCATGTCAGGAGGATGTCCTAAGGAGCTGGATAGTCACTGTGTTAAACCTGAGCTGGGGACGGGGTGGGGAGGGAAGTGGGGGGATTAGGAGTTGCCGATGGGACCATCGAAGAGGAGAGTTTTGAGGTGGGACATGAAGGAGGCCAGGGAGGGGGCGAGGCGGAGGGACTTCCAGAGGTTGGGGGCAGAGTGGTTGACGGCAATGGTGGGGCGGATGGGTCAGGGGACGTGGAGCAGCCCAGAGCCTGCTGGGCGGAGGCGGCGAGTAGGTTGGTAAGGGGTTTCCATGTAGGGTAGGGCGAGGTTGTGGAGGGCTTAGAATGTGAGGACCAGGATCTTGAACTGGATCCTCTGGGTGATGGAGAGCCAATGGAGTTGGGCGAGGATGAGGGAGATGGTCACGGAGTTTGGAACGGTAGAAGATACGGGCCGCAGAGTTCTGGATCATCTGCAGCCTGTGAAGAGAGGAATTGGGAAGGCCGAAAAGCAGGGCATTTGCATAGTCGAGCCGGGATATAACGAAGGTGTGGATGAAGGTTTAATCAGAACCTCATTGTGCTCTCTGTCATTTATTTCTATCAGCCACAGAACAAAACATACCAGAAAAATATTGTGTTCACAAATGTACACACACACACACACTCACATGGAAACCAAATTGTTCGTGTTAAATAGGCTTAATGGGTGCCAACAGGATCAACAGAGCCAGATCTACTCAATCTACACTGGAATTCAGTATAGACCTGACATTAATGCTACACAAATACAAAGGACTTGCCAATATTTTTAGCGGATTTGTACTATAAATAATGGAAGCAATTGGCTTGCTACCCTAATTTGTGATTCATAGGAAATTGTTTGTGTGTGCAATAACATACATCTGAAATATTGACCTTTTTGATAAATATAGAACTGTGAAACTAGCTAACCGTTGTACAGCATTGTACAAATGTCACAAGAGCCTTTAAGCGAGCTATTTGTTGATATATAGCGAGCCCCCTTGGCTTCCTATTCGGAGCTAGTGTAAACAATAACGTTTCCCAACATGATACATTCAGGCTTCTAAACTGAGACATCGTGGAGGTTTGGGCATCAAGGAACTACTTCAACACTGTGACCTGGGTTCAAACCTGCCCTGGAGTGAGGTGGGTAAAGATATCGATGTTCTGTAGGTCCTAGTTGAATCATATCGGTGCATGAATTGACAGCACAAAACTACCTAATACGCTGGTACTCTCGTGCAGAGAGTCTATCACACATGAGGTATAGAGTAATTCTTACTGGTGTAATATAGTGAATCTCACTAAGTTGCATCAGTTGGGACCATACCTTTGATATGGCTCAGGTAATGTACAAGTTATGTCAAATATATTGCACTGAATATAAACTCTTGAACGTGATTTGGGCAGATGTATGACTTGTTCACAGCACTTCGCAGAATATACGCAGAATATAAACTGACTGTATATTTTTGTAGCGAAACATGGCAGCCAATTATGTGCAGCAGTAACAATACGTGAAGAAGTATTGTAGATACTGTTCTTTTATTCTAAAAAAAATTCACATTGCCTTTTTGTAGCTTTTATGAGCATCTTGGCAGCTTTTCAAATACCCTTTCTTTGTTCATTTTCCCTGAAATTTCACAATGCTGTAATTTGTCTTCCTTCTCCCCAAAGTCTCCCAAAAAAACTGATCGAACCCAGGAGTCCTCTGCTAACCTTCGCAGACATTTGTAACAATATTTTCAGTACTTCCCTTTGCTCGACCAGATTGCACCCTGGAGATTAAATTTGTTTCTGATGTTGTGTAACAAGAAAAACATTTGGTAATGTGGATATCTTTAACTTACAGACAGACACAAGTTAAACAGGCTATGTAATTACATGGTTATTCTGTGAAGAACTCAAACCAACGGGTAGTGTGACGGATTTAGAGTTGAGGACATGTGGTAGCCTCTTGATGTGGTAATGGTCACGGAATTAGACTAAATTGGCAATATTATTCCACAAATTATAAACGAAGTTAAATTGAGGGGAGTCAGAAGTCAAAGTTGTTCGAATGGATTCTAGAATTAACAAGCAAGCTCTCCAACAAGGATTTATGATACTCATCTGACCTTAGGTAACAGAGAAAGGGTTGTAAAGGAGCCAAAGGACAATCATTTAATGACAGAAGAGTTTGGAATTCATCAGGGAACATAAATCATTCTAACCTTGCTGATCCCCAGTTACTTTAGGTAACAGTTAAATTTCCTCACTTCCATAGCAGGATGCAGTCATCAGTAAATGGCCATATTCATTTTGTGATCACTGAACATTTAATTTCCTTCCAATTAGTGCAACCAATTACTGCTTCATGCACTTTTATTGCATTTTGTCGAGGAAAATTGCCGTTTTGTTGAGCTGTTTTTCTATTTTATTTTTCCCAGCGGAAAATTAGTCTGATGCATGTGGAAACCTATCGCCATTGCTTAATGAGTCTCCAAACCAAACTGAGAATTCCACGCATCCCATCTACATATGGAAATCCCAGAGATAGATTGTTAGAATGGATTGTGCTCTCTCGCTCTCTCTTTCCCTGGAGGGACACAACCTGTTTATCTAATTCAAGACAGTATTAGGCGCAGGTTGGCTAGAGCCAAGGCTTGGTGGGGGGGTGGGGGGGGATCCTGGAGTGTGCATCGGGGTAACTGCTGGAATCAAACCAACTAAAACCCCATAGCTTGCCATTGAAAGCACTAATTGTTGTATATTCTATAGAAGCCCACAGTGCATGTACAACTCTGGGATTCAGGCGACGATCCTTCTGCGGCGTGAGTCATTTATAAAAACACTTTCAACACAAACGATTCCCCCATTAATTTTTACCCGACCCATCCTGAAGGAACTGACTCATGTTTGGTTTCAGATTTGCTGACACCTCTAATACCTCAGTCAAGGGCTCATTCCTTGTGTGTTGCCTAGATTAACATTGGCAGCATCCTTTACTAGCGGTGAGCGCATTATAGATTATTCCAATTCAGTCATCGCAAAACATTACTTCCAGCAGGCACATAAATCAAGACAATTTGTCTGACACTCATCTATGACCTAGCCCAGAAGCACAGACGCCAATTGCAGCATTCTTAAAGATTACTTTAATTGTCTGCTCATCAAAATCCCCAGCTCCTCTCTGCATAAACTGTGTAATTCCGCAAGTTGGGGTTCTCTCATTGAACCCTTCATCCCAGCCCTGCTGTGCTCCACGGGCTCCCTAATCACCCAGAGCAAAATTTAGGATTCTTGTCCGTCAAACTCCTTCACAAACTCATCCAACCCCTACATTTGTGACCCTGCCAGCCCGGCCATTTCATCAGCTAAAACAACATTGGCTTACATCAACCTCCTGCACACTCTGCCTCTCCATTGGTGGGTCACCCTTAAACCATTCTTTCACCCACAAAATACGCAGTCAATTCACTTCCCAGTATAGTCTGTGAAGCGCTTTGAAACGTCTCAATGGTGTAGTAAGGCGTTTTATCAAACACAGGGATTATTATTATTCTGTCATTGCTTTCATTGCTTTCATCCGCTTTGTGGAGCTCCTGTAGCTCAGTGGTTAGAACACTCGCCTTACAGGCGTGTGACCTGTGTTCGAATCCAGGCAGATTGGGGCAAAACCTTGGGCAAGTTTCCTTACACCACACACGCGCCTAATAATAATTCCTCCTAAAAAAAAATACAATAATAAAATTGGTCATTTCAATCCACGACTGTTTGTGGGACATTGCTGTGCGCAATTGGCTGCCACATTTCGCCCACAAATATATAGTCAATTCACTTTACAGTATATTCTGTGAAGCGCTTTGAGATGTCGATAAGATGTGAAAAGCACTATATCAAAATGCAAGGATTATTATAATATTATTATTGGCCCTCACTCTTTATCGAGAGGACGTCCCAAGGCGCTGGGACCCATTAACTGGGACCAATAAGCATTAAGACCCATCTCTTTGATAGTGCTTGGAGCTACTTTTCCCCTCCCCTTCAACCACCCACCTCACACATGCTCAGTCTCTCAATCGATGTGAGAAGCAATTTGACATGTCTTTCTGACATGAAAGGAGCTATGTAAATGCAAAATTGTTGTTGGTATTGCTGCCACCTTGGCTGCGATAAGGTAATGTAATACATACCAGCAATGAAACGCGACTCATTCAACTAGTTTGAATGAATTTGACCATTTCTTTAGCTGTTCGGTTCAGGGTACTTCTGACAATAGCCAGAATAAAGGAACCCATGGCAATCCGATTTCGTCCACGCCTTTGTTTGAAGTAGCTTTATTAACAGGTCTATTTGCTTACGAGGTACTATCAATAGCCAATTTCTGCCTTCAGCTTTCTCTCTCCTGTTGTTCAGCTTGAATTCACTGGTGCAGAGTAAAAAGCAGAAATAGGAATGCGCTCGTCAGGAGAATAAATAGGTCTTTCTGGCACTGTGATGGATCTGGTCATCGGGTCAGAGAAAGGCGGCGTTGTATAAGAAAGTTCTATAATACTTCATCAAATCTCATTTTGAGGAGCAAGATGGCTTCAAAGAAAATAATAATATAATAATCCTTGAATTTGACGTAGCGCTTTTCACATCTTCTAAACATCTCAAAGCGCTTCACAGAATATACTGTGAAGTGAATTAATTGACTGTTTATTTGTGTGCGAAACACAGCAGCCAATTGCGCACAGCAGTGTCCCCACAAACAGTCGTGGATTGAAATGACCAATTTTATTTATTGTGGGTTTTTTTGGAGGGATTATTATTAGGCATGTGAAGTAAGGAAACTTGCCCAAATTTGAACACAGGTCTCACGCTTGTAAGGCAAGTGCTCTAACCACTGAGCTATAAGAGCCTCACAAGTTTAACATCTCATCTGAACGATCTGTAAGCACAAAGTCCAATGTGGTCCAATGCTAAATAGAACAAGCTCGAAAGGCTGAACGGCCTATTCCTCTTCCAGTCGCCGATTTGTTTTTCCAACAAAAATAAAGCTTGGTGTTGCTCACATTAGCTTCCAGTTTCCTTTAAATATAAGTATCAGTCACCTCCCACACAACTATCGCCGCATCTGTTATTTTGCTCCAAAGCAATAGACTAGAAATATCAGTTATTCTTTCCTAAAAATATAATTTGGGATAAATTGTGAATTTAATGACAGCCCCATTTAGCCCTCAGCGGGGAAAAGGTTTGACCAGCCTGAGTTATAATACTCTTTGTATTTGATATAGTCCTTTTCACATCTTATTGATGTCTCAAAGCGCTTCACAGAATACACTGTAAAGTGAATTGACTGCGTAGTTGTGGGCAAAATCAGCAGCCAATTGCGCACAGCAGTGTCCTCACAAACAGTCGTGGATTGAAATGACCAATTTTATTATTGGTTTTTTTTGGACGGATTATTATTAAGTGCGTGTGTGGAGTAAGGAAGCTTGCCCAAGGTTTTGCTCTGACCTGCCTGGATTCGAAACACAGGGTCTCATGCTTGTAAGGCGAGTGCTCTAAACACTGAGCTATAGGACTCCGAAGCATGCAGACCATTCGAAATCTTTGCGTAAAAGTGTCTCTTTACTGCAGTTTCTAAGTGCGTTGGAAGCAGCCTCAGTAATCTTTTCCCGTGCAGATTCTTCAGTGACCTACCGTCTTTAAGCACTTCACATGTGAGCAGTGCCATGGCCGGAAAGGCAGTGAGCGAGTGCCTTGGGACATTCATGTCAGCTTCCATTGAGCGTGAAAAATCTCGCTTGACACTCGCGCTCGTATAAAAAGGAAACAGAATAAACCCCGAATGGGATTTTATGTGAAGAAAAAAACCACGGTGTTACACAACGACTGTGTTATTAGAACAATTTGGAATCACAAGGGGGTCTCACTTGCCAGTGTTTTCGACCCCGTGTCAACGTAAATGCGATGCGGATTACGCAGGAATTCAAAAGACCCAGTGAAAGAACACCAAAATTACTGTCACATTACATTTACAGTCCCATCTTCTGTAGTGTACGGTACAGCTATAGATGGCACTTAATAGAGCACTTTGTTTTTTTTAAAACATATGTTTTGTTGCACCGTCCCCGTCATTGGGAGATGACGGTTGTTTTTAATGTGTGGTGGTGGGGGTGTGGGGGGGGAAGGAACGGCACCAATGGATCAAAAAGAGGTTCTACCAGCATGTCACAACAACAACAACAACAAAATGACACTTGTACAGCGCCTTTCACGTCAGGAGGACGTCCCAAGGCGCTGGACAGTCACCGGTTCAGACCCGAACTTAGGACGGGGGTTGGGGAGGGAAGGGGGGGATCAGGAGTTGCTGATGGGACCATCGAAGAGGAAAGTCTTGAGGCGAGAGTTGAAGGAGGCCATGAAGGGGGCGAGGCGGAGGGACTGCGGGATGGAGTTCCAGAGGTTGGGAGCAGAGTGGCTGAAGGTTCGCCCGCCAATGGTGGGGCAGGTGGGTCAGGGGACATGGATCAGGCCAGAGCCTGCTAAGCGGAGGGGGCGGGCAGGTTGGTAAGGGTATAGGAGGTCACAGATGTAGGGTGGGGCGAGGTTGTGGAGGGCTTTAAATGTGAGGACCAGGATCTTGATTTGGATCAGGAGGAATACAACACACACCTCTGCAATCCAACAGAGGTAAATGTCAAGAACCATTGGAACAAGACCACATATCTCTTGGAGCATAATGGCTGCAACAATATAATCATACAGCACAGAAGGAGGCCATTCAGTCTATCGTGTCTGTGCCAGTCGTGATGGTGTTCCCACAAATAGTCGTGGATTGAAAATGACCAATTTTATTATAGGTTTTTTTTGGACAGATTATTATTAGCCATGCGGCGTAGGGAAACTTGCCAAGGTTTCGCCCTGATCTACCTGGATTCGAACACAGATCTCACACTTGTAAGGCGAGTGCTCTAAACCACTGAGATTTTCGACCGTGCCTTTGTTCACCTTTCTACCTCTGCCCCTGGCTCTGTCCCGGGATCTGTTATTATGAGACGCCATCTGGCGTTATATAAATCAAAGTTGTTGTTGTTGTTGAGCTACAGGAGCAATGCCGGAAGGACACACTGGAGAGGACCAACGAAGTGCCAGAGGCAAATGAAGGCACTTGTTCGTGTAGTGAACTAGTTTTGTAACCAATCAATCGGATAAAAACACCCAAAATCTTTCCGGAACTGCAAGACTTTGAGACGTCTTGAAAACGTGACAAGGCACTACATCAGATGCAACTATTACTATTATTAACATTGTACAAGAGAAGATTTTTCAAGATAATTTTGCCCCAATTAATTAGGTGCACTTGTTTACACAATTCTTGTATAAAAATAGCTCCCTTTAAAGATTTCAGTTCATGGAACAAGATGCTGTAACTAATATGACAGGAATAAATGTTAGGCAGGGTTTTATGCCTGTAATATCAACCTTACAGTATGAAAACACATGCTTTGAAAGAAAATTTAAAAATAAAGGGTTTTTAACAAAAGCTTATCTCAAAACCCAGACTCGGAAAATGCTGTTTTTCTCTTAATCTAGGTATACATTATATAGTAAAATCCTGTTTATCCCACATTAATATTTTAATTTCTGTGTGACCTCTAGTGGTAATCTTTATTCGGTGCCACAGCAGTCCTCTTAGTAAAAGACCAATGGAATCCTGTGGCGTATTGGTTAGAGCACTGGCCTCACAAGTGACAGGACCCAGATTTGATTCTCAGAAAGGGTGAAACCTTAGTTTCTTTACTCTGCACACCTCTGCTTATCGAGCAGTAAGGTGCTAAACAGTTAGTGGTCGAGATCCGAGCAAGGGTAGGGGCAGGGTAGGGGGAGTGCAGTGAGAAAGTTGGGAGGGCGGCAGAAGGCACGATCGAAGAGGAGGGTCTTGAGACCACCCTTGAAGGAGGCAAGGGAGGAAACGAGGCAAGGCGAAGGGACAGTGGAATGGAGTTGCAGAGTGGGGACAGAGAGGCTGAACGCCTGGCCACCGATGCTAGGACGGGTCGGGCGGGGGACATGGAGCAGACTGGAGCCCGCTGAACGATATGATAAATGTCGTGATGAAATACTACATCAAACGCAATAAGTATTATTTATGGTCAAATAAAAGCTGTGTACTCTCACGAGCGATGGTACATGCATAGAAAGAAAACACACTGACGCTTGCGAGAAGTTTATAGTTAGTTTACCACTCGGTGAGATAATGAACAACGAAATAACCACTGGAGCAAATCATATCACAAGATATCTTTGCACTGGAATGCTTGGCAGGAACTCGTGGAGACCCAGTTATCTCTAAATTGGCCCCGGTGAGGGAACACATGAAATACGAGAGCTTGGCTTTGGCAGTTAAAGATTTCCAGACATTGTAAATGGCATTCTTAGAAACATGTGAATGAGTTATGCGGCGAACAGTTATTTCATTGCACACTTTCATCATCATGAGAGTGAAAAGAGGCCGGAAAATTCATTGCTCACCCTAAACACATGAAGGATTCTTTTGCCCTCCCCCGCCCCACACAATCCACACTTGATCTAAACACGATAGTCAAGTTAAATGATTACCGGTTGTTCTCCTAAGTCTACAACACAGAGAGAAACATTGATGCCCGCGCCAGTACCTTCATCTGTTTTACCTCAAATGCTGGTTGAAGAGACAAGCTAGAAAATTAAATGAGTGAGTGGTGGATTTCATCAACATGTTACCCATTCACTTCTGAACTCTGGATTCAATTCCATCACAGACTTCTAAAGGATAGAGGGATTAAAGGATATGGGGATAGGGCGGGTAAATGGAATTAGGTTAGAAGATCAGCCATGGTCTTATTAAATGACAGGCAGGCTCAAGGGGCTGAATGGCATACTCCTGCTCCTATTTCTTATGTCCTTAGGTAGACTGTTCAGATACAGATTTCATTTCTGAACTACCCGCCTTGGTCCGAGGAGAAAGCATTGAAATATGTCTCAACTCAAGGTCAAGTGAACACAGGCTGAAACTCAAGATGATTGAACAAAAGGCTCTAAAATTACAACCAACAATTATTATTTGTGTACTGTTATAACTATACTGTTTGTGGTTTACAATTTCGGCAAAAAGAAACCGGCAGCAGTGATATCCACACAACTGATCTGCTTAACCTTCAGCGAATATTAAAGAATATCTTTCTGTCATCGTCACCACAGAGTAAATCAAAGAGATTAGAAGAGTTCAACTGGATGCAATTCGGGGACCATTTTAATTGAGTAGTTTTGAGATCTAATGCCACATGATTGGTGTGGATCTCAGCTGACTTTGCAGAGGTGAATGTGCTCCGCAACAGTTACAGTGACAGCATTAGATTCCCCCGAACCTCCCGCCCAACCCCACCGAGTGTGAATTCAAACCAAGCTTTAGACTGGGATTTCATTCAACCTGGAAACACTCAAACTTCGGAGCTCTATAATAGCTCAATGAAC
This sequence comes from Hydrolagus colliei, assembly GCA_035084275.1. Classification (NCBI taxonomy): domain Eukaryota; kingdom Metazoa; phylum Chordata; class Chondrichthyes; order Chimaeriformes; family Chimaeridae; genus Hydrolagus; species Hydrolagus colliei. The sequence continues at coordinate 7,797,573 of CM068746.1, read as the reverse complement.
AGTCTAGCCTGCTCTCACTATCTTATCTTGACATAAAGGGATGGCAGGCAGATTGTTACTGGGGGCAGTAATGTTGTTGAGGAAGTTTTAAAATAGTTTGTTTGATAGAATGACGTCTGAGGTCATGCTACTCATTATTTATTTTAAAAGAGCAAGATTTTCATGCTGCTCGGTGTGCGGGATAGTTATACCAGCACTAATGTTTTATAATAACAATGATGATAATAATAATCCTTGCATTTGATATCGCGCTTTTCCCAATTTATCGACGTCTTAAAGCGCTTCACAGAATATACCGTAAAGTGAGTTGATTGTATATTTGTGGGCGAAACTCGGCCGTCAATTAGCCACGGCAGTGTTCCCACAAACAGTCATGGATTGAAAATGACCAATTTTTATTATTGTGTTTCTCTTTTGGACAGATTATTATTAGGCGTCTGTGTGGAATAAGGAAACTTGCCCAAGATTTCGCCCTGGTCTGCCTGGATTCGAACAGGTCGTAGGTCTCTTGCTTGTGAGGCGAGTGCTCTACCCACTGAGCTATAGGAGCTCCACAATTAGCCCTATTCTTTAATGTCAGTTAAAAAAAATAGAGCTACATTTCCTTTTGCTCTTTATTCCAATGAAATTATTAGCTGGTCTTAATAGAGTCCTGTGGCGTAGTGGTCAGCACACTCGTCTCACAAGCGAGAGGACCCAGGTTTGATTCCTGGCCGGGGCGAAACCTTGGGCAAGTTTCCTTAATTCCACACCCCTGTTTACCTCAAAGTAAATAGGAACCTGGTTGTTTGTTGATTGGTGAATCGCTTTCCAAGGGATAATAATCCCTCAACAAAATCTGGTCATTCAATTGGTTGTGCAACACTGCTATGTCCAATTGGCTGCCGTGTTTTCCCCACTAAATACACAGTTTACAGTATACTCTGCAAAGCGCTTTGAGATGTCCCAACAGTGTGATAAGGCTCTCTATCAAATGCAAGGTTTATTGTTAATATTATTAATATTAACAGCACCAATTTTACCCCAACTGCGCTTTATATTTGGTGTTTTACGGGTTGGATGGGTTTCCAATGGTAACAGCATCAAGTGCAAGTTGCCGTTTCCTTAGTATGTAATAAATAGAGCTAAACTGCTCAACACAGTGTGTCCTCTTGCACAATGAACATTGGAACAGACCTGCTCCCCCCACCCATGTATCGTCTTGCATTCTCTCACCGCAGAGTGAGCACAAGAGAGAAAAAAAATCTGAATCGCAGCCGGCACAAATCACCCACAGCAACATTCTCCTTCAAAAAAAAGAGACGGAAACGCAAAGACGTTATAAGCCCACAAAAAGAGACAGTCACTTTCATACCAGAGAGAAGCATTTGGGGAATTGGCTGCTCCTGGCGTTGGGTGACATTGGAAGAGGTGAAGTGCTATGTGTGCTTAGTCAAATGCAAGCACATAGCACTGCTCCCTGGCCTCCAACTGCCAATGCGAGATTAATGAAGAAACCATATGTTGATTCAACTGGCTGTCGAGAAGATTTCCTAAAACAATAACATATGTCTCTGTGTTCATTTGGATAGCGCCTCAGTAAGTCCAGATATATTTACACCGCAGAGAATCGCTTGACACATTCATACAAAGACCAGAACCCCAAAATATACAGTCAATTCACTTTATAGTATATTCTGTGAAGTGCTTTGAGACGTTGATAAGACATGAAAAGCGCTATATGAAATGCAAGGATTGTTATTATTATTATTAGTAGTACTATTATTATAACGACCAGAGCTCCCACACATATAAAGGTGGGAATTAAATCTTCACAAATGTGTGACTTCTATATTGAACGGCTTAGAGAACGGGAATCATGATGAGAGGAAACCAGAGTTTAAACTTCTGGTTTGAGTCACAGGTGCATTCCCACAGCTTTGTGGAGTCCTGTAGCTCAGGGATTAGAGCACTCGCCTTGCAAGCGAGAGACCTGGGTTCAATTCCCTGCAGGTCCTGGCGAAACTTTGGGCAAGTTTCCTTCTTCCACAAGCCTGATAATAATACCCCCAAAAAACCCAATAATAAATTGGTCACTTCAATCCACGACTGTTTGTGGGTCACTGCTGTGCGCAATTGGCTGCCACGTTTCGCCCACAAATATATACGGTCAATTTACTTTACTGTATATTCTGTGAAGCGCTTTGAGACCTCAACTCTAGAAGACATGAAAAGCACTATATCAAATGCAAGGATTATTATTACATGATATTACCAACTATATAAAGTCACTTTCCTTGCCTCCCTAACCTTTGTCAAAGCTGTTGCTACATCGTAAAAGACCAATCTTTGCATCCAATAAACATTCCGGTCCAGAACGGGAATTAATTATTGCGTTATTTCAATCAAGGCGTCGCACAATTTCGATTTAAATATTTTGAGAATCTCAAACGTTCATTCAACTGATTTTAATTTTTTTAATTTGCACGCAAGACAAAACAACCTTTGTAGGATTGTCGTTTAAAACCTTACACCGTTCCCACTCCCTGCAGCTATCCAAAAAAAATCTGACTGTTTGAGAGTTGCAACAGATGTGAATTTAACATGTATGGATGAATCCTTGGTTTGTGCTGTTTCCTAATTGATCTTGAACGGTTAAAAGGACTGCAAGACCATTAAATGCCATGTTCCCATAGGCAAATAGCCAGCAAACACCCACTGTCCAGGCTCACGTAAAGAGTGACGCAGATTTCAGTACCAGAGGAGTATAAAAATCTAGTGGAACCATTCCCAGTGCAGTCGTTGCTTCCAAACAGGATGCAATAAAGATGGCAAGAGTGAGGAATAACATTTGCACAAATCATTACTCGGTTGATAATGGTAATAATCTTTGCACTTGATCTAGCGCCTTATCACACCTTCGAGACGCCTCAAAGCTTTCCACAGGTATCCTGTGATGAGCAATGATTGTGTATTTAGCGAGCGAAATGCGGTAGCCAATCACACACAGCAGTGTAACCACAAACAATGGAGAATTGAGTGACCAATTTATTATTATTTATTGTACATAATGGCATGTATACACACAAATGTGTGTGTGTGTTTATGTGTGTGTGGGTGGGGTAGTGGGACGGGGTGGGAGGGGAAGCAGGGGATGGGAAGTTAGTTTGAATCAATTTTTCTCATGAAAGACAAATAATATTGTTCCTGGAAAGTGATTGCGACTTGGGACTACATGGCTATACAGATGACTCCTTGCGTTTCACCAACAAGTTATACCATCAATTCACCTTACAGTACATACTGCGAAGCCCTTTTAGAATCGTCTCGAAGACGTGATAAGGTGCTACATCAAATGCAGGGATTATTATTATTATTATTATTGCCTTCCTCATTAACATTTAAAAATATGGTCCCGTGAAGTGAACCGGGCATTCATTATGGCACAAATAAAAAAAACTATTACTGAACAAAGCCCAGATGGATGAGATGCTGTAACAATCCCCTCAAGACTATCTCTGAGCCAAACTTGTCCGGTGCGTTTCCCAGTATCTTCATCAGAATTTAAGGCAAATTTCCCCCAAGAAGCACAGTAATACAAACATAACATATATATATATAGAGAGAGAGACTTTTCCAAGGCACAGCTTAAATTGGATTTTTCCATTGCGAATGCAAGTTGTATATTTAGCTGCGAGAACAATTTCTCACCCAGTCATCTTACAAATAAGACGAGACATTAGCCATACAATCTTGGGTGGGGGGATGGGGGAAGTTAGGTAGAGGATGTTGTGGACGACATCAAAATGGATCCTACATCTACAAAGATCAAAGTGAGCGTTAACAAAGTTAATGGACATTTATGGGATTCTTTTATGAATTTGATTTGATACCAAGGTGTGCAATACACAATTTACATTTTTCAGTACTAACCCCACTTTTCAGGTTCTCCTGTGAAGTGTTTTGAGATGTAATAATAATAATAATCCTTGCATTTCATACAGCTCTTTTCACATCTTATCGACGTCTCAAAGCGCTTCACAGAATATAATGTAAAGTGAATTGACTGTATATTTGTGGGTGAAACGCAGCAGCCAATTGTGCACAGCAGTGTCCCCACAAACAGTTGGGGGTTGAAAATGACCAATATTTATTATTGTGTTTTTTGGGGGGGATGAATTATTATTAGGCATGTGTGTGGAGTAAGGAAACTTGCCCAAGGTTTCACCCTGATCTGCCTGGATTCGAACACAGGTCTCACACTTTAAAGGTGAGTGCTCTAACCACTGAGCTACTCCCAATGTGAAATGCACCATATGAAATGTAAGATTTTTTTTCTTTTAAAATGCTTTGCATCAAAGATGGTGCCCATTTTAACAGTGACCCACCCCCCAACCCCTGCCCAATTTGTAACAAAACTGATTAAATGTAAAGGCAAACAACCCAGCCACAGTAGTGTGCCACGTAATTATTTGCAAAATGGAGAGCAGTGGAATAAGCCAAACAAAGCTATATCAGAACAGACCTAGCCGTAAAATATTATTATTACAGCTATGAAACTCCGCTGAAAAAGTAAATGCTTCCCCCCAAAAAAGGTGCCAAAGTGAACAGGGCGAGAAATTTATTTTGTGCATCAGGAATTAGTTTGAACTGCGGCCCTGGAATTTCAAAGGTTTGGAGCAACTCTTTGTAAAACTGAGGACTCGTGTTTGTTTGATGTATCCCTGGTAACATGTGGCTGACTGAGCCTTGCCGTCTCAGCATTTAGTCAACTTTGGATCTCTCCATAACCTCGTATACAACCAAATGTTATGGCTTGTAAATACGGATGTGCCTCCCAATTGGTCAAAATGTGTTGCCGTTTAATCTGGTGCCTCCGCCACCAGCGATGGATCTGACAGTTATCAACAATTCATAATTTGCCATGAATGTACAAGGTGCAGGTAGCAGAGACTCAGCTGTTCGAAACACTCTAGTTGACACTGGTGGAATTTAATACTGCTGTGCGCAATTGGCTGCCGTGTTTCGCCCACAAATATACAGTCAATTCACTTTACAGTATATTCTGTGAAGCACTTTGAGGAGTCGATAAGATGTGAAAAGCGCTCTATCAATTGCAAGGAATATTATTTTTATTGTAATCCGTGCACATTATCAAGCCTTCAAGACGTCTCAAAGTGCTTCACGGAATATACACTGCAAAGTGAATCGACTGCTAGCTAATGCTCAGCAAAGAGCTCGGTCCTCCACTCGAAACAGTTACCGTACATAACATTGCAACTGATTTACGTGGAACCGAACTTTGATGTTCTTCGAGCTTTCACAGTAAAATCGCAGCATGAAAGAAGCTGAAACACAGTCCATTTCATAAAAGTCTTCCTCCCGAGGGAGCCATTTTCATACATCGGTGCCCAGAACTGAAGTCTGCAAATCGTGTTCTGTACATGAAAATAATGGAACTAAAACCTGAAAGGTTCCCAAAAATGTAATTTGTTCAATATGTTCTGACTGATCAACATTCCATATTTATTAAGGGGCGAAAGAGTGCGGATTCACAGTACAAATGCAACGACTTGAAAAGCCTTTACATCTGCTCACTGAACTAAAGCTTGCACTCGCAGTCACGCGATTAAAGTCAGGTTTATTGTCACGCAAAATCTGGATGATGTAGGCACATGGCCACAGGAGGAGGCCATTCAGACCCTTGAACCTGTTCTGTCATTCTATTAGGTCATGGCTGATCTGTACCTCAACCCCAATTACCTGCTTGTGGCCCATATCCCTTGATATCCCGTTGAGTCCTGTCGCTCAGAGGTTAGAGCACTCACCTTATAAGTGCGAAACCTGTGTTTTGAATCCAGGCAGGTCAGGGCGAAACCTTGGGCAAGTTTCCTTACTCCACACACACACTTAATAATAATCCCTCCAAAAAAACTAATAAATTGGTCATTTTAATTCACCACTGTTTGTGGAACATTGCTGTGCGCAATTGGCTGCCGCGGTTCGCCCACAAATATACAGTCAATTCACTTTACAGTGTATTCTGTGAAGTGCTTTGAGACGCCTAGAAGATGTGAAAAGAGATATATCAAATGCAAAGATTATTATTATTAATATTATTATTATTGTACCCTGACCTAACCAAACCGTATCCACCTCAGTCGTGGAAAGTGAATGGATATGGCTTTTTTGAAGAAGAGTTCAAGATTTCCACAATCCTTTGCGTGAAAAACAGCCTCTTGATTGCACTCCCAAATACCCTGGCTCTAACGTTAATAATATGGCCCCCCCAACCACATCCCCCCCACCGCACCCACACCCACCCCCACCCCTTGCTCTGGATTCCCCCAGCAGAGCAAATCAATGGGCTGAGGTGAAAATGTAACATGTAAGTTTTATATTAAGTTAAAGATAATAATCACTGATGACAATTATCTGTTATTACAGACGCAGTGACTGGGGTTGGTTGTCAGGGTTGAAGGGTGGTTGAGGTCAAGAACGCTGGATTCAACAACAACAACAACAACATAATGACATGTGTATAGCACTTGGAAGACATCCTGAAGCTATGGAGGGAGGGTGATGGTTAGGATAAGTATTCTGGGATCAGATGGGCCAAAGGGCCCTTCTTCATCATCCAAACTATTCTTGTGATCCAGTGACTTGGTTTCAATACTCCACTGCTTCCCGCCCGATTTTGGCTCACTGAATGTTTTGGTCTCTGGCAAGCTCGATTGTTTTTGTCTTGCGTTGAGCAAGGTTTCGAGTGTTGCTGCACGGACTGCTGTCCTGACTCAATCATATCACACATCTCACTATCGGTGATAGTGCGATGTGTGATATGATTGAGTCAGGACACCTGGATGACGATGGACTCATCCAGGCGTTTGACACAGACGGAAACCCATCACCCTGCTTATAAGGGTCTCCAAACCAAGCTGAGAATTGGATAATAATAATAATCCTTGCTTTTTTGATAATAGTGCTTTTCACGTCTTCTAGAGTTGAGGTCTCAAAGCGCGTCACAGGATATACTGTAAAGTGAATTGACCATATCTATTTGTGGGTGAAATGCGGCAGCCAATTGCGCACAGCAGTGTCCCACATACAATCGTGGATTGAAACGACCAATTTATGATTGTTTTAACTAAATAAATTCCATGCATCCCACCTACACATGGAAATCCGGAATCTCTCTCTCTCTCTCCCTGGAGGGATGCATTCATAGAGGAAGAATTATATATCCTATTTTCCCCATAAATCTCTTCCTCAACCCCCTTCCAAGCTGCTTTAAAATCTGAGTGGATGCCATATCGTAGACTGTGATTTCTGCTACCTCAGTCTTTGTACGGAAACTTTATAAGTATAAATTGTTGTAGTAATATGACTATACAATAATCGAGCATAGTAATATTGATAATAATAATCCTTGCATTTGATATAGCATCTTATCATGTCTTCTAGACGTTTCAAAGCACTTCACAGAATATACTATAAAGTGAACTGACTGTATATTTTCTGAATGAAACGCGGCAGCCAATTGCACACAGGAGCGTCCCACAAACCATCGTGGATTGAAAAGACCAATTTTTTTTAAAAAAAACATTTGGGATTATTATTAGGGTGTGGAGTAAGGAAACCTGCCCAAGGTTTCACCCTGAACCTAAGTCTCCCGCTTGCAAGGTGAGTGCTCTAACCACTGAGATATAGGACTCCTACAGGACAGTCAATTCGCTTTACAATATATCCGTGAACTGCTTTAAGATCCTAGAATCATAGAATCATAGAATTATTCGGCACAAAAGGAGACCATTTGGCTCATCTAGTCTGTGCCGGCTCTTTGAAAAGAGCAACTCAATCCCACTGCCCAGCTCTCTCCCCATAACCTAACAGACCTGTTCTCCCTAAATAAAGATCTAATTCTCTTTTAAAAGCTGTTGTCGAATCGGCTTCCACTCGGGTCCGTCGATATGGAAATTTTCTGATTTAGATATATCGATGGGCTCATATCAAGATATACCGAAATATTGATATTTTCAGGGTTTTCGTACTGCGCATGCGTGTGCGGCGTGTGCGCACATTCGGGGTGAGCGCGAATTCGGGGTGTGCGTGCATTCAGGGGGGGAGCGCGCATTCAGGGGGGTGCGCGCATTCGGGGGGGGCGCGCGCATTCGGCGGGGGGGGCGTGCATTCAGGGGGGTGCGCGCATTCGGGGGGCGGGCGCGCGCATTCGGGGCCTATCTCCTCAGGAGGTAAATGTCTTTCTCTCTCTGTGTCTTTCACACTCACTCTTTCCATCTCTGTGTTTTTCTGTCTGTGTTTTTCTGTCTGTGTCTCTGTGTCTCTTTCCTCTCTCACATCCCCCCCATCTCTATCTATCTCTATCTACCTGTATATTATCACATCCACCACGTCTCTGCCCCCACCCCCCCCCCCGCCGCCGTCCCTCTCTCCTCCCCCCCACCGCCACCATCCCTCTCTCCCCCCCCCACCCCCCCCCTGCTGTCTCTCTCCCCCCCCCCCCCCACCCCTTGCATACCTGTATATTGTATTCGAGTACTATGAATACAATATGGCGGCTTTGCACCTCGGTCTGTGCATAGTGTATAGAGATGAGCATTCTGGGTCTTGTAGTTCAGTGCGCGCGCATTCCGATTTTTTCCCTCGATATATCGATATTTTTGAAATGCCTATATCGGCGTATTGATATGAAGATTATATCGGGTTTTAGCGATATATCGATATATCGCCGGACACTAGCCTCCACCACCTTTTCAGGCAATGCATTCCAGATTCGAACAACCCGCTGAGTGAAAACATTTCTCCTCAGCTCCGCTCTGCTTCGTTTTTAAACTATTTTAAATCTGTGACCACGAGTCACAGATTCGCTCACCAGTGGAAACAGTTTTTCCTTATTCACCCTGTCAAATCCCCTCATGATTTTATAAACCTCTATTAGGTCTCCTCTCAACCTTCTCTGTTCTAAAGAGAATAAACCTAGCCTATCTAGCCTGTCCTCGTAACTGAAGTCCCTCAATCCTGGTACCATTCTAGTAAACCTTCTTTGAGCCCTTTTCAATGCCTTAACATCCTTTTTATAGTGTGGTGACCAGAATTGGATACAGTACTTCCTGACTTTTGTATTCTATACCCCTATTTATAAAGCCTAGTATCCCGTATGCCTTCTATAGGCTTTGTCTACCTATCCTGCCACCTTCAAAGAGTCACTGACACAAATCCCCAGGTCTCTCTGTTCCCTCACACCCCTTAAAATTGTACTATCTAGCCTATATTGCCGCCCCTCATTTCTTCTTCCAAAATGTATCACCTCACACTTCTCTGCAATAAACTTCATCTGCCATGTGTCTGCCCACTTTGCCAGTTTATCTATATCTTCTTGCAGATGGTTACTATCTTCCTCACTATTTATTATTCTCCCTAACTTAGTATCATCTGCAAACTTGGAAACTGTGCTCCCTACACCCAAGTCCAGATCATTAATATATATTAAAAAAGCAGTGTTCCCAATACCGATCCCTGGGGGACGCCACTGCACACTTCCCTCCAGGCTGGAAAACAGCCGCTCACCACAACTCTCTGCTTTCTGTCTCGCAGCCAGTTGTGGATCCACGCTGCCACTGTCCCTTTAACGCCGTGGGCCTCTACTTTCCTAATAAGCCTCTCATGCGGCACTTTGTAAAATGCCTTTTAAAAGTCCATGTAAACTACATTAACTATGCTGCCCTCATCTACCCGATGAATTTCCATCAAAAAGTTTTATTAAATTTGTACGGCAAGATTTGCCTTTAACAAATCCATGCTGGCTGTCCTTTATCAGCCTATATCTTTCTAAGTAAAGATCTATCTTGTCCCTGATGATAGACTCTAGAAGTTTGCACACTACCGACGTTAGACTGACTGGCCTGTAGTTCCCAGGTTTGTCCTTCTGACCCTTTTTATACAGGGGAGTAACATTAGCAACCTTCCAGTCCTCTGACACCCCTGTGTCCAAGGAAGATAGAAAGATTGTGGCCAGAGTCTCTGCTATTTGCTCCTGTACTTTCCTAAGTAACCTAGGATGCATCCCATCCGGACCGGGTGACTTATCTACCTTGAGCGTCGTCAACCTTTTTAGTACTTCTTCTCTGTTTATACTAATCCTATCCATTTCTTCTACCCTCATGATGTCTCAATGATGATGTGATTAAGGCTCTATATCAAAAGCAAGGATTATTATTATATTGCTTGGATAGAAGCACTTGCGACAATTATATTGAAGGAAGTAATGTGCTTACACAACTGGAGTCATCCTACACCTGAATAGTTTAATAACCGTCAAGACTCAGAGAATATATGCCAAAATTAACACTGCCATCCAGAATTACTGTACTTACAGCCAGGAGATTGAGCAGACACCTGCAAGATTACAAAATAACTCACAGAAAAATCTAAATTACCAGCACCTAGCAGCCATTCAGACCATTGTCTCTGTGCCAACACTTGAAAAAAGCTATCCATTTCTTCTCAATATCCTGAACTTTTCATACCTTTCCTTTCATTCGAAAACTAATTCCCCTTTTGAAAGTGGTTAGTTGTGAACTCGTTTGAACCATTGTTTTCGCTGAGGTGTTCCGTGTATAATCACGTTGCACATTTCACTTTGCAGTGTTCCGCCAATGTGTTAGCCGTTGTTTTTCAAGGTTGAAAAAACAAACACACACACAGCAATTAGACCATTATTTGGTGGGTGGATCCATAAAATGACACTTACCTCCCACCCATTTTGTTGCAGAAACAATGGTGATATATAATTCTGCATATGCCTCGCATCACATAGAAGAGAGACCTGGGTTCGATTCCCGGCAGGTCAGGTCAGGGTGAAACCTTGGGCAAGTTTCCTTATTCCAGAAGCCTGATAATAATCCCTCACGAAAAAAAAACAATAAAGAATTGGTCATTTCAATCCACAACTGTTTGTGTGGACACTGCTGTGCGCAATTGGCTGCTGCATTTCACCCACAAATACACAGTCAATTCACTTTACAGTATGTCCTATGAAGCGCTTTGAGATGTCTAGAAGACGTGAAAAGTGCTATACCAAATGCAAGTATTATTATTACATTCGAAATTCACTGCCCCTTTTTATTTGTGAATACAGTATGTTTATTTGTATTCGGCAAGAGTTATAAGGAACCGTGCTGTGACATATTTCCTTTCAAACTAGTCTAGTTTGCTTCGAAATAAACTTACATTGCCCATCTATTGCTGATCGTTCAAGGTCTTGTGAGGAACCCACAAGCAAGCTGCTATTCTGCTAATGATGTTGCACAAGAGCAGGCTGATTCCATAAATACCCCTGGAAAGCTGAGACTAATTAAATGTACATTATATCATTGTCTAAGACGCTGCACTGCTGCTTGTAAAAAAAACATAAATGACTAGCAGCGCCTGCATCACATCAATTCACACTGAAAAATAGACTGTGACTGATTTCCACCACTTCATTACACCGTGCCAAAGGTCTCTTCACAGAAGCTGTGGACCCCAGGTTCTCTGTCTGTTCAGAGACCTGCACAATGTCATACGCTACCGTATTGCTGATACGAGCAGTGTGAGACTCTCCCAAATTTGGGCAAAACCTGTCTCTTTCAATATCCAAGAGGAAACTTCAATGGCAGCAGGCATTGACAAAAATAGCCTTCTGCGCTTATTCCTTTCGCCCACAAAATATACAGCACAGTTAATTCACTTTACAGTATATCCTGTGAAGCGCTTTGAGACGTTTTGAAGGCACGATAAAGCGCTATATCAAATACAAGGAATGCTATTATTATAAATCCATGTTGTAATTTGAAAAAAGTTCATTTGATATAGCGCGTTATGACTTCATTGAGACATCTCAAAGAGCTTCACAGAATGTACTGTAAAGTTGATTGATAGTGTATTTTGTGGGCGAAATGTGGCAGCCAATTGCGCACAGCAGTGTCCCATAAAAAGTTGTGGATTAAGTGACCAAATTATTATTGTTATTGTATACTGTAGATTTTATAAGTACATTTATAATATATTGGAAATAAATGTACATATTTATTTGTATTTAAATATATTTACATATCTAAATAAATATATCTAATATACATACTGTAGATGACAAATGTGCCTTAGACTTGTAAACACGGCATAAAATTCACAGCTATGGCACAGAATCTTATCCACATTGTTTTGCGTTCAATGACTGTAAACTTATGCATCCAAGTTACACAATATGCAATTGTTCATGAAATCAGATTTAAAAGTTAGTATTTCTTTTACAATTAAAAAATAACAATCATCGATTGTCCTATCGGTGAAGACCTGTAGCTCAGGGGTTAGAGCACCCGCCTTGCAACCTAGAGATCTGGGTTCAATTCCAGGGAGCGTGAACCCTTGGGCAAGTTTCCTTACTCCACATGCCTGATAATAATCCCTCAAAAACAATAATAAATTGGTCATTTCAATCCACGACTGTGCGCAATTGGCTGCCGCGTTTCACCCACAAGTATACAGTCAATTCACTTTGTGGCATTTTCTGTGAAGCACTGTGAGATGTCTAGAAGACATGAAAAGCGCTAGATCAAATCCTATTTGATCTATTATTGCTAATAGAATTATTATTATTACTGTATCTTGTTGTCAAATGCCGTTGTTTCGAGTTCAGTATCTCGGTGATGCTGATCTCAGGAAAGTAACCAGTACCTCTTTGTTTGCATCTGCAAACCAGTATTCTTATCAGGAGGATGGACACAGAAGATAAAGAGAGAGAAAGAATGGGAATAATTACTGAGAGAAATTAAGAAAGACAGGAAGGCTGAGTAAGTGGTGCGATAAAGTAATCTCTACTAGCGAAATCCACTTCCATTTCTCCAAGGAAAATCTAGCGTTGCAAACTTGCGTCTCAATTATTTATTGCGCACATCACAAGTAGATTGCCACTATCGAGTTGTTTTTGATCCTACCAGTTAGCATGCCGCTTGTGTCACGGTGTGATTATGCAAATCATGTTACTGACTCTTACACTGGCACAAGCGTGTGCGGGGAAAGACAAAGTAAAATGGAAAAGGAATGGATTTCTCATTCAAAGTACTAGCACAGACACCGGCCATCTTCAGTGATGTAAATTGATACAATTCTAAACTTACACTGTTGCCCTCCACACCATTTTAATAATAATCCCTCCCGAAAAAAACAATGATAAATTAGGTCATTTGAATCCACAACTGTTTGTGGGATTGCTGTGCGCAATTGGGACTGCGTTTCGCCCACAAAATATAGTCAATTCACTTTACAGTATATTCTGTGAAGCGCTTTGAGACGTCTAGAAAACGTGAAAAGCGCTCTATCAAATGCAAGGATTATTATTATTACTATTATTGCCAGGGACCACCGTATTGGAATGGAATATTTAGTCAGTGAGGTAGAAGTCACACTTTGTTTCAGTGCAATGTGTGTTTTATGCACCACGTTACTACCAAAAGTCAAATGTAGCTCTATGCCTGCCAAATACAGAAGATGGCTCACCAGATATCAGTTACAGAAGTTGTTCACTTGCTCCCCCGGCTTCTCTCCAAACAGCTTTCGATTAGTTTCTTTCCCCTCTTTCTCTCCAGTTTCACGGATGTCAAATGTCATTACTTCAAGCGCGAGCTTTGACAATGTGCGTCAGGAGACAATGCAAAGCAGGGGGTTCCTTTGTCAGTGACCCCAGACCTGACCTCAGGCAAGTTTCACATGGTTTCCAGTGGGAGTTTCTGACTGGTGATCAGAAGCAGGAACCTTGGAAACTGCAAGCAAATGTAGCATCCCTCCACTCCACCAGATGTCAATTAACTCACTCATTACTCGCCTCACAAGTGAGAGACCTGGGTTCGCTTCCAAGCAGGACAAAAACCTTTGGACAAGTTTCCTTACTCCACGAGCCTAACAATAATCTCTCAAAACATAATTCATAATAATTTAGTTATTTCAATCCACAAATATTTGTGGGGACATTGCTGTGTGCAATTCCACCCACAAATATACAGTCAATTCACTTTACAGTACATTCTGCAATATTCTGTAACCTGGGTTCGATTCCAGGCAGGTCCTGGTGAAATCTTGAGCAAGTTTCCTTACTCCACATGCTTAATAATAATCCCTAAAAAAAATAATAAATGCTGTGCGCAATTGGCTACTGGTTCCACCCATGAATATGCAGTCAAATCACTTTACAGTATATCTGTAAAGCGCTTTGAGATGTCTAGAAGACATGAGAAGTGCTATATCAAATGCAGCAGCCAATTGTACCCAGTAGTGTCCCACATACAGCAGTGGATTCAGTCAGCGAATTATTAGTATTTTTATTGATTGATTTTGAAGGGATTATTACCCCCAGGAAAAGCTATCCTCCACAATCGACCAACAACCAGGTTCCTACTTGCTGTCGGGTAAACAAAGGCAAACATGCTCAGAGATTACAAAGTGAGCCAAGCTGTCATACTAAAACCCCAATGAAAAACCCAAACAAATCAGGATATATAACTTCTTGTGAAACACAGTCTGTTTTAAGTATAAAAAGCCATGAAACATACATCAAAGTAATCAGGTAATGAGGAGAGGGAGAGAAAGAGAGGGAGGGAGGGACGGAGGGAGGGAGAATAAGAAAGCTAATGGTTAATTATTGCGCAAAGGACCTAAAAGTCATTACAATGACAATAATTGATGAGTTTTGACTGATGTCAAGTGAGTGTAACTCACGGCACCTTTGAAAGATTCTCTTTACAGTGTGCAAATCTGGTTTATTTTCTCAATGCTTTGTTGTAAAATTATTTCTGAAGAACTTGTTAGGCTGACAGCTAGGTGTTAACGTGCAGTTGACAACATTGAGTACAAATTTTCATGTGTGAAAAGCAATTCTATGTAATGGTAAAATCATCAATTACCGCTCCAGAATAAAATGCAATTATAGGAAAATAGGAACAGGAAGAGGCCATTCTGCCCTTCGAGCCTGATCCACCATTTAACTAGATAATAATAATCCTTAATAATCCTTGCATATGATATAGAGCTTTTTACATCTCCTGGGCGTCTAAAAGCACTTCACAGAATAAACTGTAAAGTGAATTGACTGTATATTTGTGGGCGAAATGTGGCAGCCAATTGCACACAGCAGTGTCCCACAAACAGTCGTGGATTGAAACAACCAATCTTAAAAAAAATTTGAGTGATTATGATCAGGCATATAGAGTAAGGAAATTGCCCAAGATTTTGACCTGTCTGGAATAGAACCCAGATCTCTTGTTTGTAAGGCAAATGCTCTAACCACTGAGCAACAGGACTCTATGGCTGATCTGCACCTCTACTAATCTTTTCAATCCCAATTTCCAATTCCACTAACCTGTTGAATTCCATTCAAATGTAGGACTTCATTTTGGAGAGTTGCACTTCTGACAATACAACCCCTCCTACAGTGGTCTGGAATATAATGTGCACTCAATCATTGTCAAGATGTGAGACTTCATATAGGTAAATCAAAAAATAAACCACAACATCTACAATAGTACAATTTCCATTTGAGACTTATGTTCGAATCCAGGCATATCAGGCCGATATCAGGGAATCAGGTAAGTTTCCTTACTCCACACACACACCTAATAAAAATCCCTCCAAAAAACACCACAATAATAAAATTGCTCATTTCAATCCATGACTGTCTGTGGGACACTTCTGTGCGCAATTGGCTGCCTGCGCGTTTCGCCCACAAATATACAGTCAATTATGTTACAGAATATTCTATGAAGCGCTTAGAGATGTTGATAAGATGTGAAAAGCATTACAGTATATAAGAACATAAGAATTAGGAGCAGGAGTAGGCCATTCGGCCCTTCGAGCCTGCACCGCCATTCAATAAGATCATGGCTGATCTATTCTAGCTCCACCTATCCGCCATATCACTATATCCCTTAATCCCTCTATCCATAAGAAATCAATCAATCTCAGTCTTGAATATGTTCAAGGACTGAACATCCACAGCCCTTTGGGGTAGAGAATTCCATAAATTCACTACCCTCTTAGTGAAGAAATGTTTTCTCAACTCAGTGCGAAAGGGCTGAACCCTAATCTTCAGACTGTGGTTAGAGCTATGGTTTCTCCAACCAGGGGACAGTCTCCCACTATCTACTCTGTCATGCCCCTCAATAATCTTATAGGTTTCTATAAGATCACCTTTAATTATTCTATATTCTAGACAATATAGGCCTAGATTGCTCAACCTATCCTCACAACTCATCCCCCTCATTCCAGGTACCAACCCAGTGAATCTACATTGTACCCCCTCCAAGGCGAGCACATCTTTTCTTAAATAAGGAGACCAAAACTGCACACAGTATTCCAGGTGCGGTCTCACCAGGGCCCTATACAGTTGCAGCAAGACTTCCCTACTCTTATATTCTAAGAGTAGTTTTATAATGAACGCCAACATACCGATAGCCTTCCTAACTCATATCAAATGCAAAGATTATCATTATTATTTATTATTACTACATTGATGTTTTTCTAACTCCAGCAGAGTTGTAAAGTGTACCTCCAGTTAGTGGACTTCTCTAAATATCACCCAAATACAACTTAATGTCTTCAGGGCGGTAGGTTATAATTTTAATTACTACCCAATGGAATATCTGCCCCCCGCAACAAAGCCTCTTGGGGCGAGCATTTGAATACTTCATCTCGAACTTTTGCCGGTGAATGGAAAACGCGGCTCTGGACCAGACCATCTCATCTATAAATCTATAAACATTTGCTCGAGGGAAGATCCTGTTAAGGTCTTTTGTTCAGTCTCATGTAAAATGTATGAGGTGTCTTGTTTTTACCAGGCATCATCACCAAATGCATCTAACAAATGAAAACAGGACTCTTTAAGCAGTTCTTCTCACTGCAAAAAAATACCCTTGCTTGGGTCTCTCGGGAAAGTTTAAATAGGTTTGAATACACTTGGAGTCTTTAAGAAAATTGTTGTGTGTGGATACATTAGGTGTGTGTAACTGA
Source organism: Hydrolagus colliei (assembly GCA_035084275.1). Taxonomy (NCBI): domain Eukaryota; kingdom Metazoa; phylum Chordata; class Chondrichthyes; order Chimaeriformes; family Chimaeridae; genus Hydrolagus; species Hydrolagus colliei. The sequence continues at coordinate 7,780,536 of CM068746.1, read as the reverse complement.
TGATTTTTAAAAAATTATGTATGTTTTCAAACAAGATGGAACATTCAAATGTGACAAGAGCAAAATATGCTACTGAGCTCAAAATCGAAACAAATTCATCAATCCAAAGGAAACATATACGTGTATTTTGAAAACCGTTTGGGTGCTTGCGACTTGAAAAAATTTGCGCTGTGAAATTGCTGTCAGGGAGAAAATTTGGCTTTCAAACGGTTCTAAAAATAATAATAATAAAATAAAAGTACTTTCATAACCAATAATTTGATCACTCAATCCTTGACTGTTTGTCGGACACTGCTGCGTGCAATTGGCTGCTGCGTTTCGCCTCAAATAAACATGCAGTCAATTCACTTTACAGTGTATTCTGTGAAGCACTTTGAGACGTCTAGAAGACATGATGAGCTGCTATATCAAATGCAAGGATTATTATTATATATAATAATAAAAATCCTTGCATTTGATATAGTGCTTTCATCATTATTGTTATTTAATCAAATGCAAGGAATATTATTATTATTGCCATAGGAGTATGAAGCGACTAAGTTACTTAGCAAACAAGATGAATCAAAAACACTTTAGATGAATTATTAATATAAGGACTTGCACATTTAAGGTTATCACTGTAGCATGATAAGCCAGTTGAGCCTGGAAACAGTACGTGGATAGAAATCCAAAGCTTTATCTGTGATCTCAATGCCTCCAGGACATAAGACGTCAGCATTAGCTCAAGAATATGATAATTCAGTTTCTCCATTATAATGCTTCATCAAACTAGGCTATTTGCAGCTTGCACTGACTGTGCTGTGAGAATGTTTAAATCATTTGGTGACGTGCAGGCTCTATATCTACATCGCTCTTATCATGACTGGCTATCTGGTGTATACGGTTATCAGTGACAGAGCCTTGTTGGTTGCTGAGGCCTACAGTACTTGGCAATGTAAAAGTATTCACGTCACAGACTTTGCCTCTGTTAGCTGACTTACAGCAAAATATTGATGTCAGCCAGTAGCTGTCAGAGGCTGCTGGCAAGATACCAACTCTCTATCTACTGAATAATTGAAACCTTATCAACTGGCTTCATCAGTATACTAACAAGTTAAGCTTTCACTTTGATTTTGTTATTTTGCATAGCGTACAGAACGCGAGATATTCCTGATACGGTGTTGTCGTCAGTTGTAACGCAATTAGTTTACGCTCAATGATTAACTTATGAAAAAATAAAAAATCTTTTTTTTTAGATGCAATTATAGTACTGCAGCTGTGTGTAGTAAATAAAATCTGGATATTTATTACATTTTCTATCTGTGCACTTGAATTGTTTCTGTGCTCGTTTAACTCTTTCCTGACAGTTTCACATGGTGTTTGTGTACCAATATTAAAATTGTAATGCTTTGCCAAAAAAATTACAATTTTAAGATACAATTATTTTTGATATTTTGATATTGAGCCTTATTGTGCCGTTGAGACGTCTCAAAGCGCTTCCCAGAATATACTGAATTGTAACGTGAATTGGCTGTATATTTGCGCACAGCAATGTCCCACAAACAGTGGTGGATTGAGTGACCACATCTCCTTTAAATCAGTGGTTAGAGCACTCGCCTTACAAGCATGAGACCTGTGTTTCGAATCCATGCAGATCAGGGCGACACCTTAGGCAAGTTTCTTAATAATAATAATCCCTCCAAAAAAAAACACAACAATAAATTTGGTCATTTCAATCCACGACTGTTTGTGAGGACACTGCTGTGCACAATTGGCTGCTGCGTTTCGCCCTCAAATATACAGTCAATTCACTTTACAGTAAATTCTGTAAGAAGCTCTTTGAGATGTCCAGAAGACATGAAAAGCGCTACATCAAATGCAAGGATTATTATTATTAAATGAATCTACACATTTGATATTTTTACTTATATTATTCAAAGCTGAAAAAATATTTTTGCAGACACTACACTGTGAATCAAATCCAAGTACATTTCTGAGGAGCAAGGAACAGTCAAGAGGAATATAGGACAGTCATATTTTTCCAGCAGTGTTAAATTCCCTTTCATACAAAAAAAAGTGCAAGATAGATGATAAGGCACTGCAAGAAGAAAGCTTGTGCTTTATTATTTCTCTCGGTATCCGATCAGCTGGGTGTTCTGAATGTTTTTACTGGATAGACAGGAATTTAGTTTTACTTGAAAGGATATTGCAGATTTCTGAACGACAGACGAAGGAGAGGGTTTTATAACTGAGCTTCCAAATTCCAAGTCCCTAATTCCTTTTCGTCGAGCGTTTGCCACCTGCTTTTGGTTTAAGGCAAACATGTCTGAAAAGTGCAGCATTAGCCATCTCCCCAAAGCATTTCTGTGGAGCTCCTGTAGCTCAGTGGTTAGAGCACTTGCCTTACAAGCGTGAGACCTGTGTTCAAATCCAACCTAGAAGATGTGAAAAGTACCAAATCAAATGGAAGGATTATTATAATTATAGCATGGCTGGCTGGCTCAGTATATAATCCTTGCATTTTATGTAGCGCTTTTCACATCTTATCGACATCTCAAAGCACTTCACAGAATATACTGTAAAGTGAATTGACTGTATATTTGTAGGTGAAACACGGCAGCCAATTGCACCCAGCAGTGTCCCCACAAACAGTTCTGGGTTGAAATTATCAATTTTTATTATTGTGTTTTTTTTGAGGGATTATTATTAGGTGTGTGTGGAGTAAGGAAACTTGCCCAAGGTTTTGCCCTGATCTGCCTGGATTCGAACAGAGGTCTCACACTTGTAAGGCGAGTGCTCTAACCACTGAGCTACAGGACTTGAAACGACCCACCGGCATATCTGGCTGGACCTCACATCTTCCTGCTGCTCTGCCCTATCCTCCACCAAATTGTCCTTCTACTCCAAAATAATCCTAGAGGCGAAGGACAACCCTCGGCTTCACTTCTCCACCACCAACCATCTCCTCCGTCCACCCCACCTCGCAGATCCTCTCCTCAAACTCCTGCTGCAAGGAGATGCTGGATTTCCTCATAGCCAAAATCAAAGGAATCCACTCTGCGGTCACCAACTTCCACCCCCTGCCCACCTCACCCCCACACCCCGTCTCCTACACATCCCCCTTCCACACCTTCGACCCTATCTCCCCATCCTCCGTCATTGAGACCATCTCCTCGATGAAGCTCACCACCTGCTCCCTTGATCCCATTCCCACTCCTCTCCTCACCACCGAGCTCCACCTTCTAGCCCCTCTAATCACCGACGCTATCAACCTGTCCCTCTCATCTGGGTCCGTTCCCACTCCCTTCAAAACCACTACCATCACCCCCATCCTAAAAAAGCCTTCCCTTGATGCGTCACAGTTATCTAGCTACCGGCCCATCTCCAACCTCCCCTTCCTTTCCAAGGTCCTTGAAAGAGTGGTTGCCTCCCAGCTCCGCTCTTTCCTCACAAAACACACATTCCTCGAACCCCTCCAATTGGGTTTCCGTGCCTCCACAGGACGGAAACTGCCCTGGTCAAGGACACAAACGACATCCTGATTATCTGTGACCAGGGCTCCCTCTGCCTCTACGACCTATCCGCTGCCTTCGATACCATGGACCACGCTATCCTCCTCCACCACCTCTCCTCCCTCCTCAACCTGCAAGGCTCTGTACTCGAATGGTTCCAGTCCTATCTCTCCCACCGCCTTCACTTCATCTCCTCCAACGGCTTCTCCTCCAGCTCCCCCACAGTCACATGCAGCGTTCCCCAGGGCTCTGTCCTTGGCCCTCTGCTCTTCACCCTCTACACTCTCCCCTGGGCGATATCATCCACAGACATGTGGTATAGTTCTGCATGTATTCGTATGACACCCAACTCTACCTATCTGCGTCAACCCTCAATTTCAGGACCACTGGCGTCCTGACTGCATGCCTGTCCGACATTGAGTCCTGGACGAGGGCAAATTTCCTACAACTCAACGTCAACAAGACGGAAGCTCTCCTGATTGGCTCACGTCAGCGCCTCCGCACCTCAGGCGCTGACAACATCAGCATTCAAGGCTGCTCTCTGAACCTCCCAAAGCCAATCAGGAATCTGGGTGTCTTGTTCAACCCCGAACTATCTTTCCTCCCCCACATCCGCACCATGACCGGCAGAGCCTTCCATCACCTCCGCAATGTTGCCAGACTCTGCCATTACCTCATCCCCCGCGCCGCCAAAACTCTCATCCACGCCTTTATCACTTCCAGGTTCGACTACAGGAACTCTCTCCTCGTTGGCCTCCCCAGCTCCTCCCTTCACAGGCTGCAGATCATTCAGAATTCTGCAGCTCGTGTACTCTCCCGCACCAGAGAAGGTGACCATCTATTTATTCCACTCGCTGTGTGTGTCAACAGTATTTCTGGATTGTACAGAAGGGAAATATTAAAACGCCAGACTGTTTTTTGCTAACGTGTTGCAAACACACAACGATTTGATGTGGAACTAATGTTCGTGGAAGCAGCCAAGTAACTTAGCCAATGAAAGACCTTTCAAAAAAAATAGTGAAATCCAATGCAACTGTGCGTGACTTCTGTTTGGAAGATTTTCGCAGCGATGGCTATGTTTTGGCTCCTTTGGAGGAAGCTAATAGGTGAAGATATTTATACCACGTGTGGAGGACGATTAGACCAATTCCGACCTCGGCGGCAAAGTTTATTGGAACACCTATAAGTCTCACCAATGCGGAAAGCTCGAATGAAGCAAACAAACGTCGAGGGAGTAATCTGCGTTTCAAAAGGGACAGCCCCACATCTGACACGTTTAAATTGTCTAAACAGCAGAGAAAGGTTCTAAGCAAATTGAACCTGCTCAAGGGTAAAGCAAACAGAGAGGTGATGCTGAAAGTAGTCAAATAAAGATTGCAAAATGACTGTAATGATGTGCCTTTTACAACTGCAACCACCCCAATTAAATGTGTTTTGGGACCCTACCCCAAGTGAAGGGCAATATAGCAATGTAAGATTTTGTTGTTGTTGATGATGTTGTGGTTGAAGACATTATGTGAGGGAAATCTGTCACCTCCGCAGTGCCAACTTTTCAGAATCCGAATTTCCTGATCCATATTTGTTTAGGCGGCCCCCACATTCGCAGAACAATTCTGTCTTATAATTCCTCGTATCCTTAGACAGGAAGCAAATGATTGCGCACTGTGTGTGCGTACAATGAAGTCTGCCATTCAAAGAAAATCCCAAAGTCAATTTGCTTTAGTCATTTATCCCATAGATAAATAATAATAATTTAGTCACTCAATCCGCGACTGTTTGTGGGACACTGCTGTGCACATTTGGCTGATGCATTTCGCCCAGTACATTCTATGAAGCACTTTGAGACCTCTGGAAGACTTGATAAGGCACTATGTCAAATGCAACGATTATTATTGTATTATTATAAACCCTTGGGGACTGAGTGACCAAATTATTATTGTTTATTTTTTGAAGGGATTATTATCCCGAAAAGTGATCCACTAAACAACTGGGTTCCTACTTACTGCTAGGTAAAAAGATCATTTCCTATTTATTAAGGAGCAAAAAGTTAAAACAATCTTGGCTCCGCTATCATGATCTCATTAAACTCTATAAACAGTAAGTATTCAAACAGATGGTTGAAAAAAAACTGTTCGCATTTCCACAATTTAGTCATGGGGTGTAATCTGTAACATTCACAAACCAGATGTGGGAATCGCCAATTAATATCTGTAAAATCCACAACACAAGGATTGCAAATCCCCAGTCAGCAAATAAACAAAACAGGCAGCTCGATTCGCACCCCCACCACCCCCCTCCCAAAGACTGTACTCAACAGCAATTTAGTCCCTATTATTGTAATACACAAAGGGTAATGGAAATCTGGAACTCTTCCGCCCCACCCCACCCCTACCCCACCCCTTCCACCCAAAAGGAACCATTCAAATCTTCAAGACTAAAGGTTTTTGTTAGGTCATGGTATCAAGGCTATCGTATTAATAAAATTGGTCATTTCAATCCACGCCTGTTTGTGGAACACTGCTGTGTGCCATTGGCTGCTGCATTTCGCCCACAAATATACGGTGAATTCACTTTACAGGATATCCTGTGAAGCGCTTTGAGACGTCTAGAAGATGCGAAATCGCTATATCAAATGCAAGGATTAGTAGTATGATTATTATTATTATTGAATGGTGGAACAGGCTCAAGGGGGCTGAGCGGTTTCTATGTTATTTTATTTGCATTTCTCTTCGATCGTGCCTTTTGTTCCACCCCGAACTTTTTTACCTCCCCTTCGTGTTTTATCCCTTCCCAAACACTCCCCTCTCAGCTCGGGTCACACGCCTCCTGTGCAGCGCCTTGGGACGTCCTCCCGACGTGAAAGGCGCTCTATAAATGTAATTTGTTGTTGTTGTTGTTGTATCGCTCTGTTGAATGGCCCAACAGTTGAATTCCAGATGAATTAAATTAATTATAAAAACTAGCACACTGCATTTTACATTTAGGAACACAAAATGCACTCTATGTCAGGAAGAGTTAATGGAAGCCGTTGTGTACAATGTGATGTCTGTCTGCGCACAGACAGATCAATGGAAATTGAGCTGGACAAACAGTGTCAGCAGTTAAACTCTGTTAGTTCAGTTCCTGTATGCTACAGTACAATAAGACCATATTCACTTGGAGCTGGTAAACTTCTACCCTTAATATGGAATATGAACGTCTCAGGGCATTAGGGCCACAGGGAAGCGTATTGAATTGGACATTGTTGATGACCCAGTTTAATCAATGAGTTGTTTATCTTTTCCTGATTCAAAGAACCATTTATAATAAGGGCTTGGTGGGTGGTTGGGGTGGGGGAGAGGGGATGGAGGAGGAAGTGGGGAATAGGTATATATATGTGAAGACCCAGAGTTTATCAAAATAGGTTGATAAAGTTGAAAGAATTAGAGCTTTAAACTTACAAACTTTACTTATTTCCTTAGAGACCACCACCAACTACCATGACAGACTCCATCGTAGCTCATGTCACCGAATATCATAATAATTCCCCCCCCCCACCCATTTAATATAACATCTCAAAATGCTTCACACACTATACCGTAAAGTGAATGGACTATATATGTTGTGGACCAATTGCGCTCAGCAGTGTCCCACAAGCAACTTTGGATTAAGTGACCAAATTATTATTATTATTTGACTGGAATCAATTATAATAATAATAATCCATGCATTTGATGTAGCACTTTTCGCGACTTCTAGACATCTCATTAAATTGAAATGTCTAGAAGATGTGGAAAGCACTAAATGAAATGCAAGGGTTATTATTATGATAATTACTCTCTCCGCACATTGTATGTAATGCTCCGTAGGAGCTGGGCTGCTCGGATAAAGGAGGCAAATTTTATCCTTTCACGACTAGAAAGGGGGAATGTTTATTTCCTCTTTAAGAAGTGATTTACTCCTTTCACATTTAATGTGTGTGTGTTTTTTTTATTTTGCCATTGGCAATGCATGGAACAGTAAAGATTGTGAAACACAATGAGGTTGATTTCACCTACTGTTGTTGCCCTCTGCTGGGGATTGTTAATATAAGTTGCAAAGAGAGCCTACGGGACTCGATCCTTCCTTTGAAAACTGTCGCAATTTTAATGATATCAAACGAGTTCACATTAAGGGAGATAATTCCTTCTGGCCCATACACACTGTATTCTAAACCCCAATCGAGCCAGTTTCAGGAAACCGATCCATAATTCTGCACCAACTCCAGTAGATCAGTGGTTAGAGCACTCATTTTACAAGCGTGAGACCTGTGTTCAAATCCAGGCAGATCAGGGCAAAACCTTGCCCTTGCCCTTGGAAACTGGGCAAGTTTCCTTACTCCACACACATGTCTAATAATAATCCTTCCCCCCCCAAAAAAAAAAAAAAATTGGTCGTTTCAATCCACGACTCTTTGTGGAACATTGCTATGTGCAATTGGCTGCCGCGTTTCACCCAGAAATATACAATCAATTAATTTTACAGTACATTAGTGAAGCGCTTTGAGACATTGTTAAGATGTGAAAAGCTCCATATCAAATGCAAGGATTATTATTATTGTAACATGTCATAGAATCATAGAATCCTACAGCAAAAAAAGAGGTCCATTAGTCCATTACTCTTCAAGAGAGCTATTAACTCATCCAGCTCCCTCACTCTTATCCCATAGCCCTGCACAATTTTCCTTCCTAAGTACCTATCCAATTCTCTTTGGAAAGCTATTATCATAGAATTTAATATTTAAGCTACTTGCTTCCCACCCAAAGTACCTTCCTATATTACACGGAAGCATTTCTCCTTAAATTCACCCGTAAAATATACAGTATAATAATAATCCTTGCATTTGATATAGCGCTTTTCACATCTTCCAGATGTCTCAAAGCACTTCACAGAATGTACTGTAAAGTGAATTGACTGTATATATGTGGATGAAATGCGGCAGCCAATTGTGCACAGCAGCATCCCCACAAACAGTCGTGAATTGAAATGACGAATTTTATTTTTGTGGGTTTTTTTGGAGGGATTATTGTTAGGCGTGTGTGTGGAGTAAAAAAACTTGCCCAAGGTTTCGCCCTGACCTGCCTTGATTTGAACACAGGTCTCACGCTTGTAAGCCGAGTGCTCAAACCACTGAGCTCCAGTGTATTCTGTGATGAGCTTTGAGATGTGGTGGAGTCATGATAAGGTGCTATGTCGAATGGAAGGATTATTATTATTCTCACTTATTCAATGGAATGATTCTTGCTGCAATATGATTCCGCAGCTGGCAGTGGTCAGATAGCCTCGGACCCCGTTGGTCGCTCCTCACACTCTGTGTCTGGGAAATAAATTGTTGGCAGACTACTTGCCTCAGTGGGTTGCACTATTGCCAAAGAGAAATCCCCTTCCTGACCTGGGCACACAAACTTCCAACAGGAGCCAGTGGATAATAATCAGGAGCCTCGACGCAAGCCAATTCCTTTCTTTCTAGAGGATTCTGTGGTCAACTTTGTTTAGAACTATGCTACATTTAGTTGACAACTAGAAATTAGGCTCGACTAACTGTACCCAGACCTCAGAATTGAATTTGGATCTTCTTTGGGGGCGGGGGACGGAAGGAATTAATGATGCACAGATTATTATTCTCATTCACTCTCCGCAGGATTTAGGAAGCTAGCTGACTTGAAGACGTGTGTTCAAGTGGTCGAGTCTTGTAGCATATTGATTAGAGCACTCATTTCCCAAGCGAGAGAGGACCTGGGTTCAATTCCTCCCTCACGCTTCCTTACTCCATAAGCCTCAGTTTACCTAGCAGTAAGTTGCTAGTCTTAGCCAGTTGTTAATCGATTGGCAGATTACTTTTTACTGGGGATAATAATCCCTTCAAATTTTTTTTGGTCCAAAATAAATAATTTGGTCACTGAATCCATGACTTTTGTGGGACACTGCTGTGCGCAGTTGGCTACCGCGTCTCGCCCACAAATTCAATTCACTTCTCAGTATTTTCCATGAAGCAAATTGTTGTATCAATGACATGATGAGGAGCTGATTTGCATATCAAATGCAAGGATTATTATTATTTATATTGTTGCTTTACGTTGTTATTTTGTGCTGCGATTGACGTTTCCACCATCAGCAGGCCAGCCTCTCTGCCCCCAACCTTTGGAATTCCATCCCGCAATCCCTCCGTCTCGCACTCTCCCTGGCCTCCTTCAAGTCCCCCCTCAAGACTGTTCCATTGGTCATCCCCCATTCCCTCCACCCTCCACCCTCCCTGATCCCGACCCCAGCTCGGGTCCGAAACACTAATTATCCAGCACCTTGCGACGTCATCCCAATGTGAAAGGTGCTTCACACATGCAATTTTTGTTGTTTTATAAGTGATTTAACATTACGAACTGCGTTCTGGATAAATCAGGGTTGAAATTGAATAGCATTTGACTTCTAGATTTTAAGACCATCTTGAGTAGACGGATTCCTCAACATATTGATTTACAGCGCTACAGTATAGTTGCAGGCATTGTAAATTGATTCACCTCTCCTGGGAAATATTGACTTCAAAGTTCGTGTCAGAACAATGGACTGGGCAAAAAAAGTTTTCATGGATTTAGAAAAAGAAATGCTCTAATTGTATTGTAATTGTAAGAGCCAATGACATTGGCAAAATGCAGAAAAATAAATCAAATATATTTGGCGAACCTCTATGCTCTTTTTTTCTTTTCAACGTGAGGAAAGTCTCTTCAGCCTCCAGCAAAAGTGATCGGAATTGTAACGTTTAAATTCAATATTACATTGGATCCAGGAGAGTTAAACTAGGCATTATATCAATGTATATATATTATATATGTATTTATATGCATAGTTTGGCCAAGTAATCTTTTAGTACCGAATGGTGGTTGTTCACTTTCAAGGCCATTCGCGTCCTTGCCCCCCCCTATCTCCCGCTGTGAACCTCCCTGCCCCCTCCATGTAGCGGGCTCCAGCCGGCTCCATGTCCCCCGCCTAACGTGCCCTACCATCGGTGGCCGAGCTTTCAGCCTCTCTGCCTCCACACTCTGGAACTCCATCCCACAGTCCCTCCGCCTCGCTTTCTCCCTCGACTCCTTCAAGGCCGGTCTCATGAAACCTCCTGTTCAATCGTGTCTTGTGCTCCTCTCCTTCCCCTCCTAACTCCCTCCCTCCCCTCCCCTGTCTCTCTCTCTCCCTTGCTCGAGTCCCGATCTGACTGTTCAGCACCTCGGGACGTCCTCCCGACGTGAAAGGCGCTCTATCGATGTACTTTTACTGTTGTTGTGTAGTGATATTTGATATTTTCAAATCTTTGTTGTTTGCGTATATCCACGCTTGCGTTGACCCTGTGTGTGTAATAACTAACAGCAAAGACAAAAAGCAACGGAAGCCAATTGTGTGTGTGCTGTTATTTGTGTGACTATAGAAATGGTTTGAAGGTTTCAAGTTATCTCCGATTTACCAATGGCTTTGTTCCAATGGATTGTTTGGAGTCTTATGTTTCATTTCCCCTCTCTCAGTTGTGCAACACACAATAGAATTTGAAACAGATGATACATCCACAGCGAAATCTATTCTAGCGGAACCCACTTGAGATCGGTAAAATGTCGCTAGGTCAATGTCATTTTAATCCAAACTCAAATATTGGCTGTTACTTTAATCTTTCGTGGATGTGAAGAGTTTGCAGACTACAGGTGTAGGCTGAGAGCCGTTCTCAAACTCTCGATAACATTTTAATGAAGACAAAAATGAAGGGTTAGTAAATAGGGAATAAAATGCTTCGATTGTAATCTTGGCCATAACGCCAGTTCTCAAAACTCTCAAATCAGACATAGCTCAAGTAAATTAGACAGATAAGAACAGAGCTCCATACAACAACAACAACAAAATTACACTTGTATAGACAGCGCCTTTCACGTCAGGAGGATGTCCCAAGGAGCTGGGCAGTTAGTGTTTCAGATCCCATCTGTCTGTTTCAGGTGGACTTTAAAAATCCCTCGGTCCTCGCCTTACAAGTGTGAGACCTGTGTTTGAATCCAGGCAGATCAGGGTGAAACCTTGAGCAAGTTTCCTTACTCCACACTTCTAAAAATAATAATCCGTCCAAAAAAAAAACAATAATAAAAATTGGTCATTTTCAATCCATGACTGTTTGTCGGACATTGCTGTGCGCAATTTGCTGCCTTGTTTCGTCCACAGATATAGTCAATTCACTTTACAGTATATTCTGTGAAGCGCTTTGAGACATCGATAAGATGTGAAAAGCGCTATATCAAATGCAAGGATTATTATTATATTATTATCTACTACATAGCTGTTTGTGGAGTATGGTGGTTCACAGATTGGCTGCCATTTTTTCCATAAATATACATATTTTATGCGGTGATAGTAATGTTCCTCTAATAATAAGCATAAAACAGTACTTGCATTTGATATAGCGCCTTATCACGTATTTTCGGTAATGTGGAGTGTCCACTATTCTGCCTCATTCATTAACTTAACAAATGCGTTCCTTTGTAATTAAGTATAATGGTACGTTTTCTCGTGATACATTATTTCAAAAGGCATCATCTTTGTTCGGAGGTTCAGCCGTTCACAAGGCTAAATTTGCTAAATTATTGAACGAAGAAGACAGGAACAAATTTATTATATGAAACACATGGGCCAGAATAATCCACCGCTGATGGTTTGGGAGGTATGTAAGATGAATAGCAAAGATGGTATCTGGATTCCGGAAAGTATGAGACGCAGGTTGGCAAGAGCCAATGCTTAGGGGAGACCAGACTCGGTGTGCTTTTCGGTTAACGGCTGGAGTCTAACCAGCTAAAATCACATAGCTGGCCACTGATATCACTGGCAAGCTATCCCTCTGCTTGTCCGGCTAGGACCACACCACCCACCCAGGAGCTTATGATCACACTGCAATTTGAGAAAGGCAGATAGAGAAACATGGTCCAGATGTTCAAAATGTTGAGGGATATATTTTAATCATGAAAGCTGTTTGAACGAGGCTAGATTTAAAAAAGCGTGGAAGTGTATAAAATTCAGCGAATTATATAATAATTCATACACTGTAGTAATAATAAGAATACCGTCTTCCACCATCTCCGCAACATCCCCCTTCTCAGCCACTGCATCACCCCTTAGGCCACTGAAACCCTTACGCACGTATTTGTCACCTCAAAGCTCAACCATGGCTACTCCCTGCTTGTCGGCCTCCCCAAGTCTTCCCTCCGCAAGCTGCAGATCATCTCAAACTCTTCAGCTCGTGTCCTCTCCTCGCACCAGGCTCCGTGACCCCATCACCCCCACCCTCGTCCAGCTCCAATAGCTCCCCATCCCTCAGAGGATCAAATTCGAGATCCTCGTCCTCACTTTCAAGGCCCTCCATGGCCTTGCCCCCTCCTACCTCTGCTGACCCCCTATCAACCTGTCCGCTCCCTCAGTTCAGCAGACTCCCCCCCCCATCTCCCCAAGCTCGGGTCCTGACCCCTGCAGCTTGGGACGTCCTCCCAATGTGAATGGTACTAATTTTGTTGTTGTTGTTTGAATAATAATCCTTGCACTTGATCCAGTGCTTTTCATGTCTTTTTGACATCTCAAAGCGCTTCACAGAATATACTGTAATGTGAATGGACTTTATATTTGTGGGTGAACTGCGGCAGGCAGCCAATTGCGCACAGCAGTGCCCCACAAACAATTATGGATTGAAGTGACCAATTTATTGCTGTTTGGTTTTCTTCAGGGATTATTATCAGACGTATGGAGTAAAGAAACTTGCCCAAGGTTTCACCCTGCCTGGAATAGAACCCAGGTCTCTCACTTGCAAGGCGAGTGCTCCAACCACTGAGCCTCAGGACTTCACATTTATACACCGCAAACAAGGCTGGAAGTTGAAATGTTTGTAAATATCGAATAGTATTGTATCATAAAATATCCAATCTATTTACTTTATAGTATATTCCGTGAAGCGCTTTGAGACATCTGGAAGATGGAACAAGGCGTTATATCAAATGCAAGGATTGTTGCTATTCTTATTCTCATTAGCCACACAAGGAGTTAATACTGTACTGATTAATGCCTTCAAACCAAATAAATATTGCAAATGAAAGTGAAGTCTTGGGATAATTGCGCTCAGACAGAGATGATCATGTTTCATGTGCTCCTTGGCTTTCGAATGCCAACTTTACAAAGCCACGCTTGAAATGCATAGATTGTAAAATTAACTAACTAAATAAATACATATCTTGAACTCCTGTATCGCCCAAAATTCGATTATACATAACTTTATTAAGATTCTAGTTGCGGATTGAGTGACTGATGACTTGCTGATATCGTGAAATAAACGGAGAAAACATAAAAGAAAAATCACTTGCCTTACATTATTGCTGTTTCTCATTTCATTTGATACACCCACACAGAATAGATTCAGTGATTTCATTCATTCGTTTCATGGTCAAACCTCCAGTACGGGAACAAGAAACAGATGGCACTTTGCTGAGAAAGTGCTGACTTGAAGAATTCAGCGTGTATAATAGCAGCCATATACATTCATTAATTGCAACAGGCTCACTCAAAGCCAGCTCGGAATATCTCTATTATGCTGTGATTAATAACAGGCTCATTTGCCACCAATCCACCATCTCATATAACAACTTGAATTGATACAATAACACTGGGGGGTAAAAAAACCTTTTCATTTGATATAACACCTCATCACATTGTCAAGATGTCTCAAAGCGCTTCACAGAATATGCTATAAACTGGCTGCCATGTTTCGCCCACAAAACCCGCAGTCACTACACTATTAACAGTACATTCTGTGAAGTGCTCGAGATGTCTCAATGACGTGATGCGGTGCTGTATTGAATACAAGGATTATTATTATTACTATTTATCTCTACATTCACTCTCTGGGTTAGAGCAAACTCCAGTGGAACTGTTGCTTTATTTCTTCCCACCTCAGATATTTTACAGATGAAAGCAAGCCATACTGATTCAATGGACCTTCTTTTTGTTCAATCGGCGTTACTGTGGAAACCGTAAGAGTATTTTGTGCTGCACTAAGGAGAATATGCTAAAAAAAAAATCGATTCTTTAGCCGCCAAACGTGGATGTAACATTTTACCAAAGTGCAAGTGAGGCACTTCACTTGTGATAAAAACATATGGCACGTCAGGCCAGATGTACCATCTGAGAAGCTACTTGAGACGCCCTTTTCTCCTTTCTGCTGAAGTGGATGTGCTTGTGGAAGAGGTACTGGCAGTGAACGCAACACTACTCCCTTGTTCTTTTCTTTATCCTGCAGTTGTAGCTCACTTGCCTTGCAAACGAGAGGAACCTGGAGTCTCTTCCCAGCTGAGGCAAAACCTCATAATAATAATAAGAATCCTTGCATTTGATATAGCGCTTCACACAATATACTGTAAAACTAATTGTCTGGATATTTGTGGGCGAAACGCGGCAGCCAATTGCGCACAGCAGCGTCCCCCACAAACAGCCGTGGATTGAAATGACCAAATTTATTATTGTGTTTGAATGGATAATTATTAGGCGTGTGGAGTAAGGAAACTTGCCCAAGGTTTCGCCCTGATCTCCCTGGATTCGTACACAGGTCTCACGCTTGTAAGGCGAGCGCTCTAACCATTGAGCTACAGGAGCACAGAGTAGGTAGATAATAATGGTTAAGGCCAGAGAATTCTCATTTCCTGTGAGCTGACAGCTCTACAGCTCTACCCCTGCTCTGGTACCAACCTTGGGATGTTGTTGTATTCTGTGAAGCACTTTGAAATGTTGATAAGACATGGAAAGCGCTATATAAATGTAAGGATTATTATTATTACATGCGGAGTCCTGCAGCTCGGTGGTTAGAGCACTTGCCTTACAAGTGAGAAACCTGGGTTCAATTCCCAGCAGGGCGAATCCTCGGGCAAGTTTCCTTACTCCACACGGCTGATAATAATCCTTCAAAACAAAGAAAAAAAAAATCCGTAATTTCAATCCACGACTGTTTGTGAGACACTGCTATGCCTCACAAATTGGCTGCCACATTTCGTCAGCAAATATACAGTCAATTCACTTTACAGTATATTCTGTGAAGCGCTTTGAGACCTCGACTCTGGAAGATGTGAAAAAGCGCTACATCAAAATGCAAGGATTATTACTATTACTATTATTACATACCCACAACATGTGCAGAAACTGCTCAGATGGTCTATTTAAATTGAATCAACCCCCAAGTTGTTGCCATTCCTGACACTGGAAGCTGATCATCTCTTAAACCCAAAAGATCGACAGCGTAAATACCACAAGGAACACATTATTGCGCACTGCCAACTCCTTCCTGAACCTGCCGCTCTGCTACCATCCATAAATTTCCTCTGTGGGACTTGATTGTTCCTGCCGTCACCCGGGGAGATAATTTGTGGAGTCCTGTAGCTCAGTGGTTAGAGCACTCGCCTTACAAGCGTGAGACCAGTGTTTTGAATCCAGGTGGGTCAGGGCGAAACCTTGGGCGAGTTTCCTTACTCCACACACACGCCAAATCATAATCCCTCCAAAAAACATTTAAATCCACGACTGTTTGTGGGGACACTCCTGTGCGCAATTGGCTGCTGCATTTTGCCCCACAAATACACAGTCAATTCACTTTACAAAATAGATTGTGAAGCGCTTTGAGACGCCCAGAAGACCTGAAAAACGCCATATCAAAAATGCAAGGATGGTTCTTATTATTCGAATCCTAATGTTAAACCGCGTAAATACAGCATTTCACTTTTACACTCTTAAATAAAAGAATGCTGCTTATAGTGAAGACCGAATGTTTAGTCTATCCTTCTCTGTCTCCATCGAGACACTGGCCTGCATTCTCTCCCTGCTGGGCACACTTAAAACAGCCTTGGCCAGTAATTTAACAGTGAGATTAAAGTGCACTTCTGGTGAGATTTTCCCTCATTATAAATCGTACACTGTCAAAGCTGGTCATTTCTGTTTTCCCCAATAGTGAGGACATTTCCTCCAACGTAACATTTCTGTGGGAGTTCTGTACTGTACAGTCATTTTGAAATTGACTGTACACGAAAAGCAGAAGCATTCCATTCCAATTTGCTTCTCTTTGTTTAAGCCACTGGCACTGAACACACATACATTCCCAGGTCAAGATCTTAAACAGGTGTCATGACCACAGACCTCAATTAATTATTTTCTGTAACATAAAAGGAGACGCATGCGGGTGGCTTGGGGTGAGCTCACTTACCACTGAGAATTTCCATCTCAGGAACCATCTGGCCTCTCTCCGTAAGATGTCTTTTGCTGATAAATCAGTTTGCCTTCAGTTGCTCACTGTCTATCTAGGGAAACCAGGTCACAAGTCTCTGTATCCATGTCCAAGTATTTCACAGAACAGTGCGTTAGAAAATCATGGCACTCCATCACCAGCCTGGCCTACTTTCATGTTAATTGCTCATTTGTATAATATATTAGTTTTAAATAGTTTAATTAGACAGTGCATTTTTTTCCCCCCCCTTCTGGGAATCCCGCTATGTAAAGTGCAGTGAAATGCTATTGATTTATAATCCCGGATGCGGTGGCAGTTTGTGGAAGGATGAGGATGTAGAGTAGGAGTGAATATTCCTGCAAATGTTTGTGGTTGAAGGTCGCACAATCCCTAAACAACGCCTGGTGATTTTTTTTTTAAATGACATGCGAAGGGAAAGAAATAACACAAAGCATAACCCGTTAATTGCCAATTGCAGTTTTGCCCACAAAATACACGGTCGCAATACGTTTTGTGGCGTGCTTTGAGACGTCCCAACGATTTGATAAGGTGCACTGTCAAATGCGAGGATTATTAGTATTATTACAACACGCTAAAAGCATCCATTATGCATTTTTGTTCGAAGCATCAAATTAATTGCCAACATTGTCAGGAGAGTTCCCTATGTTTCTCAGGGCGAAAGTTAAATCCTGGCAAACTCTCAGATTAATTTAAATGAAAGGGTTTTTAATAATAATAATAATCCTTGCATTTGATAGAGTGCTTTTCACGTCTTCTAGCCGTCTCAAAACGCTTCACAGAACATACTGTAAAGTGAATTGATTGTATAATCGTGCATGAAACACGACAGCCAATTGTGCACAGCAGCGTTTCACAAACACTCATGGATTGAAATGACTAATTTATTATTGTTTTTTGTTATCAGGCGTAAAGTGTGGAATAAGGAAACTTGCCCAAGGTTTCGACCCGCCTGGAATCGAACCCAGGAGTCTCGTTTGCGAGGCGAGTGTTCGAATCGCTGAGCTACAGGACTCCACAAAGGCCAAGAATATAATTGGTGACTCACTTCATGGCTGTTTGTACGAGATCGCGATATATAAATTGGCTCCCAAATTCACCTACAAATACCAAGTCATTTGAAATTTCTGTGAAACTCTTTGAGACGTCTTGACGACATAATATGGAAACTCTAGGCAATAATAATCCCTCAGAGAGAAAGAAATAAAAAAATTTTTGCACTTGTCTGACGCGTTTCACCCACAAAAATACCACAGTCAATTCACTTGACAGTATATTCTGTGAAGCGCTTTGAGGCGTCTCAACGACGCAATAAGGCACGATACCAAATGCAAGTATTATTATTAGAATTATTGTTGCTACAACTCCAGCTGTAAATGACTAAGAGGAGGAAGACAATTACACTTGCAAGGGAGGACTTCTTGCAATACTAACCATTGAGCGCCGCTGATCCCTAGATACCATGTGAAGTCACTTGTATATGGTGAGGACATTTAATTACTCTACAGCTAAGCTTGTCAGAACTCTGTACCTGAACATCCATCATTCTCAAAGAGCCTTCCAGCAGTACCTGTGACGCAGACAGAGAGGACAGGTATTAAAATATTGTCATTAATAAAGCAAGTTAAGTAGCCCAACCCGTCCAAATTCATTTACAATTCCTGGCCCTGACTGACAAGCTTTCCCGCAGCTAAATAGATTAAAATGAGAAATCTCAGCATGCTCTGTTTGGAGAGGGAAATGAGAAGCATTTGCAGAGATTAGCTTGAACAGCTACTATACCGCATCCTGGAGCTCAGTGGTTAGAGCACTCGCCTTACAAGTGTGAGACCTGTGTTCGAATCCAGGCAGATCAAGGCGAAACCTTGGGCAGGTTTCCTTCCTCCACAGCCTAATAATAAGCCCTCCAAAAAAAACATAATAATAAAAATGGGACATTTCAATCCATGACTGTTTGTGGGGCACTGCTTTGTGCAATTGGCTGCCACGTTTCGCCCACAAATACAGTACACAGTCAATTCACTTTATAGTATATTCGGTGAAGCGCTTTGAGATGTCGATAAGATGTAAATATCGCTCGATCACATGCAAGGATTATTATTATTATCATCTAACTTTACGTGACGGAGAAAGAAGCTGCAGAGAATGACTCCAATAGTCAGGATCAATTGTGAACTTGAAACATATAAATCACTGGTAGGTCTATTCAGCACAAATATGGTCACTCAATCCACGTCTGTTTGTGGGACACTGCTGTGCACAATTGGCTGCTGAGTTTTGCCTACAATTCTACACACTTTACACACTTGACAGAATGATGGATGTTCAGGTACAGAGTTCTGACAAGCTTAGCTGTAGAGTAATTAAATGTCCTCACCATCTACAAGTGACTTCACATGGTATCTAGGGATCAGCGGCGCTCAACGGTTAGTATTGCAAGAAGTCCTCCCAATGCTAGGATCAGTTTTATTGCTAATAAATTTACATCAGCAGAAAAGTAATTGCAGGGATGATGGAGAAAGGCGGGTAAAGAGATTGAATGGATTCCTGTTTCGGACACAATGGGCCATGCGTAGAGCCATGAAGTTTCTATGGCTCTATGATTCAACACAAAATAGATAAATAATTCTAATGATAATCTTTGCATTCGATATAGCGCCTTTCATGACTTCTAGGTGTCCGAAAGCGCTTCGCAGAATATGCTGTAAAATGAATTGACCGTACATTTGTGGATGAAACGCAGCAGCCAATTGCACACAGCACCACGCGGCCCCGAAACAGTCGTGGATTGAAATTACCAATTTTTTTTTTTGAGGGATTGTTATTAGGCGTGTGAAGTAAAGAAAGTTGCCCAAGGTTTCGTCCTGGCGGGAATCGAACCCAGGGCTCTCGCTGGCACGGCGAGCGCTCTAACCACTGAGCTGCTACAGGACTCCACAATAAGCATGTATTGTTTTACTTCCGATAAAACAACCGCAGTGATGGCACTGAAGTGCAATCGCTTTCAAACCAGCGAGCATCTGCGATGAACATTCATCAACAATCCCTATCCTCGTCAAGGCAGCAAGAAAGGCGATTTGCGCCAAAGTACTCGAGTCCGCGTAAGATAGTTCCGACTGTTTAGCTTATCCTTTTGTAACCCACCACCCCCCCGGTGTGACATTTGTTTGACAGGAATGACCTTTGCCACGTATTGGTGCCGGGTACTTTGGCATGGCTGGCGTTTGTTGTATTATTCAAAGGTAGAGTCTCAACCCATCAAGAAACAAACGATTCTGAGATGTGACTCTAATCTGCCCCCATCTTTTATTAAAATTCAGAGAAATGCCCTCAAAGCAGCAAGATGTTTCAATACATCTTAAAGGAGAGTCCCCAGATAGTGGGAAATTCTTTGATCTCGTCAGATCAAAGGGACCCTTTTGCTTTCAGTTGCAAAGGATAGATTCGGGAAAACTGTGATCATTCCCAGTTAATAAATATATCTTCAGGTAATAAATACACTTATGACACCAAAGTTAACGATATGCAAGGGACTGGCACTTCATACATTATACATGCTCGAGCTATTCAAAGGCCAAGTGAACAACTGCCTTGAGTTAAAAACTGCAAGTAACTAGGCATTTAACAAACAGATTTTAATGAAATCTGGGACAAGTACAGTCATAAATATGCAAGAGTGAGCAGTGGGCACAGGTATTGAAGATTAATAGAATAATTGTCTTCAGATTGGATCCAGTGAAGGCACATATGTTACGCTTCAACAATGAACATCACACATCTGACCCCAAAGCATTAATTAATAGTCAAGCACAAACATCTGGAGGAGCTTTAATTCCAAAATCTGTCCATCTGTCCGTCCGTCCGTCCATCCGTTCGTCGGTCCATCCGTCCAGGCACCTGCCCGCCCGTCCATCCGTCTATCTATCTAGGCTAAGGTTTCAAAGGCTGCCAGTTAATTTCCCTTTCATTACGAACATCAGACTGAGAAATTTACTAGTGTGCCTAGTAAATTCAGTTATTTCAAACATAAAAAATAAAATTTAAAATGGGTAAGACAACAAACTCAGCGAAATTGCCCATTCGTGAGTCATCAACATTCCTGCCCATTTGTTTGAACGTAATAATCATAATCCTTGGATTTGATATCGTGCTTTTCACGTTTTCTAGACGTCTCAAAGCCCTTCACAGAATATACTGTAAAGTGAAGTGACTGTATATTTGTCAGCGAACATCTAGCTGGACAGGCAGACAGGACCTCGCTTTAACATTTCGTCTGAAGGACATCGTCGAGGGAGGGGAGAGAGAGAGCTAAGGTACACTCTCTCTGGGGTTGGGAACAGGCGGCAAAGACTATAACTTAATTCATTGTTGCCCATGATCAGTCTGTTCCAATTTGGAAACGGAGAAAGGTTCTCAACTCTGCAAAACACAGGTTATTACAGAGAGTGCAATCCTAGCTGCCATGTGAAAATACCTGTGGTAAATGTGTTTGTTTTACTTCTGCCTCCCAATTTTGATTAGTTCCTTTGAAGTAAATCCTTCCAGCTCTAATATTGAATTGGAAAGCAAACGCATTGATACCTATGTCAATACATCCGCCTATCGAGTTTTCAAAGGAACGGTATTGCATGAAATTCCTCTTGACTTTAACTTTGGTGGCTTTGAAGGTGAAGCGTGCCATTCTTAGCACAAATCACCACACGTAGAAGCAACCTCAATCGCTCACCCTACCTTGTGTTAATAATAATAATCCTTGCATTTGATCTAGTGCTTTTCACATCTTATCAATGTCTCGAAGCGCTTCACAGAATATACTGTAAAGTGGATTGACTGTATATTTGTGGGCGAAACGTGGCAGCCGATTGCACACAGCAGTGTCCCACAAACAGTCATGGATTGAAATGACCAATTTTATTATTGTGTTTGTTCATTTTTGGAGGGATTATTATTAGGCACATGTGTGAAGTAAGGAAACTTGTCCAAGGTTTCTCCCTGATCTGCCTGGATTCGAACACAAGTCTCACGCTTGTAAGATGAGTGCTCTAACCACTGAACTACAGGAGCTCCATATAACTCTCACTCCTCACAAAGCTTTTTTTCTTCCTGTTCATAAAGTTTATTTTCCTATAAAATGAGAGAATGGTTTCCCGAACGCAGTTTGTCCCAACTCATTCCAAGTTAGCTGAAGCTTGAGATACAGTGGCAAGCAATTCATGTCCATTACTGTGGCACGTTCAGGCTGTTTACTGGGGTTAAGTAGCAGGCAGAAAACAGATAACATCTGTTAAGACCTCCTATCTGTTAAGTGGGTTACCGGAAAGCTACTCTATTAAAGATTTATTTGTCATATTTCGCCGGTTGTAGAATCGTAACATTGGCCATTCTGCAACAAGGCAAGTGATAATAATAATGATAATCCTTGCATTTGATATAATGCCTTATCACATCTTCGAGACGTCTCAAAGAATATAAACTAAAGTCAATTGACTGTATATTATGTGGGCACAACACGGCAGCCAAAGAAAGACGCACAGCAGTGACCCACACACATTCATGGTTTGGAGTGGCCAAATTATTATTATTATTATTTTATCTATTTATTTTTTTAAATTGGATTCATCCTTATTGCTGGGTGAACAGAGGCATGTCGAGTAAGATACTTGCCCAACTTTACGCGCTGCCTGGGAATCGAACCCAGGACCTCTCATTTGCAAGGTGAACGCTCTAACCAATACGATACAGAACTGCATAATAATCATTAAAGTACTCTGTGTATAATTATAATCCAAGCATTTGATGAAGAGCTTTTCACGTCTTCCAGATGTTTCAAAGCACTTCACAGAATACATTGTAAAGTGAATTGACTGTATACATGTGGGCGAAACGCTGTGGCCAATTGCGCACAGCAGCGTCCCCACAAATAGCCGTGGATTGTTATGACCATTTTATTATTGTTTCTATTTTGAAGGATTCTCATTAGGCGTGTGGAGTAAGGAAACTTGCCCAAGGTTTCTCCTTGACCTGCTTGGAATCGAACCTCTCGCTTGTAAGACGAGTGCTCCAACCGCTGAGCTACATGCCTTCACAAGAC
The DNA here is from genome assembly GCA_035084275.1 of Hydrolagus colliei. Lineage (NCBI taxonomy): Eukaryota > Metazoa > Chordata > Chondrichthyes > Chimaeriformes > Chimaeridae > Hydrolagus > Hydrolagus colliei. Next base: position 7,757,654 of record CM068746.1, on the reverse strand, counting down.
TCTGAGGCAGCCTGTGCACTTCAATTAAATCATTTGTTTTAACTGGTTGCAAATGAGTAAAGGATTTGCATTTTCGTATCAGATGAATAATAGGTGTCTGCAGTATGCCCAGTTTAAGCAACGCTCACGCCCACCACATCAGTGAGTTCCTTGAAAGCGAAGCCAATTGCAAAAGCATTTACAGTAAATACTACCTGACAGGCAGTAATTAAAGCTCACCTCTTAGTATTCAGGCAACGCCTTTATTTTTAACTGTAAAGCCCTTGCTCCCTGATGTACTTTCGCCAGTTTCAGATCTTATGCAGAGCAGCATCACATACACAAGTTGCACACACACCATTGCATGGTTTTACAAGGACATTGTATTTTAAAAGCCACATAATAATAATAATAGCGCTCTGAGACGCAGTGAAGGGCGCTATATAAATCAAAGTTTTGTTGTTGTTGTAATATTCCTTGCATTTGATATAGTGCTTTTCACGTCTTATCGACATCTCAAAGCGCTTCACAGAATAAACTGTAAAGTGAATTGACTCTATATTTTGAGGGCGAAACCCAGCAGCCAATTGTGCACAGCAGTGTCCCCCACAAACAGTCGTGGATTGAAATGACCAATTTTTATCATTGTGGCTTTTTTGAGACGGATTATTACAGGTGTGTGTGTGTGGAGTAAGGAAACTTGCCCAAGGTTTCGCCCTGACCTGCCTGGATTCGAACACAGGTCTCATGCTTATAAGGCGAGCGCTCTAACCACTGAGCTACAGGAGCTACATATGCTGAGTGTTCCAGTTTTTACTGTGATTGTCACTTTTCCTTCAATAGGCAAAAAAAAAGCCATCGCTGGATCCGGAAAGATTGGAACGAAAACGAAATGATGGATGACAAGCAACTCTTTCAACAATGGAGGGACATTCCTCAGCGAATGGATTACCATTCTGTGCCGGAACAAGTGACAAGGCTTTTGGGGAGAGTGACAGGGCGGGAGAAAGCGTGAAAAGGGAAGAACAATGGGAGGGAAACAAATCAACTGAATTTCCCCGTGTGATTCTTTTGCCTTTTCCTCAGCTAGAAAAGACGGTTATTTTGAAAGAAACTTGCCTCGGAGCAGTTTCGAAAGGTTGAGGCTCTCGCCACACCTGGGTTCAAGGCAAAATAAACTGATCGCCCACGTCTGATTCGAGACTGGTTTGTTTTTGGCCCCCCCCCAAAAAATGTTCGAGTTCACATTTAGTATGTGGTACTTGCTTTGGAATACAACACCTTCCCCTTTCTGTGTGTGTCAGTAATTTATTTAAATATTGTGAATATTTTTAAACGCCTAATAATAATCCCTCCAAAAAAAAACACAATAATAAAATTGGTCATTTGAATCCACGACTGTTCGTGGGACACTGCTGTGCGCAATTGGCTGTAGCTTTTCACCCACAAATATACCGTCAATTCACTTTTCTGTGAAGAGCTTTGAGACATCAATAAGATGTGAATAGTGCTGTATCAAAATGGAAAGATTATTATTAAAATGTTTTCAAATTCAGTCTTAAATTCTTAGTACACTTAATTTAGTCACTCAATCCATGGCTGTTTTTTTTGGTGGGGTGGGGGAGGGGGTGGCGTCTGTGTGCAATTGGCTGGCTCGTTTCGCCCATAAAACGTACACAGTCCGGTTTACAAGATATTCTGCGAAGCATTTTAAGATGGCTCAGTGACAACAACAGTAACAAAATTTCATTTATAGAGCGCCTTTTACGTCAGGAGGACGTCCCAGGTCGGAACCCGAGCAAGGGAGAGAGGCAGGGTAGGGGGGAGGAGCGGGAGAGAGTTAGGAGGGGAGGGAGAGATGGGAGGGAAGTAGAAGGCACGGTCGAAGAGGAGGGTCTTGAGTCCAGCCTTGAAAGAGGTGAGGGAGGGAGCGATGTGAAGGGACTGTGTGGAATGGAGCTCCAGAGTGTGGAGGCAGAGAGGCTGAAAGACCGTCCGCTGAGGGTAGGACGGGTCGGGCTGGGGGACATGGAGCAGGCCAGAGTCCGCTGAACAGTTCATAGGGGTACAGCAGGTCAGAGAGGTGGCGGTTGGGGTGGGGGGGGGGGGTGTTGGGGGGAAGCTGTGAACGACCTTGAAGGAGACGTGATAAGGCATCACATCTGTATCAAAATGCAAGGATTCTTTAACAACCCTGAAGAATTGATTCCCCTTTTGCCTGAACCATTATGGATGAGGTTGGCACGCTTTTCAATTGCCATAAGACTGGAGCTCAGTGAAGCCGGTAATGCATCTCACTCAGCATGATCTCTTTTGCCTTCAGTAGCCTTCTGAAGCTCTCAGAATTAGTTGGGGGATATTAATAATGCAAGCCGTGTGAATTATTCCCTGCTGGATTATTCAACAGAGTGTGTTCTCTGCAGAAGGAGACATCTGTTGGGAGTCCTGTAGCTCAGTGGTTAGAGCACTCGCATTATAAGTGAGAGACCTGTGTTCGATTCCAGGCAGGTCAGAGCGAAACCTTGGGCAAGTTTGCTTACTCCACACACACACACCTAATAATAATCCCTCAAGAAAAAAATAATAAACTGGTCATTTCAATCCACGACTATTTGTGGGGACACTGCTGTACGTAATTAGCTGCCACTTTTTGTCCACAGTCAATTCACTTTACGGTATATTCTGTATAGCGCTTTGAGAGGTCTAGAAGACATGGAAAGCACTATATCAAATGCAAGGATTATTATTACTATTATGATTATCTTTGCTTCTTTCTCTGCGGATGACTCAATAAACGTCTAAACCCAAAGATCCCCATTTAAAAATTAGACCCTGACAATTAATGTCATTGATGTTCTTTATTTCTCATTAATTTCCTTTCAATTATAATAATACTCCTTAATATACCTCACATTTGATACAGTACCTAATTGCATCCTTGAGACGTCTCAAAGCGCTTCACAGAATATACTGTAAAGTGGATTGACTGTATATTTTGTGGGTGAAACATGACAGACAATTGAGCCCAGCAGCGTCCCACAAACTGTCATGGAGTGAGTTTCCAATTTTTTTGTGGGGGCTTATTACCACCAGAAAGCGATTTGCCAATCAACTAACAACCATGTTCTGACTTACTGCTGGGTAAACGAAAAAATGTAGAGTAAGGAAACTCGCCTAAGATTTTGTCGTGTCTGGGAATGAAACCTGAGTACTCTTGCTTGCGAGGTGAGTGCTCTAACCACTGTATCACAGGACTTCACTCTATTTTGTGAGTGATATTGTTATGGAAAGAGGGTGGCAGATGGAGTATAATGTTGGGAAGTGTGAAGTTATTCACCTCAGTAGAAAAAGTAGAAAAACAGATTGCTTTCAAGAGTGGGGGGAGACTAGACAGTGTTAGTGTTCAGAGGGATTTAGGTGTCCTCGTACAGCAGTCACTGAAATGACTGTGCAGCAAGCAAATAGAAAGGCTAACACCATGTTTGCGTTCATTGCAAAGGGGTTAGTGTATAAGAGGAGGGAAGTCTTGCTGCAATTGTATCAGGCCTTGGTGAGATCGCACCTAGAATATTGTGTGCAGTTTGGGTCTCCTTATCTAAAAAAGGACATACAGTACTCGCTTTAGAGGGGGTACAATGTTGATTCACTAGGTTGGTTCCTGGGATGAAGGGTTTGACCAACAAGAAGTAAAGTAAACCAGGCCTATATTCTCTAGAATATAGAAGAATCGGAGGTGATCTTATAGAAACCAATACGATTTTTGAGGGCCTTGACAGACTAAATATTGGGAGACTGTTTCCCCTGGTTGCAGCATCTAAAACTAGGGTTCATAGTCTCAGGATTTAAGGTCAGCCTTTTAGAACTGAGTTGAGAAAGCATTTCTTTCACTCAGAGGGTAGTGAGTTTATGGAATTCTCTACTCCAGCAGGCTGTAGATGCTCAGTCCTTGAACATATTGAAGACTGAGATTGATAGTTTTTTTTAAAAAAAAGGTAAAGGGATTAAGGGATTAAGGGATAGGGCAGGTACATGGAATTAGACTAGAAGATCAGCCATGATCTCATTAAATGCTCCTACTTCTTAGTTTCTTATATCATTATTGTTCTTCCTTTTTCTTTACTTCTGTTTGAATGGTTAGAACATTATCTGACTGCCAGCGAGCAATTTAAGATGGACTCAGATTTGGCAACCAACGTCCAACACAGATTGGTTTTGAAAATAATAATAATAATAATAATCCTTGCATTTGATATAGCGCTTTTCACATCTTATCAATGTCTCAAAACACTTCACAGAATATACTGTAAAGTGAATTGACTGTATGTTTGTAGACAAAATGCGGCAGCCAATTGTGCACAGCAGTGTCCCCACAAACAGTCATGGATTGAAAATGACCAATATTTATTATTGTGGGACAGATTATTATTAGGCATGTGTGTGGAGTAAGGAAACTTGCCCATGGTTTTGCCCTGATCTGCCTGGATTTGAACACAGGTCTCATGTTTGTAAGGCGAGTGCTCTAACCACTGAGCTACAGGAGCTCCACAAAAAGCCAGATGATACCATTTTGCATGAGGTAGTTTGTCTATATTTGTTCCAGTTTGAGTCTAGTTCAAGAATTCCCCCCAAATCCCACTTACAAATGGAGAGGTGAGGTGAGAGACAGTTTATCGTGGGACATATTAAAGGTTACTTATTGACTTTTTGTACTTTCACAGTAAACGTTTAATATGTTTTGGTATCAAACCTTTTAAGATCTTCATTAAGATCTTCATCAGCAGAGAATTGGTGCTAGGGAAACTGTTAGCACTAAAAAATGATAAATCCCCTGGTCCGGATGATTAGCATCCCAGGGTCTTAAAAGAAGCAGCATATGAGATAGTGGGGTCCTTGTGTCTGATCTTCCAAAATTCCTTGGATTCTGGAACAGTCCCAATAGATTGGAAGATCGCAAAGGTCACACCACTATTTAAAAAGGGTGGAAAGGAAAAGATGGGGGAACTATCGGCCAGTTAGTCTGACATCGGTGATAGGAACATTTTTAAATTCCTTGATTAAGGATGCTTTAGTGGGGTATTTAGGGGAGCACGATATAATTAGGCCAATTCAACATGGCTCTACAGAAGGGAAGTCATGTTTGCCAAATCTCATAGAATTTTTTGAGGATATTTAGAGTAAACTAGATAGGGGTGAATCAGTGGATGTAGTCTATTTGGACTTCCAGAAAGCATTCGATAAGGTGCCGCATAAAAGGTTGATCCAAAAGATAGGGGCCTATGGAATTGGGGGGAACATATTAACATGGATTAGGGAATCGTTAACGGGTAGGAAACAAAGAGTAGGGATAAACGGGTCTTTCTCGGATTGGCGGGATGTGACTAGTGGAGTGCCACAAGGATCAGTCCTTGGGCGTCAGCTATTTACCATCTACATCAATGATCTAGATAAGGACATCAAGCTCAATATCTCTAAATTTGCTGATGATACGAAATTAGGAGGAAGCATTAATACCAAGGATGACATTAAAAAAATGCAGCGTGATATAGATAGATTAGGTGAATACGCAGATAGGTGGCAGATGAAGTATAATGTAGGGAACTGCAAAGTCATCCACCTAGGTCGCAAAAACATCAGAGCAGGTTATTTTTTAGAGGGGGAGAGATTGGAAAGTGTTAGTGTGCAGAGGGACTTGGGTGTCCTTGTACACCAAACACAGAAAGTTAGTATGCAGGTGCAGCAGGCAATTAGGAAGGCTAACGGTATGTTAGCTTTCATTATGAAAGGGTTAGAGTACAAGAGTAGGGAAGTATTGGTTCAGCTGTATAGGGCCCTGGTGAGACCACACCTGGAATACTGTGTGCAGTTTTGATCTGCTTATTTAAGGAAGGATGTACTTGCCTTGGAGGGAGTGCAGCGTAGGTTTATTAGGTTAGTACCTGGAATGAGGCAGATGAGTTATGATGATAGGTTGATTAATTTGGGCCTATATTCTCTGGGATATAGAAGAATTAGAAGGGATCTTATAGAAACCTATAAGATTATTAAGGGGCACGACAAAGTAGATAATGGGAAATTGTTTCCCCTGGTTGGAGAATCTAAAACCAGGGATCACAGTCTTAAAGTTAGGGGTCAACTCTTTTGCACTGAGTTGAGAAAAAAACTTCTTCACTCAGAGGGTAGTGAATGTATGGAATTCTTTACCCCAAAGGGCTGTTGATGCTCAGTCCTTGAACATATTCAAGACTGAGTTAGATAGATTTCTCATTTATAAAGGGATTAAGGGAAATGGGGATAAGGCAGGTAGCTGGAGTTAGAGTAGAATATCAGCCATGATTGAATGGCAGGGCAGGCTCGATGGGCTGAATGGCCTCCTCCTGCTCCTATTTCTTATATTCTTATGTTCTTATAAGATGTTTCAACCGAGCAGAGGATTAAAAGTAACGTCAGTACACTGATGGTTAGTTGGTCAACGGGCAGTAATGTTACTGACTGCTTATGATTTCAGCACCTTGTGACGGACAGGCATCCTCCCGATGTGAAAGGTGCCACACAAATGTAATTTTGTTGTTGATTTGCAGCAGAAGTCACTTCGGCAGAAGCCTTACCTTTAAAAGTCCAACTTTCCTGCTCTGATTACACGGCAGCTGTTGTGCGTTAGCTCGCAATGGCAAAATATCCAATTAAATCAATTATTGAAGCATGAATCTGACTCAATTCAGTTACACTGCAATTTGCTATTTAAATTCACCCCACTCCCAACCCCCCACCTCCACCCCACTTAGTCCACAATTGAATTAGGTGTGTGTATTGCTTACACAAGCTCACTCCTTCAGCCAGACATTACTGAACTTATTAAATACTTCCATGGGATGTTCATCTTGGTTGCTGCATTAGTAAAGAGAGATGGAAAGTAACAAGATTATTCATCCCCCCCAAAAAAAATGTAATGCTTGAAATGCCACATAAGCAGGCATAGCCTGTGAACTTTGTCTTCAATCTTAAAGGTCACATAATTTGGTCACTCAATACACAACTGTTTTGTGGGGACGCTGCTGTGTGCAATTGGCTACCATGTTTCGCTCACGATATATACGGACAATTCACTTTACAGAATCTTCTGTGAAGTGCTTTGAGATGTCTCAAAGACAGGATAAAACCCTCTGCCAAATGCAAGGATTAGTCATATTATTACAGTAAATTCTGTAAAGCTCTTTCAAACAACATCCTGATGAGTTAAGGTGCTACATGAAATGCAGTGATTATTCTTATTATTATTATTTGTTTTTCCCCAGTTGTCAAAAAGAACCAACTTCTCAATTAGGACTTTTATTTAAGATGTTTTTTCCAGTTCCGTGCGAGTTTGTATTTTGAGACAAAATTGTTTTACAGGTAAAAATTCAAATTGGCACATTTGAGGCAGCAGAAAAGTATGCGTTCACTCTTTATCTAAACAGGGATGACTTCCCTGGTCACCTGTCAACTAGTCAATTGATACCTGATACCTGATAGCAAGCTTATTAATAACCCGTCTGCAACATATACAGTCAAATAATAAATAATAATCCTTGCATTTGATATAGTGCGTTTCACGTCTTCCAGACGTCTCAAAGCGCTTCACAGAATATACTATAAAGTGAATTGACTGTATAATTGTGGGTGAAACGCGGCAGACAATTGTGCACAGCCATGTCCTACAAACACTCGTGGATTAAAATGATCAATTTTATCATTGTGTTTTTTTTGAGGGATTATTATTAGGCGTGTGTGTGGAGTAACAAGACTTACTCAAGGTTTTGCCCTGACCTGCCTGGATTCGAACACAGTTCTCGCACTTGTAAGGCGAGTGCTCTAACCACTGAGCCACAGTGCTTAGCATTGAAAAGGACAAGTATGATCAGACCAAGAAAACAATGACTTTGGGGAAGAAGTTTAATTTTGAAATCACTAAATAAGCACAAGAAGAGACAGGTGATGCGTCATAAACCTATCGTGAAAGGCTGGAAAGTGATGTTAAAGATATGTGCAGGGTATAAAGGCAACCACAGACAAAGGGACAAAGAAAAATCGGAGACAAAGGCATGTTTTTTTTCACAACTTTAGGGATGATTGTACCATTATAATCTCCTGCCAGCACAGTGTATTTATTAAGAGAAATACTGTTCAATGGTCCCAAATTACATTTTCCTAAAGACGTTCCATTTCTTAATTAAAGAACGACATCAAAATGCATTTGAAAAGCAACAAAACTTGGCTGAAATACCATCATGTTTTATCCTAGCTTTTCATTTTTCAAACACTGAAAACGGTATTTCTAATCTTAATTAGCGGAGGTGGCATGAACTAAATCGAAGTAATAATAAATCAATCATCACTGAGTCTGATAAAGCATCTTTCATGAGGCTGTCTTAAAGAGCTTCACAAAATTTACTGTCATAAAAATAATCCTTCCATTTGGCACTGTACCTTATCATGTCTCAAAGCGCTTCACAGAATATACTATAAAGTGAATTGACTGTATATTTGTGGGTGAAACGCGGCAGCCAATTGTGCACAGCAGTCTCCCACAAACCCTGTGGATTGAAATGACCCCAATTTTTATTATTGTGTTTCTTTTTGGACTAATTATTATTAGGCATGTGGAGTAAGGAAACTTGCCCAAGATTTCGCACTGATCTGCCTGGATTCGAGCACAGGTCTCATGCTTGTATGGCAAGTGCTCTAACCACTGAACTACAGGAGCTCCTTGCATTTTAATATATGAAATGCAAGGATTATTATTATTACTATTATTATATACTGACTGTATTTTGTAGCCAAACCTGGCAACCCGTTTGTGAACAACAATGTGCCTCAAACAGCCTTGAATTGAATGACCATGTAGAGTGAGGACTTGATAGGCTGTGTACTATAACTGAGGCCAAATGATGTATGGAAGTATGGGAAGGAGCACTGACTCCAGCTAATCTTATACTGTGCCATTTTAAACATCTGCTCCACTGCCTCTAGCATAAGCCAAATTCCTTCTGACTTGCCCTCCAAGGAATCACCTTAGATGAGGATATGAGGATTTCATCCATGGGTTGCTTCTTTTGGAGTTAAGACAGATTTATAAAGAGTTTTATGGCAGAACAGAAATTTAAGATGATGGCTGGGAATTTGTGAGTGGGCTGCAGAGAGCTTGAGAGAAACATGTTTATATTCTTAGCCTTTGAGGATTGAGTTTTTGCGGTGATATAGACTAGTTTGCAGGACGCGTAGCAATAATCCTCAAGGTGTGTTTGTTCATAATCATTTCTTTTGGTTAATACGTTTGGTCACTCAATCCACGACTGCTCGTGGGATACTGCCGAGTGCAATTGGCTGCCGCATTTCACCCAAAAGATACGGTCAATCTACTTTCCAGTATATTCTGTGAAGCGCTTTGAGACATTCTTAATGATGTGGGTATTATATCGAATACAAGGATTATTGATATAGTGATCATCCAGCATCCCAAAAATCCATTTTAATGCTCCATGAAATTTTGATTAGGAATAGCGGTATGAGACGTCGGTAAGATGTGAAAAGCGCTATGTCAAATGCAAGGATTATTATTATTATTAGTACTATTATAACCACAGCTACATAATTTCCTGCAACCAAATTTATAATGGTTACATCTTGCCTTCATATAGTGCCCGTCCCACTTAAACAACAAATTGCACATACAGTATATAGCAATGCGTGTCCCTCTAAAATAACTTTGATTGTAACGTGAAGCTTTACTTGAAAAGTGAGTTAAGTTATTTTACTGACAGTCTCCAGTCTACAGGGTTAGGTATTGTGACACGCAGCATCTTAAATAGAACTGCATATCCGTACAAACACTATACTTATAGTTCTGTGAGAATGCACTTTGCTCTGTTCTCTGACAACTTGCTGTAGCCTGCAGAGGAGCAAAAGCCTAACGAGAAGAAGTTGCTTTTTACAAGTTTTATTGCATTGTTACCAAACGAATATTTCACTCAATTCAATTTGTGTAAAGGATGTGCTACGCTCGACTGTTGATGAAAAAATTGCCTTCAATGTTATATCCCATGTCTCCCCGCGCGGCTATCTGTTTGTGTACTAATGTAACCGTTGAGAATTGCTTCCTGCAAGTGTTAACTGGAATTGCCCGATAGCCCCGCCAGCTTTCCGATTGAATTAGGGGGCAATTTAGATGACAGTGTGGAGGCAGGTTTTAACAGTCAAGCAATTAATAAAATGGCATTAAGCATTGCACTGCGTACTAAGGAATTTAAAAGGAGGCAGCCAATTTCAGTTCCCACATTACTTTTTTCCCCCCAATCGCCAGAAGACAGGCACCACCTAATTATTTCAATCTATTTCTGGAATAGAATGAATATCCGATTCATTCTAAATATTCATTCATTCTAAATATCCGATCATTTACTTTGATTCCCAGCAAAAACAAATCGAAATTGAATCAAATCCTGTAGTTGTTTAATAATAAGTTGCTTCTAGAAACAATATGTTTAGGTGAATTATAACAAGCCTACTGACTTGCCTCCTACTTCACTACCATACCTTACATACCAACAGTTTCAGACAGACTGTGTGTGTCAATATAGACAATACAGATTTTCACACCCAAGTCACTATCTGTAAATACAGAACAGCATCCGGCTTATGACTCAATGATTAAAGACGAGAAAGGCGCTATACAAATGTAATTTTGTTGTGGTTAATATAGTGCTGTTCACATTAATGCACAAATCTATTTTCCGCCTGTCTCTTGCACAAAGAACAATACTCCCACTCTATTTGACTCAAAGGCGTCTTGAAACGTACCCAGTGTATCGATCAATAGCAAATTTATTTTTATTTGTCTTTTCTGTGATGGTGCTAATGAACTGCCTTCATATCTGTTTGATTTAGCGTTTTGGGATCTACCTCCCGACACGAAAGCTGCTACAACACAAGGGTATAAATCATATTATTGCAGAAAATAATAAGTCCATTTAAAAAAAATTGGAATATAGGAAAGTGAAGTAAAGCTGGTGAATCTATGAAGCATAACATTTTCACTTAACCAACAATTCGCATTTATATTCAATCCACGACTTGGAATTGAACCCAAGACTCTTGTTTGCGAGGCAAATGATCCAACCACTGAGCTACAGGACTCCGCAAAGAGTAACGAGTAAAGGGTGAGACAAGAACACATTTAACTGTTGTTTTGGACCACTTCTGACGATGAGCACAGGAAGGCACAGAAGGAGCTTTTCGATCGCTCGTCAAGTATTAAAATGAGATGTGAGAGGTGCTCCACAAATATCATTTTGCTGTTGGTGTTGTATATGAACTTTATTAGCAAGTCAATCCAGGGCAAGACATGGATTTGGGATTGGTGGAGGAAAGCAGAGGGTAGTCGCACAGGAGCTCAGTCAAAATGGGAGAAGATATAAAGTGGGGTGCTTTAGTGGTTTGAACTGGGAGTGTCGTTGCTGTTTCTTAGATAAATGAATACATCAAAGGTAAGGATTAGTCTTTGATGCAGGCGAAAAGGTTGATCACGAGCCTCGAAAGAACTGTTTTTAAATGTTACAATAATAATAATAATAATCCTTGCATTTGATATAGCGTTTTTCACGTCTTCTAGACGTCTCAAAGCGCTTCACAGAGTACACTGCAAAGTGAATTGACTGTGTATTTGTGGGCGAAACGCTGTTGATGTTTCCAGAATAAGGTTTGTTCGTTTTTGTAAAGGGTCTGGAAAATAAATAATATTGCAAAGGAGATAGATGTTCCACAGAGTACGTCACTGCACTGGGAAGAGATGATCGCATCACTGAATGGGGGAACTATCTTGGCTGTTCTCCCACTTTCCTACGATGAGGATAGTTCATTTTTCTTTCTAACAAAGCACCTGTCACCTAGCACAAACTCCAAACTCTCTTTCACTCTATATAGATGCAACACACAATGAGTTGCTCCCAGGACTCAGTCTTTCAGAATTGTCCTTACCCTGGATCTGTCAATTCAAATATGTATGATACAATTCGAACAATTGACTTCTGACACTGCAGTTACCCTTACTGCTGCCGGCATTTAAAGTACGGGTGATCTGAAAGGTTTGTCCTCCGCGTTCCTGTTATGGAGAAGGTATGTTCAAGATCCATTGCAGTGATACCAGCAATGAAATGTTACACTCGTGAGACGTAATAAAGTTGTGACTGTTTTTCGCTGGAACAGAGAAGGTTGTTACATGGAGTCGCATAGCTTAGTGGTTAGAGCACGCACCTCATAAGGCGAGAGGACCCGGGTTCGATTCACGGGCAGGGCAAAACCATAGGCAAGTTTCCTTACTCCACATACCTCTGTTTGTCCAGCAGTAAATAAGGAACCCAGTTGTTAAGTTGTTAGACGATGGCAATTGTTTTGCAGGGGTAATAATTCCTTAATAAAATAATCAATTCGTCACTCAATCCACGACTGGGACACTGCTGTGCACAATAGGCTTTTGCATTTTGCTTACCAAACATGCAGTCAATTCACTTTACAGTATATTCTGTGAAGCAATTTGGGATGTCTTAACAATGTGATAAAGGCGCTACACCAAATATAAGGAATATTATTATTATTATTATGAGCAGGGATCAAGTTTCCAAAATGTATAGAAAGTTTTGCTAAATCAAACAGGATTATTTCCAGTGATCAGAGACGGTGACAAGAGGAACATAAATTGAGCGTTACGCACAGAAGCAAAAATGGAGTGGATGGAAGATTTTTTTTTTTTTTTTACAGAGGATTGTTTGGATGTGGAATATCTTGCCATGAATGTCTGTTGAAGTTACAACAAAATGACTCACATTTATATAGCGCCCTTCACTTGGGAAAGCATCTCTAAGTCAAGTCCATAACAGCATTGAAAAGGGAATTGCTTTGGAAAAAAGAGCATTTGCATAGCATTTTTCATGTTGGGAGGATGTCCCAAGGCGCTGGGACAGACAGTATTAACCCAAGAAGATAGCAGCATAGTGAGAGCAAGTATCAGTATAGACACAACATTCGCTTCCGCTCTCCAACTCCGCCACCCCCCATCCCCACAGATACACACACTCAACCATAAGAAATGTAGAATTAAGTAGGTCAAATGGTGAAAGTTTCCAAAAAGCTACAGGAACATGTGAGGTTGTTCACAGTGAGAGATCTTTCTCACCGATAACCTGATTCATTCAGGGAGCACAATAATAATAATATTCGAATGAATAATTAATTAATAATAATAATAATAATGCTCCTTGCATTTGATATTGCGCCTGATCATATCTTTGAGACGTCCCAAGGCGCTTTGTGGAATATACTGTACAATACAACCAAAAAAATACATTTATAGAGCGCCTTTCACTTTGGAAGGACGCCCCAAGGCACCGAACAGTCAGGTCGGGACCCGAGGAGAGGGGCAGGGTAGTGGGGGAGGGAGGGGCGGGAGAGAGTTAGGAGGGGAGGGAGCAAAAGGCACGGTCGAAGAGGAAGGTCTTGAGAATTGTACAGTAAATTGACTGTATATTTTGTAGACAAAACATATCCTTGGTTGGTTGGGTGGGTGGGAGGGAGGGAGGGAGGGGGAGGAAGAAGAGATAGATTTCTGCATGTGGGTGTCCCGAAAGATTGTGGGAGCCAAGAATGTTTTGGCTTCCAGTCCATCTGTTTCCTCTCATGCATTTTTTTTTGCTGGCGTTAAATGTCAGGCTCCAACGACAACAGCATCTGATGTCCAGGTGTACAGAGTGAGCCAGTTGCTCTCCCAGTCCATTCCCTTTTTCCTTACTGCAGGAGGTCAAATTATAGACTTTTTTTTAAACACATGGCTGGGTGAGATAATTGCACAAATGTGCGCTTTTAACCCCAAACAAATGGAATCAAAAAGCGTTCTGCCATTCGAATGTTTGTGTTGGCAATGCTCTTTCGAAAGAGGTTTGATTGGAACCTGCCAAACGCTTCCAAATTTCTACCACATGATGGACCAGACCAGCAGCTGCTTTGTTTGTTATTGGAGCAATTTGGGGTCTAATCATGTCATTATTCAAACACTTAATTCCCCTCTCAGTTGCGGGTCAGCAACTCCGCATATATTTGCATGGACTTCATTTGGTGTTCGGTTCATCGGCCCTCAACATACACCAGTAAACCTCTCCCATCTATTAGAATGATAATCACAATAATAATTCTTGCGTTCGATACAGCGCTTTTCACATCTTCTAGACTGTGTCTCAAAGCGCTTCACACAATATAGTGTAAAGTGAATTGATTGTATACTTTGTGGGCGAAACGCGGCAGCCAATTGTGCACAGCAGTGTCCCACAAACAGTCAGCGATTGAAATGACCAATTTTGTTTTTTAAATTGCGGGAATATTATTAGGTGTGTGGAGTAAGGAAACTTGCCCAAAGTTTCGCCCTGACCTGCCTGGATTCGAGCACAGGTCTCACGCTTGTAAGGCGAGTGTTCTAACCACTGAGCTACAGGACTCTATATAAAAGACAGTTGAAATGAACTGAGCAAAATATTACAAAACAAAAACAGAAGTCGCAAGGAACATTCAGCAGAATTGACTGTATATTTTGTGAGCGAAACGCAGCAGCCAATTGCACACAGCAGTGATCCACAAAGTCGTGGGATTGAATGACCACATTATTATTTATTTTACAGGATTACCACCCCCCGGAAAAGCGATCCGCCAATCGACTAATAACCGGGTTCCTACTTACTGCTACTTTAAACAGAGGGAATCGAACCCAGGTCCTATTGCTTGTAAGGCGAGTGTTCTAACCATTAAGCTACATGACTCAGAAGATTTAAGTTTCGGATTTGACTTTAGAACGCATTTCACTGCATCTATCTTCCGTCTCCTCAAGGAAACCACATTTATTACATTCCCAACCGCAAGTAAATAGGATTCTACAGTGTGGTATACTGTTCCTCAATTATGTCAGCCGGGGTCAATCAGTGGTAGTAATAATGAAAGAAACCTTGAATTATGACAGCACTTTTCACGTGTTATCGACGTCTCAAAGCGCTTCACAGAATATACTGCAAGGTGAATATGTCTGTATATTTGCGGGCGAACGCGGCAGCTAATTACGCACAGCAGCGTCCCCACAAACAGTCGTGGATTGAAAATGACCAATTTTATTATTGGTATTCTTACTTGTGCGGCAGAAGGTTGTGGGTTCAAGCCAGAGGAACGACTTTGAGCCCAGTTTAGAAAAAACAACTGTCACATTGTCTGTCGGAAATTAAGTTGAGGTCCTGGCTGCCTGTTCATGTGGACATTAAGGATCCACTGTTTTAAAGGAGAGAAGGGAGTTTCTCTCAATGTTCTGGCCAACAATCGCTCGGATAAATTTGGTCATCCGCTTCAAGGCAGTTGTGGAACATTTCTCAGTGGTTTAAACATTTCCTCTGAACGACTGCACCTCCCACATTGCTGTGTTATAATAAATAATAATAATCCTTGCGTTTGATATAGCGCTTTTCACATCTTATCAATGTCTCAAAGCGCTTCACAGAATATACTGTAAAGTGAATTGACTGTATATTTGTGGGCGAAACGTGGCAGCCAATCGCGCACAGCAGCGTCCCCACAAACAGGCGTGGATTGAAATGACCAATTTTATTATTGTGGGTTTTTTGGACGGATTATTATTAGGCGTGTGGAGTAAGGAAATTTGGCCAAGGTTTTGCCCTGATCTGCCTGGATTCAAACACAGGTCTCATGCTTGTGAGGTGGGTGCTCTAACCACTGAGCTACAGGAACTCCACTTTGTGCACAATGTCCAAAGATCCAAAACCAAGTGTCCCATCAACTGAACCAAACGTCACTTTGAGAGCCTTTTTTTTCTGACAATAGTTATAACACTTTAAAAATGCAGATTATATTTGTTTGGAAAAGACGTACACTGACGCAGGCTGGGTTTTTGTGAAGGGCACTCACAGCATAATGAATATGTATATTTACGGGATTCGTCAAAGCCTCAGAGAGAGATCGAGAGAGAGAGAGAGGTTGTCGTGGCTACAGATGAGACCACAGAGAACCTCTCTTCTGCCTTCGTAACCTCTGTGAAACAATTTGGCATTTTTCCAATAATAATAATAATCTTTGTATTTGAGATAGCGCTTTTCACATCTTATCAAAGTCTCAAAGCGCTTCAATTTGATATCACATTGAGCAGTTTTGTTGGCTTCGTTTCTTTGGTCTTGCTGTGTTTAAAGGGTTCCTGATGGGCATAAAGTTGCACTCAATGCAAGCGTTCATTTCCAAATAGGATTATTTGTTGGCTGCAGTATTTTCAGTGCTTTGGGACGTCCTCCCGATGTGAAAGGTGCTATATAAGTGCAATTTTGTTGTTGTACTTTGCAACACAATACAGGTAGACCCTGCTTAACATCGTAGTTTGGTTCTTGAAAAGTGCGACTTTAAGAGAAACGACATTAAGCGAACACATTTTTCTCATGAGAATGAATGTAAAAACTGCTACATTCTTTTGGCCTTTTGTTTGTCAAAATTTTCCAAAAAGATAATTATACTCGCTCCCTGACTGCCTGCCCAGCTCACTCACTCACTATCGGTGTCACTCACTGTCGGCTGGCTCTCTCACTGCCGGCGTGGCTCACTCACAGGTCCTAGCCCCGTCGTGCCCCCTTTCCACCCACCGGTGAACGACGTAATAGCGAACGTCACAACGTTAAATGAACATATGTTCCCAATGTATCAGCAACGTAATAACGAAAAAAAAACTTCAAGTGGGACAACATTAAGCAGGGTCTACCTGTACATCCGCATTCCACATTCAGGTAACTTTCATTATTTGACCATCTACGAGGAGCTAATATTCACACACAAAGCATACGGTCAATGCACATTTACTGTTTACCCTGTGAAGCACTTGCGGTCACCCTTCCAGCAAGTAAAGCCCTTTATCAAATGCGAGGATTAACATTATCATTTTCCGCGAGTTCAGACATGTCGTACAATTGCCAGTTTGCAAATTGCGACCGTTTAAACATAAGTAGAATTTGGATAATTTTGCACGGTTTTAAAATAGAAGGAATTTCCCCACAGAAATCATAGTATCACAGCGTATAGATGTGGTAAAACATTGCTGTTTCTAACTGTATCACTGTCACATTATAACATAGACGGACAGACAGTCAGATAGTGTTGGATCCGAGCCGGGGTTAGGAATCAGGTGGGGTGGAGAGCGGGAGGATAGGGGTCGGAGGTCGACTGAATGCGCGGTCAAGGAGGCGGGACCTGAGACGAGCCTCGAAGTAGGCAAGGGACAGGGCGAGGCACTGCGATAGAGCGACAGACAGCCAAAGCCCATGCCAACCAATTCCATCAACCTTGAGATTCTGTCAGGAAGAAACGCCACCTACATTGGGAACTAACGATTCTTGAACAAGTTCTTTAATTCAGAGAAAATAGTTGATTAATCTTCACCGTAGATTGCTGTAAAGCACTTTAAGACTTCTCCAAGACATGATAATGCGTGTTTAGCTCAGTGGTTAGAGCACTCGCCTCGCAAGCGAGAGATCTGGGTTTGTTTCCCAACAGGCCAAAAACCTGACTCAAGTTTCCTTACTCCGCATGCCTGGTAATAATCCCTCAAGAACAAAACAACAATAAATTGGTCACTTCAATGCACGACGGTTTGTGGGACACTGCTTTGCGCAATTGGCTGCCCACAAATATACAATCAATTCAATTTACAGTACATTCTGTGATGCGCCTTGACACGTCTAGAAGACATGAAAAACGCAACATCAAATGCCAGAATATATATTTTTAAAAAGGGCAAGGGCAGAGAGGTTGACGGTCTGACCGCTGATGGTGGGTCGGGCCAGGCAACAATAACAACAAAATTAGACTTGTACAGCGCTTTTCACATCAGGAGGACGTCCCAAAGGCACAGGAGTTGGAGCAGGTTGGAGTCCGCTGAGCTGAGGGAGCAGACAAGTCAATATGGAATCAGGAGATCACAAAGTGAGGAGAGATCAAGGAGATGGAGGGCTTTGAAGGCGAGTAATAGTGGCAGAGGTCATTTAGCATTCACTTAAGCAGGCAGACAGGACCTCGCTTTAGCAGCTCAACCAAAAGCACAAAAAAAAATTGGTGCGTTAAATGCCGGCTACACAATAAATCAACAGCTTTTTAGAGAAAAAAAAATCAATATAGAGTATTGTACACGATGTGGGAAGATTAGAAATGGCTTTTACATGTGCCTGTGCGTGACCAAAGCTTCTATTTCGGGATGATAATCTTTCATAGTTAACTGCACACAACACGAACAACAGAAAATCTTGAGTCTTGAGTCTTGAGGGCTTTGCTTGCAGGAAAACAACTGGATCCAGTGGTAATGTGGTGCCGATTCACGCAATTTTGGAATGGCGTCATACGCTTGGCTTTTGACAAAGCGTCTCATCTTATCACTTCGAGACGTCCCGAAGCACTTCATAGAATAGACTGTCAAGTGAATTGACTGGGAATCAAACCCAGGCCCCCTCGCTCGCTCGCTTGTGAGGTGAGTGCTCTAACCACTGAGCTACAGGACTCCACTGGGTTCAATTGTGATCACAGTAATTGTAATTACTGCTGACAGACAGTCAGTCACATTTTTCCAGAAATTTCCAGGGAAATTTGTTTTCAGAAAATTACTTTACACAGTAAACCTCATGTGAATTGTATCAGTTGGTGCCAGGCATTTAAGATGACTTCAGCGAAGCATGAGGTATGTCAAACTTAGATGGAAAATAAACTCTTGATCATGACTTAGGCGATGATATGATTTATACAGAGCAAATTTACGTGCGTTTTGCTGCACTGCATTGTAATTTGAATGGCGTGGGACTTGCAAATGGGTGTGATTAACTGATCTGTGAAACCGAGTAACTTGGAGCAAATACGTCAATCTTTCTCAGTTGTAGGTCAATGGGCAAAACCCTGAAGGCACGTATAAGAAGGGACATTCTGTGTAAAGTAGCAAAGGTTACATTGCCGGAGTTCTTACAAGACAAATGGGTTGCATCCCGCACATGCGCTCTCAAGTATCTCTCTATCACATAAGCCTAGGGATTCAAAGGAAATTTATTTTGCTGCAATGCATCAGCATTCATGCGAAACACCACTGTGCTTTATCAATAAGCAAATATTTAAGTTCCTTAATGATCAAACCAAGTAAATCTTATTGTTGGAGCGCAAATGGAGCTGATGAATGTCAGCAAACAGAGAACATTCATCTACAAACCTATCTCCATTCAGATCATTACAAGTCGACGCAAAAGGAAAGTATCTCGGATAATGAAAGATGCGTGTGAAATACAAATGTTTGAAACTTTTAAGTTTTATTGTTGTTTGACAAACATGATAAAAATATCAGGCTTTTCCATTAAAAAAATTGCTGGAGATGGTTTTTGTCTTGAATCACAAGTGCAGCTGAATTCGATTGAAATGAATCAATACGAGAGCACAGTGAGGTTTAGCTCAGGTGTTTCCGGGCTTTTAGTGAACTGATAAAATATCATGCTTGACAGTGTTGGGAGATATACTGCTGTGCGCAATTCGCTGCCGCCTTTCACCCACAAAATTATACATTCCATTCACTTTCCAGTTTATTCCCTGAAATCATTTTAAGACGTCTAGAAGAGGTGAAAAACGCTACATCCAATGCAAGGATTATTATTATTCTGTGAAACACTTTGAGACGTCTCAATAACGTGATGTCAAATGCAAGATTTAGTATTATTGTTATTATGAAACATCCTATGGTATTATTCAAAAAGAGGAGGCAGTTTCTCCCAATCTGCTTTCTAACAATCCTGCTCTGTACACAAATGAGCTGTCACATTTGTCTATAAATGGAGTCCTGTAGCCCTGCAGTTAGAGTACTGACACTTATAAGTGTCAGACCTGTGTTTCGAATCCAGGCAGGTCGGGGTGAAACCTTGGGCAAGTTTCCTTACTCCATACGCCTAATAATAATCCGTCCAAAAAAAAACCTATAAGAAATCGGTCATTTCAATCCATGACTGTTTATGGGACGCTGCTGTGTGCAATTGGCTGCCGGGTTTCGTCCACAAATATAAGTCAATTCACTTTACAGTATTTTCTGCGAAGCTTGAGACATCTAGATGGATGTGAAAAGCGCTATCTCAAATGCAAGGATTATTATTACAGTGTATTCTAAATACAGTTACTGCACAGGAAAGTAAAATCCTGCAATTAAAATGTTTTGATAATCAAATCACAGTCATTTCATTTTATGTGGTGCATTATGTTGCAGTGCCTCTTTTCCTATTTTCTATCAAGTGTGGTGACTGTGTAACTCCCACTGCATACATAGTCCAGTGTTCCAAGAATTGCTAACTTCCAAACTCATCACATTCAATACTGTTGACATCTGACTCTACCCAAGCTCTATGCAGGCGGCTGTCAGTGGCACCCCCCACCTCTCTGACCTCCTCTCTCCTCACGACAGCACCCGTTGTCTTCACTTTACCGGGTCTGGCCTCCTCCTTGTCCTCCGAATCCTCCGCTCCACCATCGGCGGCCGTGCTTTGAGCCACTATGCCCCCAGGTTGTGGAACTCCCTTCCTCACTCCCTTTGCCTCGCTCCCCTCTCTTCCTACCTGTAGATCTCATCTAAAGGCCCTTCTTTTCTACAGCGCTTTCGGTCACCTTCTTCCCCCTCCATCCAGCTCCATCCGTTATTGGGAAGAGCTCTGAGACCCATCCGGCATGGAAGGCGCTATATAAATCCAAGTTGTTGTTGTTGTTAGGGTGGAACTGGCAAACGGGAAGGACAGAAAGAGGAAACTGAGAGATCAAAACATTCGGTGATCAAGGCTGGTTATTCAGGATCACTGCAAACAAAACAGAAGAAAGATTTCTTTCTAAATACACCAGGATAGATCAAGAGAATACAATGTATGAACCCAGACACGGTCACCTTCCTCCCCCCCACCCCCCTCACCCCCCCCACCCCGCCCACTTCCCCTCCCCCAGCTTGGCCTTAATTGGGCTCCGTCATTGGGAAGTGCTCTGAGACGCCACCTGGGGTGCTATATAAATGCAAGTTGCTGTTGCTAAACATTGGAGTCAATGAATTCCATACCAACAGGCCTCATTGCAGATTGACACTGCCCCAGCCAGTCTGACATTTAATTGTCCGCCCATCTGAAACCACTTACTTCATGGCAATGGCACCTGTTGATAAACGAGCCAGATATCTACTCTAAAGGATAATGATAATAATAATAATGATGATAATCCTTGGCGTTTGATGTTGTGTGAAAGGTGCTACATAAATGCCCAAGATGTTGTTGCAGTGCCTTATTCCATCATTGAGACGTCTCAAAGCGCTTTACAGAATGTATTGTAAATTGCATTGACTGTGTATTTTGTGTGTAAAACATGGCAGCCAATTGCGCGCCGAAGTGAAAAGCGCTACATCAAATGCAAGGATCATTATTATTATAAACAGTCGTGGATTGAGTGACCACAATTTTTGGGGCCTAACAACTGGCGATTATTATTAGGAGAAAGGTAGCCCAAGGCTTCACTCTGCCTGGATTCGAAATCAGATCTCTAAAATAATCCCTCGAAAAAAAATCGATAATAAATTGGTCATTTTCATTCCACGACTGTTTGTGGGGACACTGCTGTGCGCAATTGGCTGCCGTGTTTCGCCCACAAATATACAGTCGATTCACTTTACAGTATATTCCGTGAAGCGTTTTGAGACGTCTAGAAGACGTGAAAAACAGCTACATCAAATGCAAGGATTATTATTATTATTGCAGTCGAATTCCTCACTGAATTGTTCTGTTCCCATCTACTGCAGTTGTATTCCTGAAACATTGCTGTACTTGGCAAACTTTATACTGCATGATTTGGAATAGTTTATTCGATTCTCTTCATTAAAGAATAGTCAGTTCTTCGCATGATGTAAGGTTAGTACACACTGCACTGACAAGGTTGGCAAGTAAACAATAAACAGTTATGAAAGCTAAGCTGTCCCATACATGTAACGTTAACAATATTACTACTCATTTCAAATTGTTTCTAAGACACCCCCTCAAAGTGTATTCCACCAACTGCAATAAAACAAGCACCACTGAGTGAAATGTCTAATAACTGTGAATGATCTCATCCCAGACAAGGATAAATCACACCGCTAATGCAACGGCCGTCCAACATCTTAATAGGAATAATTATCCTTGCATTTGATATAGCGGCTTATCACGTCTTCTAGACGTCACAAAGTGCTTTGCAGAGTATATTGTCAAGTGGATTGACTGCGTATGTGGTTGGCAAAACATGGCAGGCAATTGCGCACAGTGTCCCACAAAGTCGTGGATTGAGTGGCCAATTTATTATTGTTTTCTGAAGGGAATATTACCCCTGCAGAGTGATCTGCCAGTTGACTAATAACTGGGTTCCTACTTACTGCTCGGTAAATAGGGGCGTGCGGAAGAAGGAAACTTGCCTGAGGTTTCGTCCCGCCTACCTTATATATTATACCTCAAGGGTACGGGATTCAAATGAATGCAGCAAGTTGGGGCAAAAGGTCGAATAGAAAGGTTTTCAGGCGCGACCCAAAAATAATAATAATCCTTGCATTTAATATAGCGCTTTTCACATCTACTAGACATCTCAAAGCGCTTCGCAGAATATACCGCAAAGTGAATTGACTCTATATTTGTGGGCAGAACGCGGCAGCCAATTGTGCACAGCAGCGTCCCCCACAAACAGTCGCGGATTGAAATGACCAATTTATTATTGTTTTTTTTTGGAGAGATTATTATCAGGCGTGTGTGTGGGAGTAAGGAAACTTACCCAAGCTTTCGCCCTGACCTGCCTGGAATTGAACCCAGGTCTCTTGTTTCGTAAGGCGAGTGCTCTAACCACGGGGCGATAGGACTCCGTGGGGAAGGAAGGGGGCAAGAGGATAACAGTTGAAGCAAAGAGCGCAGTGCGTGCTATGGTTAAAGATTCCGTCGCTATTATCCGTCTTTTGTCCTTTAGTCAAAACAATCCCACTCATGCATGAAGCAAGAATCCCTTTGTGTCTTTTTGAGCTGTGAGAAGGCACTGTCTCACTGTCTCACTGTCTCACTCCTGTTGTTCTGCCTCATTTCCCAGCCTTTGGCAAACTATCGCAGGCAGTCACCCAATACAAGTTACAGAGTAACTTTCCTTTTTCTGTAAGTGTTGGTATGATTTACGATCCGAGGTTCTGTGAATATACAGGAGCTGGTTTTACAGGCAATGAAGACTTTATTAACTATTACATCTGGACTGACCTGGAAAACATCCAATGAATAGAGGTCAACAGAAAGTTGCGTTATACAACCATGTAGAGTGCAGTGTGTGTGCGCAGCACAGTCCTGTTGTGTATTGGTTAGAGCACTGGCCTCACAAACGAAAGGACTTGGGTTCAGTTCCCGAGCAGGGAGAAACGTATCATGCCTGATAAGTGCTCTGAAACGCCGTTCGGCATGGAGGGCGCAATATAAAATCTTAAGGCACGAAAGGAGACCATTATCGTAGCATAAATCTGTGCCGGCTCTTTAAAAAGAGCAATTCAATCCCACTCCCCAACTCTCTCCCCATAATCGCGCAAACCTGCAAACAAATCCAAGTTGTTGTTGTTTATAATAATCCCTCAAAAAACACACACAATAATTGGTCATTTCAAACCACGACGGTTAGTGGGGACACTGCTGTGCGCAATTGGCTGCTGCATTTCTTCCATAAATATACAGTCAATTCACTTGACAGTATTCTGCGGGTACAACTGAAGGAATACAACTATTTTTTAAAACCACTATCGTAGCGTAAAAAATGTGATCCAAGCAATAATACACAAGCCAATGCTCTCGTAAAACCAGTCATCATTCATGCGCAGAATCTTGTTGATGACGCACAACTGATCCAGCCAAACAGGACTTGGAGGAAAAAAAATTAATTAACTTTTTTTTTATACACACACACACACACACACAATGAAAGCCTTACTGAATGAAACAAAAATGTGACTAGGAATTTCCTGGAAAAGCCATTCACTTGGAAGAAGACGAGGCTTCAGGGCAGGATTCATCCAAACATCCAAATCTGAAGAAAAGTGCTTCAAGAAAATAATGTAGTCACGGACAATGGAATAAAAAGCAAATACACTCAAAATACATCACAGTTTCCCTCTTTTTGCTTCCAATACTATTTTCGATGAGACGCTTGACGCGCTAATTCGTAAGATATATTTTCATGGGATAACATTGCATGTTTCTGGTATTCTGTGGGGAAAGCTTGCTTTAGTTCTGTGGAGTCCTGTAGCTCAGTGGTTCCTTTCTCCGCACGACTGATCCCTCCTAAAAAACCTGTGAGACATCTAGAAGACATGAAAAGCGCGATATCAAATGCAAGGATTATTATTATACTATTATAAGGGGATCAGGGCTGGTCTGGGACTATAAGCAGTTCACTTTCCCAGCACAGTAGCTCCAGGTTTGTTAATGTGATCTGGCATATGAAACAGCTTCAGTGCTTCAGAAAGTGCTGAATAAATTACCTTTACACCTCTGTACCTGAGGGATTCCAAGTGTGAAATAGAAATCGGCACGTTCACAAGTGCGCTCTCTGGAGTTTCATTTCGCCTCAACTGGAAATCCATCAGCGCGCTGAACAAGCTTGGGATTGTAAAAGCGCTGTTTATCTTTGGTTTCTCACTCTCACGGAGTTAAATTTACACTCCTTAAAACAGAAACCATGCTGAACACATTTACAGAGTGTCTGAGGAACGTATGAACCGTGCAGCAGCAGGCCTGAAGCCGTTCATATGGTTTTGCTTACAAAGCCTTGTTCAGCAATTGGGATTTGCTGTACTGACTAGATTCCTGGCTGGGTGTTTACACAATATCATGATTTTTTAAAAAAAAATTATCTGATCGATGAGGGTCAGTTCTCGAAACGAACGAGGTAAAAAAAATGACAACAGCCCATTGTATCTAAAGTACTGTGAAAAGACAGCCAGCCAGTGATGGGAGAGACTTGATGAATCCCCTAATCAGCTTTAGGCATTCGGTTTATAGAAGAACATTGATTTAATTGGTTTAATTTGGATTAAATTTCATACGCTGAAGCCAGATCAAATACCCGATTTTTACCAAATCCAACCCTTTTGGCTTCTGATGGGCGGACGCCCTATTTGAGAAACATCCGCGCGGGATCCATAAGCAATATTTTTTGTGTTTCCCTTCCAGAAACGTAACATTAAACAGGTGATGGAAGGAGCGGGTCAGCCAGATTAAGTGGGGTGGAGGGTGGGGAGGAATTCAATAGGCCTGCGGGCTGTCAGTTAGACCACCCACAAACTATCAGGAGGGCGGTGGTTGCATTGACATCATTGTGAGGGAGAGAGAGAGAGGGAAATGATCCATATCATGAAAATGAATTTGTAAATGTACAATTTGACGTGGACTAAAAACGTACAACTAAAAGAAACCAGTCTATATAATAATCCTTGCATTTGATTATGTTCTTCCTCTGAAGATATATTTCTACAGCCTCCTGTGGATGGACCCTGGTGTTTTCAAGCTTTTAACATAGCTAAGAGTCTGTAAAGCATCGGTTACAATTTGTTCAGAAATCAGTCATTCGCAAGAGTATAGTATATCCATTCATCTGATGTAGATTTGCAGCAAATCAATGAAATAATAATTTGGACACTCAAAACCCATGACTGTTTGTGGGACACTGCTGTGTGCAAGCGACTGCCGCGATTGGCCCACAAAATATAGTCAACTCACTTAACAGTATATTCTGTGAAGCGCTTGGAGACGTCTCAATGACATGATATAACTAATTTCATAATTTAACTCTTGGTAAACCTTTAGCACAAAAACAAGGCTTGAACGGATGCAAACAGACACACAACGTGAAGTAGTGCAAACTCCCATCAAGGCTGATGAGTGATTTATCTGTTTTTTTCCTTGTTGAGAAGCAGCAGATCTTGACTGATGAATTTTGAAGCCACATGGCAAGTCTCCAAAGTTCAATCATGGGTGGCTTACCCTCTGAACTCTCCTTAGTCGGTACGTGAAGCAGTTTTGGTTGAGAACATGTGCGGGGAAATCAAAGGCAGATTGCTCCATATTAAGCCCATAGAAAAACTGCAGAACAACCCACTGTGTATGTATTGACCACACCGTTTGCATCTGTTATTTCACAGACGTTAGCTATACTTTTGTACGCAAGCCATAAAACACTGTAGTACACACGTTATCTTGTCAGGAGTTAAAAAGGGATAATGCATCATTTGCATGCATGTTTTCTGTACTTCAATTAAGACGGTACAAATAGGAGGGTTAAACCTGCATAAACAGGTGCCAGAACCGTGTCTAAGTAAAGTGCTTCCAATGAGTTGGTTTGATCAATATCGTGACTTTAATGAGTTACACCTCCTCCCTGTTGCAATAATAGAATTAAACAGCTGTAACGAATTACATGACATCAGATCACCCAATACCAATCATCAAGGTACTTCTCAACCAATTACTCAATTTCAAGCCAACCAATGGTGCCAATAATTTCATGCGCTCGACAGAGCAAGGAAGAATCTGCTTGTACATACTCCAAAAGCTTGCTAGGGTAAAACGTTGATGGGATTACAATGGTAAAATGTACTGGGACCAGAAAAACGGTTGAAAAAAAATCCCCAGCTGTCAGTCTTACCCACACATCCAGTCCGACCAGGAATGGTTTCCTCAACAGTGCCTGCCTCCGACTGTCCAACAAGTTGCATTTATATAGCGCCTGTCACGCACTTGGAAGTGGGGAAAAGTGAAGGGAATTGAGAGAAATCCAGAGTTTCAGCGCACATCTTTGGGTTTGAACAATACACTGTTTAGTCTGACCAGCGTAAATAATGGGTGCTTTCGAAAGTCAAAGCTGCACAATGAGTTAGGGTTACCTGCTAATAATTCTAATATAATGTGTAAAAGGCCCAATTCTAATCAAAGGCCCATCTTCAAAACGATAATGAAATACATTTAGGAATCAAATTAAAATGGTGTAATGTGCCACAAATTTACCAAACATTGACTTCCATCAATTGTTTCCAATCAAAAATTCTTTCCACCTCTCATCAAATATAGACCTTAATTCTTTGTTCGAGGAAGCGGAATTTATAATATATAATAATCCTTGCATTTGACATAGCGCTTTCACATCTTCTGGATAGACGTCTCAAAGCGCTTCATAGAATATACTGTAAAGTGAATTGACTGTATATTTGTGGGTGAAACGCGGCAGCCAATTGCGCACAGCAGTGTCCCACAGGCAGTTGTGGATTGAAATTACCAATTTTATTATTGTATTTTTATTTGGAGGGATTATTATTAGGCGTGTGTGTTAAGTAAGGAAACCTGCCTGGATTCAAACACAGGTCTCACACTTGTAAGGCGAGTGCTCTAACCAATGAGCTACAGGGTTCCACATTTGGAAGGTTGGCGTTTCAAACGCCACACTTGCCATTTCAAAATGCCTATAACATTCATTTTCAATGAAATGACAGTCTCTCTATTATACTTTATGCATGGTTCAACAGTAATGAACGAGCTCATGTTTTGGTTCGATCTCTCATGTCCTTGCACTCAGTCCTCTCGAATAGTTGCAAACTCTTCTTCTTTATGTAACTGACCTATTAGAGAGAAGTTTATCCTGAGGCTGCCAGTCTAAACCGAGAGCAGCATCTGTGCTATGTGTTTGCAATGATCAAACATTTATGGCTGTCAGGACCAATGCACATCACCATGTCCATGACAGGAAGCATTCTGTGCAGGGTTGCTTTCAGCCTCGACAAAGAGTTCTGCCCATAAAAGCCATCAAGTCAAACCGACTTATGAAAAAAACATTCTGTTAGTTACAAGGATCCTGCAATTGCTGAGAATGATCTGTGACGTGATGTTGGTGAAAAGTAACAGTATTATTGAAGCAACAACAGTGAAGTGATGTTGAACTCACATTTTTCAATTTACAACCGTAAAAATTCAGCAATTTCATTCAATATATTTTCAGTTCAACTTTATTTTGTTCGATAACAGCAGATTATTGATGCTTTCATTATACATTTACATTTAATTGGAAAAGGATTTTTACATTTCTTGTGGTATTTTTATAAACATGTATTTGTGCAATTTAGCAGTTGAATAAAGCTTGATTTAATAACAATCCGTGCATTTGATATAGCGCTTTTCACATCTTATCCAAATCTCAAAGCGCTTCACAGAATATAAAGTGAATTGACTGTATACTTGTGGGCAAAACGCGGCAGCCAATTGCGCACAGCGATGTTCCATAAACAGTCGTGGATTGAAATGACCAATTTTTATTATTGTGGTTTTTTTGGAGGGATTATTAGGCGTGTGTGTGGAGTAAGGAAACTTGCCCATAGTTTTGCCTTGACATGCCTCGATTCGAACACACGTCTAACGCTTGTATGACGAGTGCTCTAACCACTGAGCCACAAAGGGAAAATGCTTTTCAGTTTCTTTGTTTCATGATCACCAACATGAGGTTATACTGCCACTATGAAGACACAGCATGCAATTACATCACTGAAGCCTCATAATCCATTGATCAACAAGGTGAGTGGATGGATCAAATAAAGTTTCAAAGCAATTAAAATGGGAGTGGGAGGACAAGGATCAATAAGTGGAAGGAATGTGAAGCAAGGTGACAGGTGAGGTTGAAGATGTGGGTATTAAGATAAACCCCTAACTTATCAGACTCTGGGTTTCTTGGCCCAACACGGATAAATTAAAAATCTAATTTGTGACTCCTGCCAGCCCATTCTTCAAGAGTGCTTTCCCACCTCACCTTGCCTGTTGGCCTTCAGTGGCCAGTTATTGACTTTGATTCAATTTGAATCTGTGTTTGAATCCAGGCAGATCAGGGCAAAACCTTGGGCAGGTTTTCTTACTCCACACACACGCCTAACAATAATCCCTGCCCAAAAAAACACGATAATAAAAATTAGTCATTTTCAACCCACAGCTGTTTGTGGGACATGCTGTCCGCAATAGGCTGCTGCGTCTCACCCACAAATATACAGTCAATTCTGTGAAGAGCTTTGAGACGTCAATAAGATGTGAAAAGCACTATATCAAATGCAAGGATTATTAGTATTTCTCTTATTCTTATTATCAAGTTATTTTGCTATCTTCCAGCTCAGGGGATTTGACAATTACAATGCCGGTCCCTGGCATTTTTCAGCACTGAAAAAACAATCTGGTAAAGGCCCATTGTAATTACACTTGCTGGAAATTACTTTAAAAAGAGAAATAACAAGGCAATGTGGGAACCGTGCTAAACACAAGGTGGTGGTAGCTCATTGTTTACGGTCTGAGTTTAACCCACTAATTAAAAAAACGCATTAATAGTGACTTAAAATTATACTATCTTCCCTAGAGTTGGGAGTGAGAAATGAGAATGTTTTGGAGACGATCTGTAAATGAGGGAAGCGTTCTTTAAAGAATGGGCATGTGGCATTTTGCACATCAGTGACAGCGTGTGCATTAAATATTAGCTTGGGATAGAAATAATATAATGCAAAAAAAAAACCTTCCATAGTTTTAAAGAAGGCAGTCATCCATGAAAAGGAACAGGTCAACATGAATTGCTTAAAAAAAAGGTAGGGTCTTGAGAATGGATATTTTCGGTACTTTTCTCTAAAGCCATGTAAACGCTACTAAAAATAAACATGGTAATCACCGTCAAACAGCCTTAATGGGTTTTGAAAACTGCCTGGGAATTTTCTTCGTGTTGTTTGGAAAATTGTGTCCAACACAAAATCCAAGCCAGTCTATTTTATCGTGCAAACAGAACCGTAAAGAAACATAAATTTATATGACTGAGCTCTTCATCTTACCTTGGTCAGGTTTATTTTGCACATCGAGGTAGATAGAGATTTAACTTCTGCATAGTAAAATCAGTTGGACCGAAGCTTCACATTTAATTTTTAAAGACTTATTACAAGTTGTTCCATAATTTTAACATAAATCCCTTTCCTCGATACTGAAACATTTATAATAATCCTTGCATTTGATACAGCGCTTTTCATGTCTTCTAGACGTCCCAAAGCGCTTCACAGAATAGACTGTAAAGTGAATTGATTGTGTATATGTGGGCGAAACGCAGCAGCCAAATGCGCACAGTAGTGTCCCACAAAGTCGTGGATTGAAATGACCGATTTTTATTTGAGGATTAAGCATGTGGAGTAAGGAAACTTGGCCAAGGTTTCACCCTGCCTAGAACTGAACCCAGGTCTCTCGCTTGTGAGGCGAATGCTGTAATCACTGAGCTCCATTTATATTTAGATTGTGACAGACCTCAGGTTTTTCACCCAATTTTATGTTTGCATTGCCAATCATTTACTTTTACAGCTCACAACTCACTGGAACAAAGTAGTTTTGTAATTATCTTTTATAGTTAATTCAATAACATGTATAAACACTGATGTGGAATAATCATTGGGGGAAGAAAGGTATGAATTCACAATTCATGTCACTAATGAATTAGGTTTTTCCATAGAACTGCCTACATTTTTGCAGTTCAGCTGAATTGCTTAAGCAATTAAATCTTTCCTGTACATAGTACATCACGCCGCAAGATTAAAGACAGAAAGCCATACTGTTTTTTTTTGCATTTGGTCACTTTATTATAAAAAGATGTAGCCAAAAAGCAGTTGCAAGTTGTTTTAGATGTAGAACGAAGCAGTGGATACAGATGAAGTGCTCAAGTAAGAATACATTACATGAAGGTTTTTTTAAATTAAAACTGTACGAAAAAGAGTGTTTTACAGGTGTTTTTTGTTTAAAAAAAAGACCGTCTTTCCCCAGGAAAACTACCAAACATCTGTACAGTTTAACAAAGCAATCCAAATCATGCTGTTCATATCCTGCACAATACATTAAAACATTACCAGTAGTTTTTATTTTATTTTGCAGGCGCAGAGAACTGCAAAATGTTTTCATATTTAAAATTATGAAAGGTGCTTCTGTTTTGTAACAGTTATTCTGGTAGCTCAATTGAATTACATCATCCTTCAATATTTGTCCTACCATTATATATACATTTCAAAAAATTTATTTGCTTCCATGCTTCTAAAAAGTAAACCAAAATTCGAGATCTACAGTACATTTTAAAGTATAAAAATATATTACAAATCTGCAGAAATATTTACAAGCAATTTACTATTATCTGAATGCAATTCTTTATGCCTTCTGAAACTATATAAGACTAAGATGTTACAGAATATTCTAGATATTTTGCCATCTTCCTACAAGTAAAAATATTTTTTTTCTCATGTGATGTACATATTAAGCATGAAGATTATCAAATGATTCAATCAGTTATTAATCTCATCTCTAAGATCATCTATGCAGCAAGCTTTGGTGCATTGAAATAAAACTTTACTGGCTCTTGCTCCCAAGCATCAACGCATCCAGACTGGGAGGAGAAAGTAACAGCTTTCAGTGTTTTAGATCATATTTTCATATTACACTTATTTTTTTATTGTTCATAATCGCAAAAAAATTATGAACACATCGTTCAGTTGTCTGAAAAAAATCAATATTAATACAAAAAAACTAACAAAATGGGGAGAGTGTAATGCACCATGGAGAAAACAAAATCAATACAGTTTGATCAGAAAAAAAACTTGTCCTCATTTTAGAACATGATGAGTTGTTGAGAGATTGGGGTGGAAGAGGGAGAAAATGGAGGGGGAGAGAAATGCAGTAAGCAAACAAGTCCCACGATTGCAGCTTCTCATAACACTCTACTCGTCGTAAATCCCACAGAGTGAGTCCCTGCAGTTTTTTTCCCCCATTGTACCATCCCGTCCAGGAAGAAATGGAAGAGCGTTAACTTCGTCGAAGTGTCTGGATCCATTTTCTCAAGTCTGTTTTTTTTAGTACAAATAGTTAATGGTCTACGACTGGGAGGAAAAAGTGATTCTAATGTGCAATATTCTATCCCAATCACAGTGGCTAAAATTGAGACCATTCTGGTTCCTGTGTTGGACCTTACCTCCTTTTCGGCCTTTTATGTGGCATTGTCCTGCAAAAAATAAGAGCTGTTTGAATTCTAAAACCCATTCTCCATTGCGAAGACATACCCAGTTCCACACAACTTTGAGGACATGAGGAGCTGAGCAGTAATTTCCAGATGTTGACTACAGCATGATTTTGTAAGGCAACCAAAAGAAAAAAAAAGGTTTCAATTCCTTAAGCGAGAAAAACACTGTCCTAACTTCACCATAAACCAGAAAGAATATAATTGCTTCTTGGCTGGAAACTTAAGTTAAAAGCAATGAGGTTCCCCCACTATCAAAAAAAAAAGGGGTAGCCACAAGCTCAATTGGCAAGTACATTACTTATTACAGCACCAAATTAACATCCAACGTTGGTAAGATATGGATGGATGTAATTTAAGAAAATCTAGGGCTTCCTTAAAATTTCATTTGACGATGAGAGAAAAAAAAGTATTGTTGCAGAACTTTAATTAAAGCCCTTTGTAAAGTTCTATCAGTACAATACTGTGTTAATCTCTTCCGTTTACAGTTCTAAAACTTTCAAGTGTCAAAGACAGATATCATTTGAAAGGTAAACTGCTGGTCAGGCAATGTAGGTCCACATAAAGGTCAATTTTGTTTGAAACAGAGCTCTCCTCCGCCTCTCACAACATGAACGGAAGGCTTCTTGTTTAGTCTCTCTTCGTATTTGGCATTCGTTTTTGAATTGGAAAGTCATACCACATTTCTCATGTTCTAAGATGAAACTATGATTGCTGCGTTCCTTAACTGAGGCTACACAGAGCAAATCCTATTTTTGGGACAGGACAGTCACAAGACTATTACTGGAACAGGCCGTAGTAAGAAGTGGCCAGGACCAGGACACAGAACCATTTTAAGAAACGGCCTATTTGATGCTGAAATGGAACATGCCTGTGTTGTGGATAGATTATTTTAATTGGTGCCTAATTGGAACTAACTATAATCAATTTTTAACACTTTCATATCCCAACAGTTGTAATTAAAGAAAGATAAAATTGAATAAGTTTAAAGGTTTTTTTAATCCTCATCTGAATCATGTGCTATCTTTCGGACGTCCACTACATGAAAGGTGCTATACAATTATAATTTGTTGTATGATATTTGGTACAAATGTTTAAAGCAAATGGTGGCATTAATTAGTGACCAAGTTAAAAAAAAACTAAGCCAATCATGGTTTGACCAGTTAATTAACTCGCCTGCAGCAAGTATTAGCTGGGAAAAGTTATATTGGGTACCAAGCAGAACTTTACAATACCACACACAAGAAAATAACTATTAAAAATTAACAAGAGCGAAGGCAGAAGGCTAAATTGAATAAAACGAAAGAGGGAGAAGCACACAAACATTTTCTAGTGTATGTAAACAGTCAAGACTATTGCTACCAACAAAACAAACTAATTGAAGAGCGCAGTTGAGAATTAGGCCTGAAATGTAACAGAAGTAATAGAAAAAAAACACTTGAACAACATAATCAGGCTGAGTGAAAAGTTTTTAAAGAGACAATGTTCCATCTCCTGCTCTATGAAATTCTGATGTGTGTAATGAAAAGAACAAATTGACCCAGACAGTTCAATATATTTGACACTTCTGGAAATGGCTTTTGCTCTTTCGAGACATTTAAATGTGAAAAAAAGTATTGCTCATACACATAATAGTGCAATTGGTATAGGAATAGTACAATACCAGATGGGGTTAATTTCACAGCTGGAGAGTTCAAATTAAATAAGAGAGAAATTTCAATATTCTAGAAATGTAACCTCAACCTCAAGTAAATTGGTCTTTAAGTGAACTGAAAAAACAGATGTAAATATTTCCCCTTATTTCATTTGGTGTTATTTGGCAGGAACTCTGCCATAAACGTGTCAAACACAAATTTTAAAAATCACAGATCGTCAGGAATAAATGTTACATTTTCAGTGATGAAAGTTATTGCATAAAAATACTGCTGTGAACCAACATCTGAAACAAAATACACTTGTTTTTCCCAGCTGGGTGTAAGTATAACCTGATTTTTTGGGTGCAACAACGTCAGTAGAATGCAAATTGATTGTTGTTTAGCCCTACCTGTTCTGCTTCTTCTAGACTTAAGTGATGTTTAGTTGTCATGTGTCAACCATGGAGCCATGTTCATAATGTTGTAAGCACCCAGTCGGCCTGTCAGTACAAGTAAAAACAGCTCCAAGCTTAATTATTTGGTAGCACAGTATTACTGCTTTAGCACACAATTGCAGTATGTGGTTTCAGTGGTTGAAAGCTCAACGTTTTATATTTGTACTCTGAAAATGCTCAATTCTACACTAAAAGAGGGCAACCAATAAGCCTTGAGAACAGTGATCCATCCAATAACTGGATGTTAAAATCAGGTATTATTTAAGAGATTTCTTCGACTCAACCATACTGATATAAAATTAGTTACAAAAATAAGTGCTTTATAGAAATACAATGTATCAATAGGGTCAAATGTTATTTCCACCATTGGTTCTGTGCATCTTCTATGCATTTTAGTTGGTTAAGGTGCCAGATAAACTTTTCATTATAATCAGAAATTATCTCTCAATTTATTTAGTTATAATTCAATTCATTCTAATTAATGTTTGGCCTCATGAATGAACTTCTACCAAATTGTTGCAAATTCAACAAGAATCAAATTTTAACACATCTTCTGCGTAAAGGTAAGTAAATATCCTCAGGGTAATAAATTTGAAGGTTAAGTTCCAACAAAGCAGCACGCAAATTGAATAAATTAATTTTAGAAAACAAATATTTCCCATAAATATAAGCAACAAAGTTACATGCTTCACCTCATCAACGTTAGCATATGGACTGAAATATTAAGTTAAACATAATAGCTTGGCTTCCAGATTAGAATTTATAAATCAATCAATCAAAACTTATATAGCGCCTTTCACATCGAGAGGACGTCCCAAGACGCTGTACAGGTAGGTAGGGACAAGAGCGGGGGATGGAGGAGGGGTGGGGGGGGGAGGGCCAGCTTGAAGAAGATTAGGAACATTTACTGTATATTTCTGGGCGAAACCCAGCAGCGAAATTGCACACAGCAATGTCCCACAAACAGTCATGGAAGTGGGATTAGTGGGAGGGGGAGGGAATGGTAAGGGGAGGGGTTGGGATAGGAGGAAGGAGAGCAGGAAAGCCGACTGTATATTTGTGAGCGAAACGCGGCAGCCAAATTGCGCATGACAGTGTCCCACAAACAGTCGCGGAAATGGGGCCAAGGGAGAAAAGGGGAAAAGAGGGTATGGGGGAGAGGGAGGATAAGGTGGGGTGGGGTAAAGTCAGGGATGAAGGAGGGAGAAAGGGGGGTAAGGGGAGAGATGGAGGGAAAGGTGGGTGGGGGACAAGTTCCGGGAGAAATGGGGAAAAAGAGGGGTAAGAGGGAAGAGAGAGGCAAGGGGTAAAGGGGGGAGGGGAGAGAAAGTGGTGAAAGTTGGGGAGGGAAGAAGAGGGAGGGGGGAATACTATATTTGAAAGAGAAGAGAAGAGTAAGAGTGTTTTTACATGATAATGTGGGGATGAGGGATGGGGGGGGAAGGGTCTTGGGGAGCAATAAGAATAGAGAAGAATAACAGATTTATCTAATCAGAAAACTACAGAAAGACCCCAACGATTTAAGTACCAGAAAGACCTTTTAACTAATATCTTAAATGAAAACTTGCCAGCTTCAGATTACAGTAGTCTTATTTGGAAACTGTAATTTTATGTAACTCTTTCAGAATGGCAGGTGTCAACCCTTGGTGATGTGCCTTACACTTGATACCTTTCTTCAACAGAGTGGTTAAAATTTGCAAAAGGTGGGAGTCACTACTCTGCATTGCAATGCTTGTTGCTATCATGCACTGAATTACAGTAAACCAGGGCATGAACAAAGCACTTCATGTTGCTCTATTTTTCACCTTCTTAAAAGTGAATTCATCTTCCCAATTCATGTGGAAGCTTAATACAGTGACCATCAGTGAGCTATTGTTGTACTGAAGAATTACAGCCAAGTTGATTCTGTCCTCACTAAATGCCCAACCAAAGTAAGAGTTCAATTAAAGTAGGCTTTCACTCAATTGAATTAGGATTGCTTTTGAAACAGTAAACTATTAATATCTATTCAAATTAAAACTAAAATACCTAATAGTACTACAAATAAAGATTCTGCCACTACTAAGCTATATGGAAAGAGGAACGTTAAGTCATTTCATACATTATTTATCAAATGACTGTTCTATTTTATGAGTTTGGATTATCTAACAGAAAAAATCTACCTTAAAATTTGACATTTATTAATGTGATTAAGGTATGAAATATGAGAACTGAAAATATCAATGTTATAATTACTTCACTGAAATTGGAGCCTAGGTTAGCATGAAGGTATGGGAATGCACACATGAGAACACTGGTCTCTAATAATAGAGTGCATTACTGTTTAATTCCCAGAATTCAGATAATTTCCTTGCTGTCCAATACAATTCTAAAGAAACTAAATTGGATACGTCAAATATATGAAACCACACAGTGCAAATACATCATTAATTAAAAGGTACTCTAAAAGGCAATCACACATTCTTCAAAATCAGTTCAATATCTGACTTTATTATAATATGACTTTGCTGAGACCTACAGTGGTTAGAGCACTCTCCACGCAAGGGAGAGGACTCGGAATGTTAGTCGATTGGGGTTTAAAACGAGGGGCTAATAATTTTGGGGGTAATAATCCTTCAACATCATACTTCTTACATTAGAGGCCCCAGATCCTAGCTATGCCTCAAGAGTTCCTGCAAGATTTTGTCTGTACAGATTGATCAATATAATGATCCAGTATTGGATCTGTAGCACTACTGAATCGGCTACTAATATCTTTAAAATATCAAATCATTTCTGAAGACTGGAGAAAGTTCTCCTATAAAACTGCTAAAGTGGAAAGAATCTGAAAAACCATTCTGAACACTGATGTTGTCATCAACCTTGAGAGAGAGAGAGAGAAAAGAGCAGAAAGTATAGAATGGGGTGGGGGGGGGGAGGAAACAGAAACAGCTATCACACTATAGTACGAAAGTGACAATGTAACTCCTCAGTAGTTTTTGCTATATAATATGTGTTTTGCAAAATGAGACGTTATCTGCATTAACATTATCCACAATGGTTATCAATTAGTACAGACATTTCCACTAAGTTAACCTTGGCCATGCAGAATCGAGGAGGTATAACACATACTAATTACTCCAAGTTGTTTTTTTAAAAACAAATACATTCATGAGTGTTGGGAAAGAAAACAGGATTCTGGTAAGTTGCTTGTGAATCTATATCTGGACCAATAACTTTTCTCATTGAAAATTCGATGATAAATTAAATATAAAATAATTATATAAACTGATGTATCAATCATTCTAATTCTAATTGGAATCTTGGTTCATTTTATATGAGCTACAACCGCAAACTCACTTTCTGTGCAACACTGATAAATTAGGTAACAAATCTGAACCTCACCTGTATATATTTGGATCAAGAAGCAATGCAGTGTCCTGTGGTAGTTTTGACAAATGAACCGTTTGTGTCTTCAGTTGAGTTCTGTCGTTTTCATTCACCCACACATCGGGCAGACTAAGAAAGAAAATGTTGGAACTTTAAATAATTAACAGTTGCATAAATAATACTTCTTTAAGAGAAAATACAGTTTGAAAATGACACTTATGATGTTTCATTCCACACTGGTTAGATGAACTGTTTTGCTTGTAAACACTTGGCACTGATCTGTATTTGGCACTATTCAAATAGAGAATGAAATATTTTCTTTTTTTGAAAGAATTATAGCAATCTGTACTATTCCAAAGGGCTTGTCCTTATTTAAGAATTCTCATTTTAAAAGTAGTTTTACACAAACTAGTAAAGATTCAACTACAAGCTTAATACAATTACTACTAGCAAAATAAAAAAGCACAATCTAATTATTCAAGGGGGAAAAACACACACAAAGATAAGATAATCACAATACAGTAAGTTAAGTGAAAAAATCCTTCAAGTTCATTAAGAGTCTAAGGTTTACATATTCTGTTTCTACAACTAATATTATTGATCATTTAACATTCTTGAACTTAAAAGTTGATGCACAAATCTAAAATAAAACGTACAGTTCATTTTCACATGAGCTCTATGCATTAATGCACTTTTGGTTAAATGTTAACCTGTGGACAATGAAAAATGAAGTAGATAAGCCACCACCAAGATTAAAATGAATAACATGATCAGGTATTATCAGTCAGTATTGATAAAGTACCAGCTTCTTTCTGAAAAAAAGTGATAATTAGCAACAAATCAAGATTTGGAACACCATAGTGCATTTTTGTCTAGAAGCAGCATATTTCCAGCTTCATTTAAAAAGCTGGACCAATTCCTGCACTCGTCTTTTAAACTCCAGTAACTCAACAAAGTGAGATACACCAGGCTCATTTTAACAATAAAGACAGCCACAAATGACTGAATCAAGAGTCTGTGACTAACTGATTCACAAAAGCCTATATTTGCTTTACCAGCTATCCAACAAAATAAACTGCAAACCAAACAAGGTGAAAATCCTGCCAATTTTTACTGTCCACACAAGGGAAAGCTTAAGAATATTCACTGTTTAGGTGTTTGTTTATCCAACATTTCAACATTAGTACAGAACTATTCAAATATTGCATTGAGATGCAAGTGAGAGCACACTTTTCTGCAAAAATATAAAATAGAATAAAGGTATTCAATGGGAAATTTAGGTTTCCCGATAGCTAAGTGTATGAAAATTGCTGGTGTGCACAAGGTTGGAAGATTACAGGTTTGATTCCAGCCTGTTCTAATAATAATTATAGTAATCCGTGAATATGATATGGCCCTTTACATGTCTTCTAGACGTCTCAAAGCAGTTCACAGAGTATTTCTGTATAGTGAATTGACTTATTCATTAGGTGAACTTAGCTTTCCATATAAATAATGACCACTTTGGCATGGTATCAGAGGACATCAATAAAACCATATCTAATTGGAATGAAAAGGAGCCAAGATGCTTTAAAGGGAAGTAAGAAAATTGGCAGTACAATGGGAATTTTTTTTTATAGCAAGAATCAAACTTTTATAATGAAATAGAATATGGTCAGAAAATAGAACAGATGTATAATTTTGCTGACAGATATCCAAAAGAACTAGCAGCAACATTTTACAAAGTCAAAAAAAAGCCATCATATGGCTAGCACATGCTGTAATTTCAATTTGGAAAACAAGACACTATTTATTTTATCTCAACCAAACCCAAATTGCATTAGAATTAAACTGGCCTCAAGCCATGTTTAGGAAGATAATATCTATGCTTACTTATGCTTAATTTATAAATGCTGTTTACATATGTTGGTGGTCAATACCAATTGTTTTGCCACTGCAACAATCTGTTAGTTCAGTGCGATAGATACATTTAGCATTTGCAGGTATGAATTTGTTCTGATGGTCACAATGACAATTTAAATGGATAGAATGACTTCTTGTAACTGCAATCAATGGACAATGCAAATCAAATTACTTCAGTGACAAATCGGATGTGGCAATATTAGTTTCCAAAGCATTTAACTTGCATGGCAGTGCAATTTAACATAATCTTTCAAAATAGATTAAACGTTTCTTGTTCACACAAACATTATTATTTAGCAATGTTATAAATCAGGGTGTCAAAGAGGCATTGCTTTGTCAAAATCAGTCCACTGATGAGAATTGAAGTATTCTTCAAAATAATTTCACTAGCTAAAATAACAACAACAAAATTACATTTGTACAGCGCTCCTTTCACGTTGGGAGGACTTCATCACCAATTCAACAGCCTTTTTTCTTATGTGGATTTTCTATTGCAGTCATGAACTGACATTTACAAATACAAGGCAGAGAGCCAGCCAATCCCATCAGTGTGCATCACGCTTCATATAGCATTATTGTGCTTCAAATGGCGTTATCATTTTGTAGTGAGACAGTACAAGATTTGATTTTAAAGTAGGACCTTGCAGCTGAAAGCCTGATGCACACTGATGGGACTAGAGTCATGCAATGACATCACCTGCCCAGTTAGAAAGCAGCTGGAACCTTATGGATCACACCTCCCGTAGAACTGGGATTCAATTGTATCCCATCTTAATTCATTCATTCAATCATTCAATCAATCAATGTCTCTTCCTTCTTCTGACTCAGTACAGGTACTCCGCCCCAACCACGCCCTCGACAACTCATCCACGGTTTGCTAAATGCGACAATCCTTGTAAACCATGGCTTATAACCCTTGCTTATCCATGGGTTTTAACACTTGCATTTGTGCTACGATCCAGTTGCATCAACCAGCCTCGATGTCGCTTCGCGCTAGCGTATAGCGCTAGGACCCAGTTGCGATGTTGCAATCAACCAGCGACAATGCTTCTCTCTTAGGATTATGATAAATACAGTAACATGAATTTATTGTCGCTTCTCTGCATCCTCTCTCTCTCTCTGTAAGTGTATCATAGGTTGTAGAGATCTCTCTCACACCTTCTCTCTATTTTACCTTCCCTTCTGCTCACCCCCCTCACCCACCCCCACTTCTTTCTCTCACCATCTCTTCCCCCACCCATCCCCCCTTCTCTCTCACCTTCTCTCTATTTCACCTTCCCTTCCCTCCACCCCTCCACCTCACCCAACACCCTTCTCTCTCTCTGTGTCTGTGTGCAGATCAGTCAGTCAGACAACACCCCCCAGCCCTCCGTGTCACCCACCACAGCTTGTCAGTTGATCTCTCTCTGTGTCTGTGTGTAGATCAGTCAGTCAAGTCAGTCAGCCTCGCAGATTGCTGCAGATCCTGACAGTCAATGCTCCCAAACTTACTCCCCCTATCCCATGTATGTTATAACTGTATGTGTTTTTCTTGTGTTTAGTTCTACGAAACGCAAACTTACTCCCACTATCCCCATTTTTCCCATGGGGCCCTGTATTTTCCAACCGTGGTTTTACCAACTACGGAGGTTTTCAAGAAAGTATCCACCGCAGTTAGGGAGGGGTACCTATATTTCCATATTCTAAATGTGTTTAACCATACTAAACACATCACGATTCACTTTATCCATGACCTTCACAATCTGAATGTTTCAAGTCATTTCCTAATTATTCACTTCTTTAGAGTGAATATTCTAGCCTAGTCTCACATACTCAGGTGTCTGCTTCCAGAGGATGAATCATCCGAAGAACCAAATTTGTTTGTACCCAACTTTAACAAAGCGATTTGCCATGAAGTAACACAGCGTACAAAATGTTACTTTTTAAAAAAAAAAATACAAGCTTTATTTAAACTTACATGTCTTCTGGCATCCAGTGAAGCAGTATTTTTACTTTTCCAGAATCCTCTCTTCTTCGTGCTATAACCTGAAAAGCAGAATTTTAGTCAAAAATAGTGGTAAATGTGGAAGGGGTACTGAAGTGCCATGAATAGAGAGAGAAATCTGTATTAGTTGACCAATCCATTGTAATGCTGAATGCTGAACCACAACCCAATTCCCTCAACCCAAACAGTTTTGTTCCAATTAAATGTCAAGAAAGATGTAA
Source organism: Hydrolagus colliei (assembly GCA_035084275.1). Lineage (NCBI taxonomy): Eukaryota > Metazoa > Chordata > Chondrichthyes > Chimaeriformes > Chimaeridae > Hydrolagus > Hydrolagus colliei. The sequence continues at coordinate 7,715,929 of CM068746.1, read as the reverse complement.
TTATGCAAACCGAAGACCTGCATTCCACACAAAAAAAACTCCTAGTGCAGCTCCTTCAAATATAGACTTTGCAACTATACATTCCCATTTGAAACTGGTGAGCTGTTTTTGAAACAAAACAATCAGAGCATCAACTGATTTGTTGGCGGTCTATTATTAATATGGTATATTTTAAAAATGTAATCACATTTTTTTTTTGTTTGTTTGTTTGGTGTTTTCGGCAGATGGCCGCCCAAATATCCAGCACGCGGTTTAACCGGCATTGACCAGGTCCCGAGGGTGCTAGATAAACAGGCTTTTACATTATAAAGGTTATTTTTTAATGAGTCACTGTGTTCCAGGGGAAATATAAACCATCACCGTGGCTTTGTTAATTTTCTACTTGTGTTCTCTAGGCCAACTGAAGTAATCAATATATTTACATCAACCACACCGCTTCTTTTAAATCAAACGGAAAATAACCAAGGCTGTGTTACAATCGAATAACTTTGTAGTTTATGGTCTGGAATATATTTAAGATCTGCAGCAGGAAAATGAAGTCACAATGCAATCTATAATTTGCATGGTTAAAAAAAAAAGATTTTCCAATGAGCAACATTTAAGTACTAAAGTATACAAAGAGCTTTCTAGCCTTAGACATTGCAATACAGGTTGTTTTGTTTTTAAAGTAAAAAAATTATTTCTTAAAAATAAGCACAGGCTGCCCTCTAGTGGACATATCTATGTTGCATCAAACCAAATTGTTAATGCCATCAACTTCTCTCTCCCTACCTGAAAGATAAGCTAGATTGATTTTTTAGTTAGTGCAACAGGAATTCCGATGACAGCAGCATACATCTATGTATTGCAAATTTAACTATTCCGTTACGAGATCTGTTTGAGATTGCGTGTTGGAAAACACGCAGGGCATGTTTTGGTATTGGAGAGAGGATAGGTACTAGCTGTCCAGCGCCTTGGGACATCCGCCCGATGCAAAAGGTACTATACAAATGTAATTCTGTAGTAGGTAGCTTCTGTAAAAACGTTCTCTACGATCTTCATTTCTCACTAAAATAACCACCAAGACCATAATGTAATTATTTATCTTAAATAAGAGATTAGTCTAAAAATGTACCTTGGTAGAGCCAATAAACAATATTCACTTTGGACAACTGAGCTCAAATAAAATTTTTCAATCATTGAAAAAGTGGATTAATTATTCGAACAAGGACACAACAGAATGTAGCATTAAAATCACAACTCTTTCAGAATTGCACAATCATTGCATTCACTGTGAAGTACTGTTGAGTGGCACATAGTTTAGTGCTAAGAGTAAATCATACCTGTAGATATTTACTCTATGTCAACATGACCAACTCTGAAGTTAGCTACTAATTATAGATAACTCTCCATCTAATTCACCTCAAAAATTAACCCGAAATTTGTTAACATCAAGCTTAGAAAAGCATTTAGTTCACAAGTGTGATGTTTCCATTTGCCACAAAGTCATTCTTGTGATTTTTCTAAGCAAGTGTCAATTACTCCACCACCCACAAGGTACAAGTCTTTTCAAATTCATTTCACATGGTTCTTCAAAACTGTTGAGAATTGAGACTTTTACTCAGACAGCTTGTTGAATTCAAACCTCATCTTAAAGTTCAGTGCACAAGTCTCCACAAAATTCAGTCTCTACAAAAAGTTCTTTAATTGAACAAAATCAATTTGTAACTCACAAACATAGAAACATGGTTTATTATCTGCTTTGTTGGGTAGACTTTTATAAAGGGTGAGATTTAGATGCTTTTGACATGCAAAATTAGTGGTTATTGTCACAAACAAGCCTTCCTGTCTAGGTTCAAGCTAAATTTTTATGTCTGCAAATGAGCACCATAAGAGATAGAAGCAGATACACAGCAGGTTCAGATTAATCCAGGATTCAGCCACTACCAAAATTCATTTCTATCTTGTGTTGCTACAACAACAAATTACAGTAGTATAGCACCTTACAAGTCAGGAGGACATTCCAAGGCGCTGAATAGTCAGGGATCCAGTTGATGATTGGGATCAGGAGGGGTGGAGTGTTGGGGTACGAAGGTGACTGGAGGCATGGTCAATGAGGTTTCCTTATCTGATTACCTTGCTCATAATATACATTTCTTCCACAATAATTTCCTCGGGGTACTATTTACGCCTCATTCACATTACAACAGCAGACACTCAAGAAGAATTGTACTTTATTTCACTGCGCTAGGATTGCCTGCATGCACCAAACCTCATCCTATTGTACTGAAGTCACAATACAAATTAAATCTACTCCAACTATCTATGCAATTCAATTCACTCAACTCACAATATTATGCAGATAACTAGTCCATTTGCAGAGGAAAATGGAGCAAAATATTAAAATAATCCTTGCATTTGATATAGTGCTTTTCACGTCTCAAATCGCTACACAGAATATACTGTAAATAATAATAATCCTTGCAATCGATAAGTGTTTTTCACATCATCTATACCAGCAGTTCTCAACCAGGGGTACATGTACCCCAGGGGGTACAAAATTATTTCCAGGAGATAGAGGCGCTACATTGATTTATTTAGCTTTCTTATTTAGCATTTTGTAGCCTTCCAAATTGTATATTTAATTGTTATTCCCCTCGTTTTGTATGTGCTAGTTATTTTGTTTTACAAGGAAAGCTTGGTCATAAAATGCAAGTGGAATGAGAACCACTGATCTAGACATCTCAAAGCACTTCACTGAATATACTGTAAAGTGAATTGACTTGTGGGCAAAACGCGGCAGCCAATTGCGCACAGCAGTGTCCTACAAACACTCGTGGATTGAAATGACCAATTTATTATTGTGGTTTTTTTCGGAGGGATTATTAGTAGGCATGTAGAGTAAGAAAACTTGCCCAAGGTTTTGCCCTGACCTGCCTGGATTCGAACACAGGTCTCATGCTGTGAGTGGGAAATGTAACATGGAGGTCAAAATGAGTGTTATTTGCTACCCGCATTGGATAAGTAAGTTTAATGAAGTCATTAAACAAAACTAATGATGCGCTATGTTTATTTCAGATTATTAAATAAAATTACACTGAAGTGGAAAAGTTCCTATAAGAATTAATTTTTTCCACAGTTGAAAAGAAGAATGAAATAGCAAAAGTTTTACTCACTGTGCTATGAAACACAACACTATGCCCATTTCCATGACTTTCAATATGGGTTGAAAGATTGAAACAGATGGCACGATGTCTGATAGCATCCATTGTTTGAGCATCAAAGAAGTCGTGCGGTCTTGCTGTAAAGGAAAAATAATTATAACAAACAGGTTTTTCTGTGAGCATCACATTACAATAGTCTGTTTTTTTTATCTGACATATTTACCATTTACCTAAAAGGGGAAAGATGGGCAATAAACTGATAATATCACTCTCAAATTTGCAGTTGAAAATGGCCACAAAAATGAGAGACGGAAATTTATATTATTTTACGTCCTCCCGACATGAAAATTACATCCTCCTGACATTAAAAGTGCTCTTCCAATGTAATTTTGTTGTTGTTGTTGTATTATGCATGGTAATGGTTTAAAAACATCAAATCATGGAATGCATAAAATATGAATAAATTACAGATTCTTACAACAACCAGATAGAATACAACAATTTATATATAACATGTTTTGCATATTAGAGATTGTGTCTCGGAGAGCTTACAAGAATATGGGTCGGTGGAATTTGTCAAAACAAAATTTGACCACACTTGCAGAACTATAGAAGGCAGAAATTTACAGCACATAGTGTCACGGGTCTGTGTTTGTTGTTTAAAAGAGTAATCCCATTTGCATGATATTTCCCCATAAGCTGCAAATTATTCCTTTTTCGATACCTGTGTAGTTCTCTCTTGAAAATTAACATTGATCCTACCAACTAACCCAGCGGTGCATTTCACATTGCAGCAAAACTAAAACTAAATTCCTTCCTGACCTACTCCATGTCCACAAAACACCGTTGAATATTAACCCAAGTCTCAAAGGTGATTCTGTAAGACAACTAATTGTTCTACCCAACAATCAACAATTGTCAAGAAGCAGCAGAACTCGGCCACCATATTTGTTTCTGTGACTTGGGTTTTCCCTTGATTGCCAGTGGCATTAAAGACATTGTATGGTGCAAGACTTCATGGTGTCACACGAAATGCAAATAATGGGTCGGATGAGAAATGCCACTTCCAGATATCCCTCAAACAGTATGCACAAAAATTAGAAATAAAGTATGAATAAAACCCTTGTCTTTCAACTTTAAATTATCTTGGGCTAAAAGTCAATTGATACCGACCACGAGTTGTGACCACTTACGTAGTGAGCGCCGCCGCTTATTTTTTAGGCGTCTCCGTTTGTTCATAACTGCTTTAGAAGGTGATTCCTCCTTGACCTTCGGTTGACTAGAGACCTTTGCAGAATTTTGTTGGCTGAAGTGTGTGGGTACATGTCGAGCAAGACCGCCTTGAGATGCAAAGCTAGCTGTGCACCCACCAACCACACACTAGAAAAACAAAACACAACACAAGAGAAATTTCACCTTGTAATCAATACAGATACTTACATTAATTGGTACAGAAGCTAGATGCATACAAATGCTGGTGAAGCGAGTTTTCAAAAGAGATTACAAAAGTACCGTGACTTTTTTTTAAACATACCAGACTAGAGTGGTCTTTTTTGGTTTAGCTTAGCATTATGATCCTCTCAGATCCTTGAAGAAGCAGCCAAATATTATAAATGAAGCACTTCTCGATAGTTATGAAGCCCGCAGAACAAATACAATCTAAAATGCACTTTAACAGAAACACACTGTTCCTCAGTTTGTCGCTGGTAGTGTTCCTGAGTCCCCAAGAGTAAAGATTGGAGACAATGCAACTATCTTCCTTTTGCTACTTAGCATTACCACTAACTGTTTAATCTAATCAAATTATGAATTAAAATTTAAGTAAAGTGACTAGGCTAGATCACTGTTTAACCTTTTGAATTAAATATAACAGATCACATTGATGGCAAAGCTTTCATTCTGGATATAGACGGATAAAACAACAAAATAGAATACAGCTAATTTGAGGCGCTTGCAATTGAAGCAGCTTTGCATCTGAATGCCGCTGTTCATGACTTCAGTTTGTAGCTGATTATTTTGATACATCCAAACTGACATTAATCTAACCCAATGCGGACACTTTTGCCCATCCTGACATCAAACAACAACATTGATTTATATAGCGCCCTCCATGCTCGACGGCGTCTCAAGAGCGCTTCACAACGGATCCCGGGACCGAGCCAGGGGCAAGGGTAGATAAGTGACCAAAGGCGTGGTCGGAGAAAGATTTTTAGCTGAGACCTGAAACTTGGAAGAGGGGTTGAGGCGAAGGGAGTGAGGAAGAGAGTTCCAGAGCCTCGGGGCATAGTGACTGAAGGCAAGGCCGCCGATGGTGGAGTGGAAGATTCGAGGGACAAGGAGGAGGCCAGACCTGGTAAAGTGAAGGAAACGGGTGCTGGTCTGAGGAGAGAGGAGGTCGGAGAGATAGGGGGGTGCAGAGGAGTGGAGGGATTTGAAGACAAGAGTGAGGATCTTGAAATCGATCCTCTCTGGGACAGGGAGCCAGTGAAGTCTTATTTAGATTGATATTTAGACATCAATCTAAATAACAGCAGCACAGATAAGTAAAATGTCCCCCTATGAACCGTCCGCAATAAATCCACTCATTTAATCAAGTAGAGAACATATAGACAAATAGTCCGTAAATTCTCAGCTGTGTGACTTCGCAAGAGTGAATATGTAATCATTTCACCTGTATCACATAGGTACTGTAAAGGAAATGCTTGTCCTACATAAGGATTGAATGAGTGGATTTTGTTTTCAAAAATTACAGCAGGGACTCCACAAAGTGATGCAAGTGTCAATACCTCCATTTCAGCAGCAGGAGGCACAGCCTTAACTCCTGCAACACGAGTTCCAGTACATTTGAACTAAAATTACCCATTCAACCTGCTCTCCACAGGAAGCAAAAACAAAAGGGATGGAAGTGAGCAAAAATTTAAATAGCAACTAGGAATAATCAGGTTTCTTCTTAAGAATCCCCAGTTTTTCCTTCAAAATTGCTTTCATTTCAGAACTCAGCAATTGCACTTATTTTTGCTAGCATACACACATTCTTTGCATACAGTGTGCAGAGCAAGAATTAATCTGATTTTAAGGATTGAATATTACAATGACATGCACTCCCTGCAGGGTAGCATCTCAAAGCGCCTAAAACTACAACTGGAAAGTTGTTGGCTCCATTGGATTTGGAATTTTTATTTCCTGAAAGTTTACTATAAATATTATATTGATCTCCAATGTAGCCTTCCAAGTATGATAAATTGGAAAATAATTCCTAGTTCTAATATAAATGATTTTCAAGAAAAAGGTATTGCTGATAATGTACAGATTGCTCAGTGGTTTCAAACGAAAAACAAAAAACAACTTTTTATTAAAACTTTGTATTTCCTTCCCCTGCTTATCAACTTTCATAGAATCATAGAATCATAGATTTCTTGGAGACACATCCTCCAGGCATTACCAGTTACAGTAAAAGCCCATTTATCCGTGACCGATCAACCGTAACTTTCGTATAATCGGCACCGCAAAAAAAAGGTCTGCATTCAATAAACCAAATTTATCCTGAAAAAATGCATTTTTTGGGTGTTTTGTGTTGCGTCAGTATTTTGAAATGCTGCTACTAGGTGCCTGATGGTGGCGCAAGCTCAGATTGCTGCCCGTACTGTATAGCAATACACTCTCCGGAATGTACTCTTTAAGAGGCAAAGGGAGAGAATGAGGGTGACTTGATTAATTTAGATTTAATTTAGCCACAAAACAGCAAAACACACACACACTGAGCAAACCCTGCAGATCAATGCATATCACAGCTTTTATTTTAATTAAAAAACTGCAATGCCCGATCTGGGTGTGTTTTTTTTTAGAGTGCAAGTTAGTGCACACACACAAACACACACACGCAGGCTTTTTGGAAAGAAAGTTAACTGAACAGTGACAGTGGCGGCTGCTTTCTCAATAACACGTTTGCTTTCCTCTCTTCTGCCCCCAATGAAAACCGTGTCATCCAGACATGCAACTTTTGCATTAGTTTTAGAATCTCTCTGAACTGTCTGGTTGCTGTGTGTAAAAGGATTTAATATTTTATATTATCATATAAATGATGATTTAGTCTATTATTAATATGCTATTTTTAAAAAATTGATTAAAAAAATTATAATTTTTTTTGTGTTGGGTTTCCAACCGAATATCCGGCAGGCACTGGCCAGGTCCTGAGGGTGCCGGATAAACAGGCTTTTACTGTACTATGATCCCTTTCCAAAACACTTGCCCATGGTTCAGACCTTGAATAAGACTTGAGCCAAAAGTTCATTTTGTAAATAAAAATAATCTAAATTTATAGAATTTTGGTTTGAATTTTTTTTAACACCATCATTTAAAACCTAAAAATGTAATAAACCCAACATAATAATAAATAATAATAATCCTTGCATTTGATATAGCGCTTTTCACATCAACGCCTCAAAGCTCTCCACAGAATATACTGTAAAGTGAATTGACTGTATATTTTGTGGGCGAAACACGGTAGCCAATTGCGCACAGCAGTGTCCCACAAACAGTCGTGGATTGAAATGACCAATTTTCACTTTTTTTTTGGACAGATTATTATTAGGCGTGTGGAGTAAGGAAACTTGCCTAAGGTTTCGCCCTGATCTGCCTGGATTCGAACACAGATCTCACACTTGTAAGGCGAGTGCTCTAACCACTGAGCCACAGGAGCTCCACATGCTAAATGGCACTCTTTTGTAATTGGCAACTGTGAGGACTGGCTCCACATGCTAACATGTGGAGCTCCTGTGGCTCAGTGGTTAGGAGTGCCGTCAACTGCCGTCGCTCAGTTGACGTCACTCCTACTCAAAGCAGTGCTATGAGTGTTGCATTGTTGGGAGGTGCTGTCCTTTAGATAAGACATGACAATGAAATCATATCTGCATCCGTTAGGGTGGACCTAAGATCCCATGATACTATTTACAAAGATGCACTGGTGATCTTGACATGAATCAACAACAAGGAGACACACAAAAGGCAAACAGATTATTCCAATTTAGGAAATACACATCATGGAGATGTTTGGACAGAGATTTTACAAAAACCCTTTGCGGTAATGTAGACAAGAGGTACTTTTGAAATCTACTAGTCAGAAAGAACTGAAAATCTAACCCAGGATGTATCTTACTCCTAAATGGCACTCTTTTGTAATTGGCAACTGTGAGGACTGGCTCTGAGGCAAAATAGATCATCAAGTACAGTAGAAGCCCGTTTATCCGTGACCCGATCAACCATAACTTCCGTATAACCGGCACCGCAAAAAAAAAGGTCCGCATTCGATAAACCGGAATCTATCCACAAAAATGCATTTTTTGGGTGTTTTGTGTTGCGTCAGTATTTTGGAATGTTGCTACTGGGTGCCTGATGGTGCCGTTAGCTCAGAATGCTGCCGGTACTGTAAAGCAATACAAAGTGTACTCAGAGACGCAGAACGGGGTGAGTTGATTAATTTAGATTTAATTTAGCCACAAAACAGCAAAACACGCACCCACCCTGAGCAAAGCTTGCAGATCAAATCATTGGCTTTTATTTTAATAAAAAAAAGACTCATCCCTGCAATGCTCGTTTTACAGAGTGCAGTGTTTCAAGTTCCAGAGTGCAGTGTGTTGCACGCACGCACACACGCACACACACACACAGCAAAGCTTTTTGGAAAGAAAGTTAACTGAACTGAGCAGCCGCCACTCACTCTCTGCTTTCTCAATTACACAAGCTTTCCTCTCTTCTGCCCCCAATGAGAACAGTGTCATTCAGATGTGTAACTTTTGCACTAGTTTAAAGATCTCTCTGAACCACCTGGTCGCTGTGTGTAAAATGATTATAATTATTATTTATATATTATAATCATATAAATTATTATTTAATCTATTATTAATATGCTAGGTTTTAAAAAATGTAATTAAAAAATAAAAATAAAAATATTTGTGTTGGGTTTTCTGCCAAATATCCAGCAGGCGCTTTAACCAGCACTGGCTAGGTCCCGAGGGTACCGGATAAATGGGCTTCTACTGTACTCTGCCTTTCAGTTACCAATATCTTCATTCAGGTGATTCATTCTACATAGAAAAGCAACACCTACATGAATCTGTTAATCAATTGTTCTGCTTAGTTCCAAGTATTCAACAAAGAATTAAATGCAACATCATGAACAGGCCAACAGAAAAGGTGAAGCAGGAAGTGGCCACATCGAACTGGCTTTGCATTGACCAGCTAAAAGAACCAGAATGCTTTATTTCAATTAGTCGTCATTTGTCCAGGTGCTGCAATGTTAGCCAAAACAACATACATTATTTTAGTAGATGAAGATCGACCAACCAAAAAAAGGTGGGTTGCGTAGATCATGTAAAATCCCCAAATACAAATCCGTCACAATCTTGCAAATCTGAATCAGCTCACTTCAAGTACAGCATTTTAAGCGGCTGCAAGCAATAGTGGAAAATTATCTTTCCCCCCCACCCCCCCAAGATCAAGCCTTTCTACCCACAGTTACTCATCTGCAGAAAAAGAGTTATGTATCATACATTTGCGATGAAATGGATTTGGTGATGATGTCTATTCAAGAAGTCATTTTGGAATCGTTTGGCAGATACCGTGAATTCCGACAATCAAATCGAGATTAAGCACAAGCAGCCTCCCCCAATGGTAAAAGTTGGTAAATGCACAAAGGTGCACAGCTGAAGAAAGGAAACTTTCATCTCTGGAGGCAGTACAATTAGCTTAATTTCTCCCAAACTGCAGAGAGGGGGAAAATGAACCAATTGATCGCTGCCAATGACTTAACTGGTGTGTTTGTGGAGATTTTATGAAGACAATCTGCTGTAATCTTCCCAGTCAAAAAGTCTGCCCAGTGCACTGTCCAAGTTAATACACAAAGAACATCTGGGTATGAGCAATTGCTTTCATAAAATAGGAAAAATATAAAGACTTGCACACAGAAGTTGAAATACCCCCTTCATAGGCATTATCCCGGAAAAGCTACTCGTACCCAAGAACAATGCATCTGAGATGAAAGCTGCAATTCTATCAGTTTTGGGGCTTATGATTATAGCTGATAATCATGCTGATCCATTTTCTATTTTTAAAAATGTTCAGTTTTTAAGGATGTCCTCTCAAAATTGAAAACTTGGGTGGTTTGTAATCTATTTTTTGCTTTGCTGGCATATTACTAAAAAGAAAAAACTGTATAATTTAAATAAACTATAAATTTAAACAAAGAAGAAAATAAATGCACAAAAGGCTTCTCCAATAATTATGGAATAAACACTTTTCCTATTACCATTCATATACAGTACAGTAAAACCTTGATAATCTGACATTCCAAAACCCGACAACTCCCGAAAACCGGCAAGATTTCAACATTAATTTTCTTCCAATGTCCAAATCTCTAAAAATTCAGAACAGCTGTTTGCAGTTCACGCTGGCGCTGCTCTGTTATCTGGCGCTGTGGGTGGAGCAAGGGCATTTTTTCCCTTCAGGGTGGGGATTCCCCAGCCATTTCTAGGGTAGGTTCCAAATACAGACAAACACTGAAATCCAGGAGGTGAGTGGGCCCAACCGTGTCAGATTATCGAGATTTTACTGTACTATTTTAAAAATGAAACCCATAAATTTCCATGACAAGAAGTTAAAACAAAACTAAAAAGTGCTAATCTAAATTGTACAAAAATATAGTCAAGACCACTATAACAACAATTTATCAATTGAGTCAGATTCACAATAGATGCTAACCACAGTGAATGAGAAGCTGTTGCAATCTCTCAATCATAACAACTACCAATCTGATTATAAATTTTGTTTTAGACTTCTTAATCTTATGGTTCAGAAATGAAGACTTAATCGAGATGCTGAACAAGAAGTTGGGACCTGTTGCATTATCTTTTTAAGTCGTCATAAACTACAAAAATCTTGCCTAAAAGAACGTTGTTGCATATGGTGTGAGCCAACTGGAAGTACTGGGTAAACAAAAAAGTCTTCAGGTGACATAAATAGGGTCAGTGGCTTTTCCAGGATAAATGAGCATTTGTCTTCTTATTGCAATACCTGTACAGGGATCCCTCAAGGCAGTACATTTGTCCCAACTTTGTCCCACGTCTTCAGTGATCTCGTGGATGTCATCAAAAGTGACATTCTCTTTGCTGATCACAGCACCCTCTACAGAACAGTTAACTTCCCATCTGAAAGAAAAGCAATGACTAGATCACTGCGGGTAGTGATAGGCTGAATTAATAGGTGAATGGTGCATTATCTTCAATGCTCAGAAGTCCAAATAAATAGCCATCAAGAGGAGCTGTGGTGATTCTCACCTTCCCATTCCCTTCCCCGCTAGAGGTACAATCACTCCAGTTAGGATTGTTAAGTATATTATTTATTTTGACTAACGAGTAGCAATGATTGCTCAAAAAAGTTGATAGAAGAATAAGAATCTTTACTCAATGGTGGAATATTGCAGTCTTGTTGACAGGATGCAGAGTCGATTCCTTCTTTTCTCTTCAGCTCAGTATAATCCAAAGCCAAGAAGATCCCCTCCCTGTCTCAATGTTCCATGACAATGGGCTGCAGCTTTTACCTTCCACAGGAGTTGTGCCTAAGTCAGATCTTGGTGTTGTTGCCAAGCTCATAAATGTTGCTGCAGATGCACCTCAACGTTTGCAACAGTTCAAAGATCCGAACAAAATACTAGATACAAGATTTCACACCTCAGGTATAATATAATGCACATTTATATAATACTGTAAGAGGGGCAATACTGCTGGCTGGCTAGCACCCAAACCGCAGAGTGAGAGTTGACGAGGGTGGGGAGGGGAATGATGACTGAACGGACATTGGAAGATGTTAAATTGGAAAGGAGGGGGTGAACCAGAGGGACTCTGGGATGGAAAATCCAGAGTGTGGAATGCTGAAAACCTTACCCGCTCATCATGGAGCGGATAAGGCAGGGGACACAAAACAGGCCAATGTTGGCCTAGCAAAGGGAGAAGTTGGGTTGGTAGAGTCAAATGAGGTCTTAGAGGAAGAGTGGGGCAAGGCCATGAAAGGAGATAGCATTAAACCTATTGATCTCTTATAATTTAAGTGGACTTAACCATTACTGGCTGAATCAGACGGCTGTTGCTATACCAATACAATTCATCAGTTCTTTCCAATACTTCAAGTAACTACCAGCATTGAATCTGTGAAATACACACACGTATGTGTCTGCACCCCAAAATACTATACACATAAAGCTAACGTCCAACCAATAAATGATTAACTTGATTTTTCTTGGTCTCATTACCTAACCAATTAATTGCAATAAATTCTGAATTTAGAGCCAAAATTGTTTTTCCACCACCTGACCAGCCTAGACATACAGGTAATATTTTAAATGAATATTTTACCACATTAAATCTTAATTGTGAAAATCAAAATTGAATTACAATTTCTGGATTAAACAGAAAATCTGGGACACAGGCTAATCCATCAACAATTTGTAATGGGGGGTTGCAGGGTTTGAAAAAGTCAAAGCCATTGATTCAAAACTTATCTGGCCCATTAAACATTTCCTGTATAATCTAGTATGTTTCACAAATCATACTCCCAACTCAACACCGCTATCTGTATAGAATACTTCCTTCTAAATTCTTCAGGTCAGAATTTAACACTATAAAGTTATTTCCCAAACTTCCCAATTTCTTTAGCTCATTACATTCTCTGGTTCACTATTTATACTTTTATGCAAGATACTCCTCTAGACTGAGTTTAGTGATTTCCTTCACTGTTTTGAAAACTTCAGATTTCAAATAATTGTTTCAAAGTACAGTAAAAGCCTGTTTATCCGCGACCCGATCAACCGTAACTTCCGTATAACAGGCACCTCAAAAAAAAGTCCCCATTCAAATAACTGGATCTTATCCGGCACAATCGCCGTGGTGCATTTTTTTCCCCTATCGTATCGGTATTTCGGAATGCCGCTGCTAGTGCCTGAAGGTGGCGCTGCCATTTTTTTGCCTTGCATCAGTATTTTGGCTTGCCACTAGTACAGCCTTTTCCCTCATGTGGGCCATTGTTGAAGATCAACTGTATACCTCTACCCCAGCATCATGGCTTCATCTACCAGCAAAGGTGATTTTTAGGTGAATAACAAAGGTCTGTCATTAATTGGTTTATTATTAATAATATGGTATGTGTTAAAATAAGTACATTTTTTTGTGTTGGGTTTTCAGCGTCGGATCCGCCCTAATATCCGGCATGTCGTTTAACCGGTATTGGCCAGGTCCCGAGGGTGCCGGATAAACGGGCTTTTACTGGACAACAAAATATCAAAGAAAGGAACGTTAAGCATCATTTTAAAATAATTATTCCAACGACACAGAATCATTTTCATTCCCACAAGGTGGTTTTAAACAGAATATATCAAATTGCAAAGCAGTTTCACTCAGTGTCAGTATTCCTCCATTCAAAAAAGGACAATGTAACAAGACAAGTAACATAAACCAGTCAGCCTAATACCTATATAACTACGGCTATGCTCTCACACATACTTTATATGCCTTTCTTTGGATAAGTCATTAACGTGATGTTCTATTTACTAGTATTGATCCACTAAGGTGGACTTTAATGATCCACTGCCACTATTTCAAAGAAGGGCAAGTTCCCCCCACTGTGCTATGGTTAATTATTATTTCCTCATCAAAGCTTACCAAATCAAATGTCATTTTCTCACTGCATTTTGTGAGATGTTGCCTGCATAACTGATAATCTTCATCACAAAATAACTGTGTGAAGTTGCATAACTTATGAACATCAAATGACATTACCCTTAAAATCTTTACACATTATCGTGATTGGTCATTTATAGTTAGAAGGCATCCATTATTGCACATCATTTCAAATTTAGTTGATTTGGGACACTACCCTTTGTTCAAGAGCTGAGTAGAAGTAACTTATAATCTTTCCACTATTTCACCTTTCCAATACAAAATTGTTCATATTAAACTTCAGAAGACCAAAGGAGAAACTCAGTTACTCGAGTCAGCTATCATGATAGAGGAGGAAATAATTTCTGCCATTAGGTGAACTCCTGAGGTTAAAGTCGCCAAGTGACTTTTAAACAGTCCTAAACAATCAAGAGTGGATTGTAGTAGTTTACCATTGTAGATAATTTATACTGTAAACATTTACTATAGATAAAATATGAACATCATCATCTTCAAAAGCTAATGGAGTATTTCTGATTCCCACCATTATGATCATTTTGAAAACATGACAATTTCTTACATATATTTACCATAGCCACAATTATAAAATTGTATGCATGTGTCTTTCGAAATGGTGTCATCAGTGTGCCATCCTGCACTAGAAATGCAAGCCAATTTGAAGCGGACACTGGCTAATCCATCAACAATTTGTAATGGGGTCTTCTTGGAGTTCAACTGGCTCCAAGGTGACATGATTGACAACATAATGTCAACAACAACTTGTATTTATAAGAGCAAGATCATTCAGCTCCTGTTACACCCCTGCAAGCCAAAACCCTAAAGGAGATGATGGTCCTACCTGGACAAGCAATGGGAAACCTTGCCGAGAGCGGTAGCAATAGCACACTATGGGGTTTTAGCATGTTATACTCCAGCTGTTACTCCAACGTACCCCAGGCCTCAGCTCTAGTCAACCGGACGCTTAATACTTTCCAGTATTTGGTAGACAGATGGGAAACACAATGCCAGACATAATTTATGTGCTAGACATGGTTAAAACAATCCTAATTGCTCAACAGTAGGTATGACACTCCTATCGATCATCTCAGGTTCTTCATTTCAAAATCACTATCTTAGCAGCAAGTATGAAGGCATCACTCAAATACTGTAATCCAATAAACACTTCAAAGATTTTGAATTAAATATTATTTATTCAAGAAACTTAGTTTATAATACCTGCAGCAACCTGTCTCCAGAGCCACGTTTGAACCTGATATTCCGGTTAGTTAATTCAAACAAAATGAGCAGGTCTTTTGAGAGTTCCCATAGTTAACTTTGAATACTTGCTATTTTGTTTAATATAAAAATAATTATAGGGTTCCACTCCGATATTGTGAAATATTGGTAATCACTCTGCCCTTTCTGACATTCCAGAGTACACTGGCAACTAATAAACCAATAATAATTATCCTTGCATTTGATATCGCTTGCGCTTTATCACGTCTTCAAGATATCTCAAAGCACTTCACAAAATTTACTATAAAGTGAATTGGCTGTACATTTTGTGGGTGAAACATGGCAGTCAATTTCACATGCAATTTCATACAGTCTGAACTGAATGACCATAATTTTTTTAAGGTATTATTACACCCGGAAAAGCGATCCACCGTGTAGAGTAAGGAAACAGGCCAAACATGTTCACCTAATCCAGGAATCGAACCAAAGTCCCCTTGCTTGCGAGGCGAATGCTCTAACCAATACGTTACATTAATCAAATAATCATTTGATAAAGCGAGAAAACAAATTTTCCTTCATTAAAATTATATACACTCATCAGTGAGTCTTTGCTGATGATGTTGCACCTACCTTAAATGGCTTGTCTCCACTGTGTGTGAGCATGTGTCTCTGCAACCAACTCTGACTAGTGGATGGCGTATTGTACACTTTGCAGCTTTTCCAGAGACAGACAAATACCTGAAAAACATAGAAAGCTGACAATTTTTTAAAATACTACTTAGTTGCATAGCAGTTAAATATTTGAAAGTAAATTTTCATGAATTTCTGGGTGAATTTGTGGATCAGGAAAATGTTGTCAGGCCAGGTAATGAAACAAACACTCCACTTTGAATATCCATGATCAGTCAAGAGCAAGTATGCCAGGTAGATCACATTATTTTTAGCTTTACTAGCTCACTACACAGGCACACTCCAAGCACCTCTATTGCATCCACATTATCCCCAACTAGAAAATGGGCCTAGAGGGATAAACAATAATCCTTAAATTTGATATAGAGCCTTTCACATCAGGAGGACACTTCAAGGTGTATTACAGAATTTGTGGTAAAGCGCAATAACTGTATTTGTGAGGGAACTCATAACACAGGATCAACCACATTCCACATGGGATAGATAGAGCTGGAAGACATTTATTCCCCTTCTCTGCACTGAATTCAAGTTTTATTCTCAGAGGTGAAGGAACTAACCCATTTTCTAATAGTAAAGCGACAGCAACATTATAAAAGACTTGCACATAATGAAACATCCGTTTCAAGTCATTCTACTATGTTGTGAAGTTGTTGTTCTCAACCACTCTACCCATGGAACCAATGAAAAGCTAAGGCATCTCTAGTGGTGCATCAGTCTGACATGATGACTGTCAATTACAACTAGATTAATTACAAAAATCCATGCCAATGGAAGCCCTTAGAAATGAAACTGAACAACATATTTAAACAGAGCACAAGAAAGAACATCTTTCAAGCAATTAATTTCTGACACGATTTTAACATTCATTTTATATGGATCATGAAAAAAAACTGTGGACTCAAGTATCAAAATACGAATGAAGAAAAACAAACCCCTCCACGCTGTCCATCCACATGTATCGAACGAATGTGATCTGCCAAGTCTGGACTGGAGCTGAAGCTGGCCTGGCACTGATCCCAGCAACAGTTGTAAATAATATTCTTTCCTGATGAAGTAGTGCTTCCATGGCCGTTGATCAATGCAGGAGTAGAACGTCCACTAGAGATGGTGCTATCCATATCCATTAAGGTACTGCTGATACTTTGAAAATAAAACAGCAGTTTCAATTATGTGAACGATACAATCACTTTACTATGATTAATGAAAACAATCAATTAGACATTCTAAATTCAGCAGAATTGTAATAATAATCCTTGCAGTTGATACAGCGTTTTTCACATCTTATCAGCGTCTCAAAGAACTTAACAGAATATACTGTAAAGTGAATTGACTGTACATTTGTGGGCGAAACGCGGCAGCTAATTGGCCACAGCAATGTCCGACAAACAGTTGTGGATTGAAAATGACCAATTATTGTATTTTTTGGGACGGATTATTATTAGGCGTGTGGAGTTAGGAAACTTGCCCAAGGTTTCGCCCTGATCTGCTTGGATTCGAACACAGATCTCACGCTTGTAAGGTGAATGCTCTAACCACTGAGCTACCTTGTAGGAGGTTTACTATGTGCAAAATGTCCTTTCCAGACACAGATCATTTTTTAGGCTGGAGTTTAAGCAGTTTACCATGGAGACCACTTGCTAACACCATTCTATCCATAAGGGCAATACCTCACTTAGAAAATTGTCCACTTGGCCTCCAGCATTGATTAGCTGGCCTCCTGCCCTAAAAACAAGAGTCTACTGCTGAATTGAGATCACTTCTTGCACACTGCAGTGCATTGTAACATGCACATTATGCAAAGACAGTGGGACTGATGTCATTTTATGCACACTATGGACAGTTTATGTAGCTCGTTTCACGTAGGGAGAGGTCTCAAAGCACTCAACAATGCTGCAAGCATCACTGAAGTTGCTTCGCAAAAGGCAGTGTTATCTACAGCTTCTACTGCACAGAACACATATGATGAGACATCAACTGTGACCCAAGACCCAGTCTAGCCTCTGTTTAGCACTTCAGTTACAACATAATATTTAACCCATAGGACCAGAGGGCAATGTTATAATGAAATTCCCCTGTTTCTCCCTTTTAAACAATTCCAACATATTGTAATCTAAAGGCTTCTGAGCAAATATGTTTTGTGGATTCATTTCTAATAAACTCAGAATAAAATAGGAGTACTGCATTCAAATACTCAGATATTACAGTGTGTATTGAAACCTTCAACTGTGACTGAAAGGTAAAAATCCTACAAGACGATAAAACCTGACTTTCCTGTCTATGCTATTTCATGAAAACTATGCTTCTGAAAACAATACAAGTTAAACAAAAGCACATTTGAACAACATTCAACATCCTTGACGTATGGTTTATACAAATAGAAAACAGCTAATCCTAAACGGATTACAGTATTTCCCTTTCAATATGTACACTGCCATCCAAATATAGTCCTTGTAAAACAAGATTATTCATATAAATAATTCAATAAGGGAAAAATAATCCTTTTGAATTTGGAAAACAAATTAAGCTTTTCAGAAGTTGGTTTCATGTCAACATATGGAATGAACTGAAGATGGAAACAAAATACTGTAATACCGTTTCATTTTAGTTTCTTGGTCGCAGATTGATTTGCACTCAATTTTAAATGAGGTGATTTCTGAAGCAAATTGTAGTTACACTATTTCTGTCTGAGATCAAAATGGGAAAAACAGCAAGGAACTGACTTTCTGATCAGCAATCATGGTGGGCGTATCAGTGACTCATGGTCACAGAATTAAAATAGTTTCAAAAAGAAGCAGAGGGGAGATGAGGAGACATTTTTTCATCCAGCGAGTTGTTTGAATCTGGAATGCATTGCCTGAAAAGGTGGTGGGGGCCGATTCGGTAACAACTTTTAAAAGAGAGGTTGACATTTATTTAGGGAAGAATGGGTTTGTGAGGTTAGGGGGAGAGAGCAGGGGAGTGGGATTAAATTGTTCTTTTTAAAGAGCTGGCACAGGCTTGATGGGCCGAATTACCTTCTTTTGTGACATAAGATTCTATGAAGGCATTTGTCAATGTTGGACACAAGCACCAACAAGCTTATGCATAACCTCAAACTTAATTATAATAGTAATCCTTGCATTTGATAATAGTGCTTTTCACTTCTTCCAGACTTCTCAAAGAGCTTCACAGAATTTACTGTAAAGTGAATCGACTGTATATTTGTGGGCAAAGCACGGCAGCCAATTGCGCACAGTAGTGTCCCACAAACAGTTGTGGATTGAAATTACCAATTTTATTATTATGGTTTTTATTGAAGGGATTATTATTAGACATGTGGAGTAAGGAAACTTACCCAAGGTTTCGCCCTGACTTGACTGGATTGGAATACAGATCTCATGCTTGTAAGGCGAATGCTCTAACCACTGAGCTACAAGACATTAAAGGCTATTTATAGTAAAAAGCCAGTTTATCCGGCACCCTCGGGACCCAGCCAATGCCGGTTAAATAAAGCGCATGCTGGATATTCGGCCAAAAACATACCATTTTTTTAAAATGTATTTTTCCAGATAAATTCCAGTTAATTGAATGCAGACCTTTTTTTTGAGGTGCCAGTTATACGGAAGTTACAGTTGATCAGGATACAGATAAACAGCTTTTACTTGTAGTATTTGGTTGAGATACTCATCAGAATGTAGAATGGAAAAGCAGCCCAGCGCACATAGAAGAAGAAGTGAGAAAACTTGGTGAAGAGAATTGGACAGAGACAGAATTTTTTTTGTTGTTTTCAGCTCTTCAGACCAAATTCCTTTAAGTGCTCAAAAATAAATTGTATTTCTTTTCAATTTAAAAACAGGATACAGGGCAATCTCATAGTTTACTCTTCTGGGTTAAGAGCTCAGAGGCAAAGCACAATTCTGGGCTGTCAGGTTGCTGCTGAAGTCACTCCCTGAATATTAAGTGCAAAATGAAGTCCACTTCCTTCATAAAGTGACTTAAATGGAGTGGCGACCTGACAACCACAGCAAATTACATTTGTATAGTGTGTTTCACGTCAGGAGGACGTCCCAAAGCACTGAACAATTTAGTCATTCTAGACCAGGAAATGTTAGAAACTGGGTGTAATGCAGAGCTCTCTCAGAAATACTCTTATTTCTTGAAGTATACAATTTATTCTTGGAACAGCTGTCTGAGCACATATTGGAAAAGACTAATTGGAGCTAATTATAGTCACTAACTACCGCACCAATTAAGCACATCATTAATGGTCTAATCCAAAAGGATTGACAGTACCTATGAACATATGTGAGTTTTGCAATCTTGATTTCTCAATGAAGTGCTTCAATTATAACCTTCATGTTTGTCTTCAATCCTCTGTCACATTCTACTATAACTTGTTGCTGTATCAGCATTCAGTCAATTTACTCAGTACAGTTCTTGTTTGTTGCCTGTTGCTTGGAGTGAAGGTAGTAGATACAGGGACAACTCCTCAGGTACTGGCAATGCTCTCTGCACTTGAACTTGTCTAGCATTATTCACACAAGTCTCTGTCTGCATTGTAAAACATTAGTCTCCCCTAAAAAAAACCTGTAATGAAAATGCAATCCGATGTATTGTGAAATGAGTCAAAGTGATACCTTTATGGTTTATGGTGAACCTTTATTAAATTAATTTAATCAATATACTCCACATTTACCAGTCTGTAAAGCAAGCTCGATTCCCTTACTCGAGTTCTTGATAATGCTTAAGCCTCCTGGCAGCTAGCCAAAAGCAACACTGTCAGTAGCTGGGGGAGTAGGTCCATTTTTCTAAGCCACATGGATATATTATGTGGGGTGGGAAACAGGCAACAAATTGAGGGGGGAGAAAGGATTAGAAATGGAATGAGAACTGGATTTAAAACAGATTGCAACACTGAGAATGAACGCCAACCTCAATTAACAAAACTATTGCCTGATATTTCCAGACCACGTATGTGAAAAATGAATAAATTGAAGATCAGTTGCAAATTGATGTTTACACTCGATTATCCATAACGTTAACCCTGTAATTAGATTTGGGTTATTCCTGAAAAGATCAATGGGAACACAAACTGAATTAAGTAACAGAAGAAACGGGTCTGATCTGTTTAACCAGCAGCACCTGTAACTCCACCTCTGCAGTCATAGCTGCATTTCGTAGGATTTTAACTGAAATTTAAATAGGAAAATATTTTACCAGATTAACGAATATATATGCTAATAAAAATTACAAAACAATTCTACACCATATCAAGACGTTCTTCCAACTTTAAAACCCATTTTGTTGTACTAGGCAGACTGCTCTTTTCAGGTCCAAGGACAGTAGTAAAAGAGGAAGAGTTAAATCAGTTGATAAGGGAGCAAAATTACCAGGGAAATGAGTTCTGGTATTAAAAGGAAAAGTCAAATTATTCCGCTGTCAAGGAAGTCAAACCACTTTGCGGGATGGAAATTTTTCCTAAAGTTGTAAAACTATTTAATTAGTGATAGGTGGATTAAAAAAAGTGAAGTAATGTCTTGCGTTTTAAATGGATAGTTTCAATATTTCAACAATCATAAGCAGTGTTAAAAGCTGTCGAAAGGCATTCTGAAAACATTGTTGAAGAAGCAATTAAAAATAACAACAATAAAATTAGAGCGCCTTTCACGTCGAGAGTACGTGCCAAGGGGCTGAAGGAAAGGTAAAAACTATTTCAATAAATAGAGGCAACTAATTATAGCAACAAATGCAAACAAGAATCCCAAAAATCAGAGTAAAAGCAAATCAGACATTTTTTTGCTCCCTAAAGCTACTTGCTCTGAAGATTATACTTTGATCGCTTTGTCCTAAATTTGCAAATGAAAAAGGTTCTTTCAAGTACAGTAAAAGCCCGTTTATCCGGCACCCTCGGGACCTGGCCAATGCCGGTTAAAGAGCCTGCTGGATATTCGGCCGAAAACACAAAAAGAAACACAATTTTTTTTTTTTTTTCAATGCATTTTTCCGGATAAATTCTGGTTAATCGAATGCGGACCCTTTTTTTGTGATGCCAGTTATACGAAAGTTACGGTTGATCGGGTGCCGGATAAACAGGCTTTTATTGTAGAATATTTCACCGCGGTTCAAGAAATGCATTGATAATGACCAAGATTTCAATTCTTGTATCTAATAGTATTTTTTATATTAGGAAGACATCTCAAAATGTTTCACAGGATTTATTGTAAAAACTATTTTGTAAGAAAACATAGCAGCCGATTGAATTTGGGAGATTGTTGGCCAAAACACCGGGAAACTCCCTTCTCTTTTGGAATAGTGCCTTGGGATCTTGATTAACGCCACCTAAACAAATAGACAAGAACCTCCGTTTAACATCTCACCCGAAGAACAGCATCTCCATCAATACACTGCACCCCAGCTCTGTATCAATTACAAGTCCAACGTGGTCTTGAAATCACAACCTTCTGACTCAGAAGCAAGATTGCTACCAACTGGCCATGCTGACAGCAAAATTAAGGCTATTACAAAACAAATCCAACTGGAAATGTCCTCAATTTCAAAATATCTTCAGTTTATAGATTTCTGTTCCTTTTCAATCAACTGCAATCCAGTTATTGAATGTTAAGGTGCAAAATCTAAACACATCAGACAGCATTTTACATCAATATACCATTTGCTGGGCAACAAGATCAACCTACTTGAAGTTATGAGCTAGCAAATGTCTTTTGTACATTATGAGGCATAAAAGGGCACAGCAGGAGGCAATTGTAATGATGCCAGATGTCTCAAATTGGCATTCACGGTTCTTGAGAGCACTGAACTTTCCTATAAACTAAAGCATGCTTGAACAACCCCATTTTCACCAAGGGATGGTTAACTGCTTTTGAACTTTTACATACAAGCTGACGACATCACAAAGAGTGCTCGCAGGCAGCTGAAGCAATTCATCTCTGGTGTTCTCTGGTAGAACGCGCGCTCAGGATAAACAGAGATCCAGCTCAAGAAAGAGAAAGCAGAGAAAAGAGTTTCTGCCTGTGCTCTGGCCACCAACCCTCCAAATTAATTGGTTATTCATTTTATTGCTGCTTGTGGGGCTTGGTGTGTAAATTTGGCTACCGTCCTTCCACAAAAAGCCACAGTCACTATACTTAACTTATCTGAAAAGTATTTTGAGGCCATGTCATAGGTTATATATAAAATGCAAGGATTATTATGCTAACTAACAACCCCTCGGTAAGATCCTCCTGACGGGTTCCATTGATGGAGTGCACATTTCTGGTATCTTTCCCCTAATATGCAGCAAAGTGCAAATATTTACCTTCATTTGACAGTGATCAACTCAGATGCACATCTCTGTAGCGTTCTGTTTGTAAGATCTCTTAACTGTTGTCACCAATTCTTTAATTGTCGCCTCACCTTTGTGTCATCTGCAACTTTTAAGTAGTAAACTGCATCCTTTATGCATATCAGAAACAAAGGTTCTCAATATATATGCCGTAACAGACTCAATAGAGTTCATCTTACTTATACAAATAAAAACACATATTTAATAGCCAATCATTTCCACCTATGGGAACTATTTTACTAATACTAAAAATGGTCATATCTTTTCCAAATTACTTTCTGTCTAAGCTTAAAGTATTCCACATTCTCTTCCTTCTTATTCCTCCAAAGTGTTGAAATCAAATTTAGAATTATAGAATATTATGGCACAAAAGGAGGCCATTTGGCCTGTCGAGGCTGTGCCGGCTCTTTGAAAAGAGCAATTCAATCCCACTCCCCAGTTCTCTCCCTATAACCGTGCAAACCCATCCTCCCCAAATAAACATCTACCTCTCTTTTAAAAGTTGTTATCGAATCAGCCTCCACCACCTGTTCAGACAATGCATTCCAGGCAATGCATTTCCAATGCATTAAAAATGTATTACACAGCTTTTGATCCAACCCATTTTTCCTCGTATATTAACTCATTGGAACGCCTTACATTCCTCAGTCTTTCTATCCTATTATATCTACAAGCTTTTAAAACTCAAGCTTAGTACCCAACCACTTGTAAACTTATGTGGTGCTCTAATAGTATTTTCAATCTTGGAGGTGTATTGGGCCTTGGCTCTTCACATTGGGCCTCAAAGAAAAGCATTCACTCCAAAATACTCTGTATTGTCTCCCGGAGAGCTGTAGAATGCCTTTTTGTAAGCTTCTTGCACAATTAACTTTCCACATTTTCAATTCCCAGTTTATGCTTGTCTTCAAAATAGGCTTGCTGACTGCCTTGGAAGCACTAATTTGTTCTTTATAAACAGTTTCAGCCAGTAAGTAATTACTTTGGGTAAAACTTTTTGTACTCTGCACATTTAATACTTCAAGAAAATTTTAAAATGTGGAACAGACATACAGAGGAATAGAAAACAAAGCCAAGAAACCCAGAAGTGTTTTTCCACCAAGTCTGTTTGTAATCTCAGTTCTCATGAGTTAACTGCAAATAGGAGACAACATTTCATTTGTTCTACTTCCTGACCGTTTATATGTATTCTTTGTACATCAGACAAAGAAAAAGTGATCTGGTCTAGATATGAAACACTGACTAGTGCAATATTAGATCATGCAGATTCGTTTTGAATTAAAATCTGAGATTTTAGCAGAGGTTTACCATAAATCATTGATCTACATCAATGATCTGGACTTGGGTGTACGGAGTACAGTTTCCAAGTTTGCAGATGACACTAAGTTAGGGAGAATAGTCAATAGTGAGGAGGATAGTAGCCATCTGCAAGAGGATATAGACAAATTGGTAAAGTGGGCAGACACATGGCAGATGAAGTTTAATGCAGAGAAGTGTGAGGTGATGCATTTTGGGAGAAGAAATGAAGGGAGGCAATATAGGCTAGATAGTACAATTTAAAATGGTGTGAAGGAACAGAGAGACCTGGGGATTTGTGTTAGTGACTCGTTGAAGGTGGCAGGACAGGTAGACAAGGCTGTTAAGAAGGCATATGGGATACTAGGCTTTATAAATAGGGGTATAGAGTACAAAAGTCAGGAAGTGCTGACTAACCTCTATAGGACTTTGGTGAGGCCTCAGCTGGAATACTGTGTTCAATTCTGGTCACCACACTACAGAAAGGATGTGAAGGCATTGGAAAGGGTGCAGCGAAGATTTACTAGGATGGTGCCAGGATTGAGGGACTTCAGCTATGAGGAGAGGCTAGATAGGCTAGGGTTATTCTCTCTGGAGCAGAGAAGATTGAGGGGAGACCTAAGATCATGAGGGGTTTCGACAGGGCAAATAGAGAAAAACCATTTCCACTCGTGGGTGAATCTGTGACTCGTGGTCACAGATTTAAAATAGTTTCAAGGCGAAGTAGAGGGGAGCTGAGGAGAAATGTTTTCACTCAGCGAGTTTTTCGAATCTGGAATGCATTGCCTGAAAAGGTGGTGGAGGCTGATTCGATAACAACTTTTAAAAGGGAATTAGATCTTTATTTAGGGAGAACAGATCTATTAGGCTATGGGGAGCGGGCAGGGCAGTGGGATTGAATCGCTCTTTTCAAAGAGCCGGCACAGACTAGATGGGCCGAATGGCCTCCTTTTGTGCCGTAAAATTCTATGAATCTATGAAATATCAGTGACCCTTGGCTATGGAGGGAAGAAACAGCCAAAGTTCCCAAACCGGATCACCAGCACTTTGAGATGTCTTGAAGATGTGAATAACACATTATATCAAGCAAGGATTCTTAATATCTGGAGACATTTTCTGAAATGTACATTTGTGTATGTTTGGGCCTTAGCAGTGGTGACTTAGCAGTTAGTCAGATACATCAAAACTTTACATCAAGATGTTCATATGAATTCTAGCCGTTTAGGATAGGTGCAGGGCTTTGGAATAGTAACCCAGTAGAAGGATAAAAGGAGTTAAATACCTTCAGGAGAGGAAAAAAAGGATGCCTTGCGGCAAGGAGAATTCTTTAATAATTAAAAGTTTTTGAAAATCACTATTTTTAGTATTATTAAGAGAGTGTAGCAGCTCCACTTGCCATTTCATGACTACATATAAATAATTCTATTGACCAACAACTTGTATTTATATAGCGTCTCAGAGTGCTTGTACAAAGCACTGGCCTGTTACACGTCCTCGCCCTGCTTGCTCCACTATCGGCAGTTGGGGCCTTAGCCCTTTTGACCCCACCCTATGGAACTCCAACCCAGAAACCTCTGTCTCAAGGCCCATCTCTAGCCTTTCCTTTTCGACCGTGCCTTTTTTCCCTTGTCCACCCCATTGCCGTCCATCACTCTCTGATCCCAACCTGTAGGTCAGTTGCAAACTCCTCAATCTCCAGTGCCTTGGGACAACCATCCAATGTGAAAAGCGCTATATAAATGCAATTTTTGCTGTTGTAGAGTAAGGCCACAGTAAACAAAATATAGTTTACACATTGAGATCATCAATAAACTTTAAGATCCCTAATAAACATTTGCTAGTAAACCAAATCATCCAGTTTCCTTGTAATCTTGCAGCATAACAAAAATTATTGGCTTCTTTCTAATCTAGCATTCATTGCTGCTGCAAATTTCTCTGAATTTTTCAGATATGTATCAATGATATAAAAAAAAGATTTGCTGATATTTAAAAAAATCAAACGAATAACAGCATCCGGGTTTGCCCAACTACTACCTTGGTTATCTCAAATAGGATACTTTTTCTTAACAAAAAAGCTTTTTAAAAAACAGGAACACATTGGTATGGAAAGTCAGTGGGAATATTTGTAGTTAATGCTGTCAAATGTATGAATTAAGAGAAACAATCAGCAATCCTGCTTCAATCAGCATCTAAGAGTCAGCAACAGCAAGGTTAACTTGAAAACACTTAGCAAAGTTTTCATAGACAAAGTCTATTATTGACAGGTGGCTTCTCAATAATAGATCTATGGAAAAATAGCTACGGTATTAAATAGCTTCCTAAGCAAAACTCATGTGCTTTCATTTAATGCAACAATTAGATTGCTCCTTTAATTTCAACGCGTTCCAATATTGTCATTTATTTTAATCAAAGAGAGTGGAACAAGTGAATTAAATACCTGTATTTAATATCAAGAAGTGGCCTTCTGAACATTTGCACTATTCTAGGGCGAGTCTGTTTTAAACCAATGATTCATTTCCAGTAGCTACTAAGTGGCAATGTTTATGGTGTGGCCATAAATTGAGAAATCTTCAATCAAGAAAATGTATTTGGTTCGTTGACCAAAAAGATTGGCCACCACTGTAGTCTGACTCAAGTTGCATAATGGAATAGTTACTTTCATCGACCGATTGTAAAGATAGCTTCAGAAATACAGTAGGTGTGGGCATAGTTCCTGATCAATTTGCAATTTTTCACAAGCAACATGTTGATCACTTTCTCCAAAACACTGCACAACAAACTTCTAAACTGCTTACCATGATGTATAAGAAAATATGAAATATGACATTTGTCTTGTGTTGATTTCACTATAAGAGTTATTTTCTTCTCAAAAAATCAACAGAACTTTTTATTGAATCGTCTCACAGGTATTCTGTGAAGACAATGTTCCAAACATTATGCTTACACATTCTGTCACCTAATTAATTTTCCTTAAGATAAATAACATATTTGATGGCTGTATCTGTAAGATTAATGATAAGGTACTATTTCTCATGCTATACATCTAATTATGCTAAAATTTCAATTGTAATTTAGGTGGATCTTCATGATCCTCAGAAAGATTAAACTGAAGCTCCATTATTCAACCATAGCTGTCAGAATTTCATCTTTGACCATCCAGTGAGAAACAAAATTCAGAAAGCTTACATTAATAAAGCTTACATTTTCTTTCAATATTTAACAGTTGTTCAGCAGACAATGTTACATTTAAAAGTTGGATCCTTGCATCTTTATTATCATAGAAGGCAGTTTGAAATACTGTTGCCAGATTCTTTGAAATGCATTCAAACATTATTTTTGTAACGATTTAGAAGTGAATGAATTTGTAAGGTGAAAGCCATCCTTAGAATAGGATACAGACTAGAAACAATATCAATTTTAAATGAGCAAACTTTGGCAGAATTGCACATTTGAGGTTCAACTTTCATAAGGGTTTGAAATATCATAAATGCTAAATTCTACCAAAACTTAACATTTAAATCCAATGTATCTGAAATTGTACAAGATCTGAAATATTGCCAAGTGTTTTAAGATTTCTAATTCTACATGAATTAGTTTCCAAATGTAATTTTGTTTGTTGTTGTTTTGAAAGCTGAAAGGCAATATTCATTTTGTTTTACTCAAAACACTTGTTTTTTCTTTTGTTAAATTTCAAGATGCTGATGTTATTGAAGTATGCTTTTATGTCAAATAATCATTCTTTACACATTCTATCACAGATCGGGAATCATGAAGAAAGTTTTAGAAACTGCTGTCAACAAGCAGATAACATTAATTATAATAATAGTGCCTTGTAGAATTGTTAAAATGCCACTGAAGCACTTCACAAGATGTACTGTAGAGCAGATTAACTATTTTTTGTGGGTAAAGTGTAAACAAACTAAAATATAGCATTCTTTTCAGCTTTAAGGAAACTCAAAAAGAAAACAGTAGATTGGTTTACACCACACATTCTAGTAACTACTGGATAGTTGCATTCAAATGGACTCCTAAACAGATCTTAAAATACAATACAAAAACAACTGATGGCATTCAAACACAAATACTAATTTAATGTAAATAGCAGAACTGTATAAATGTACAGATCCTGCACTTGTGTTCATATACCTATACTGTATTCGCTATTACTGCAGAATTCTTACATTCATAATCCTCCTATTCCTGTCTGTTGAAATTTAACAACTCCAAATAGAAGTTTTATTTTAATCCAAATGATTACGAAAAACATTCCCAGCCTTTCTTATATAACTATTCTAAGCAAGCAAATTGCACAAGTTATTTTGCCGAAAAAAGTAAGCAAACTAGAGGTGCTTTGATTTAATCATTGATGTTTAAAATCTCATCTGAAAAATGTTTTTGTTAGATAGATCTATATCTATTAGAACAAGATTCAATATTAACAACAACCAAAAAACAACCAGTGCATACATTACTGAGGGGTGGAGGGGAGAGTAGAAAATGAAGAGAGATTGATAGGCAGGGAAGACAATTTGTTCAATGGTTTAACTAACTGCATCAATTTGTAAATAGTCGTGGGTTACTTCAAGAATAGTTTGAATTGTGAACCTTTACTCTACACTATGCTACAGGTAGGATTAGCTGTGCCTCACTGCTCCTTTTAGTAAAATAGCTACTCCTTTAACAAAGGTCTACTTCAATAATGTTAAGATTTGTTTTCTCTTGTCTGAAAAGTTATTCATTGTCATTTACACATTTGCAAATAATGAACCAATAGTTACAATTGCACAATTTAAGCATTGCTAATACACAAAAACAAGAGTGAAATAAACAGATTGGAGTACAGACAAACATGCTAAATTTTATTTCACTGCTTCTCTAAGCACACAGACCCTTGCTATTATACAGAAATTAATTGTTTAACACTGACATATGTGGAGTTTATTATCTTTCAGCACAATGAATAATAATGAATAAAATGGACAAATAAGATCTGCCAGCCTCTGCTGCAACACCCATTGCAATAAAAATAACTACTTTTGAATTCAAAGCCTTTTAAATCAAGTGTTGTTGTTCATAATTGTGTTTTGAAACAACTTGTCTAACTAAAGTTCTCATGGCTTGTTTCACTGGCTAATCTGGATGGGAACCTACAATAATTTAAAATTTGCTTCAAAGTGTTGTTACAGTTTATTACATGAATATCCTCCACAATTCTATTTGAAAATAATTCTCCATTTATCACAAGCTTTTTCTCTCCCTCGAAGCTTGAGGGAAAAAAGGTCCAACCCAGGTCTTCTTGAAACCCTGAGATACACAAATTTACATTGCCTTATTTCTGATCATTGATTATTCATCTGATGACATTAGTATTCCCACAATCAATTTGTAAATAGCTATATTGTACTTTCGATTCAAACTGTATCCACTTTGCAAATGATATAAAAGGTAAAATTAAATTAAAAATTCCAGGAGGCATTCATTGTACTTCTTTGCCCAATTAAGATAAAGACCTATTTGACTTTTACCATTTAAATCTACTAACACTCTCAACTCATCATGCACCTGCTTTGACACACTTTCACTCAAGCTGCAAAACAATTCACCAATAAATGTACTTCAATATCAGGTCAAGCTTTATAACTTTCAATAATTCTACAATGCTCAACTGTTGTTCAACAACCCATTATACATTTCAGTTATTAATATACAGCAGATGTATATCAGTAAAAGTTACTTTGTATGGATATCAGAACCATAGTTTTGTTTAATGGATATCAGAAGTTATATCAAGTACATTAATGCGTTTTATTCTCACAACTGAATCAGAAAAAGATCTAACTAAAAATATAAGACCATCCCAATCAATCCAGTTTATGTATTAGAAAGTCAATAGATATGCCAGAATCAAAACACAAAATACTACAGATGCTGGGAATCTGAAACAAAAACAAAAGTTGCTGGGGAAACTCAACAGGTCAGGCAGCATCCATGGAGAAAGGAAAAAGAGTCAACGTTTCGGGTCTACAACCCTTCGTCAGAACAGAATGATTTGAAGAGGATAACTTCATCTCAAGGATAAGGATTGACAGTCAAAACCACCGTTTCTGAACCCCATGAGATGACTTTTATTCACTCTATTTATTTTTCATTGTTAAAGTTGGTATTTAATTCTACTTCAGCCTTACAATATAGATGTACTATTCCCAATATACCCTCATATGCTACAACTACTATGCAGCAAATGAGAAAATGCCTTAACACATTGAACTGGCAACTGAAATTTGAAAGAACTTATTTACCGATAAGACTAAAAGCATGTTCTTGCTTATTAAACATACTTCTGATAGCTGAGCCACGCATGGATTTTTTTTTAACAAAGCATTTTCCCAACACTATTATTCTTGATTTGAGGAGGTGACCCAAGTTTACAGTTTTAGTGAAATCATATGTTATACAAAACAAAACTAGATGAATGTTATTTTGAGTTTCAGGGGTATATAACAGTACCGACTGAACCATTCATAAATTATTCATTAATTAGCTTTCTTGCTCACTCATTCAAAAAAATTCCACATTTCACGAAGATTTATATGTACTTTCATCATACACCAACTATAAAATCTGGTACACATGAAGATGTTTCTGATCTGGAAAAACGACTTGGGACTTATTTGAAGGAGGGAGTAATTTTATTTAGCAAAATAGAGTAATGACCAATGCATCTGTGTACAATTAAGAGATTTTTCTAGCGGTCCTCCATCAATGTTCTTCAAAATGTACTCCCATGTTCTTGACGTTTCAAAATTCAACACAAAAGCCCTTTAAGAAAATGCTACATTTAAGGTAAAAATAATACACGCTATCTTTCCGAGGATAGATACACTTTACCTGTTCTCTACAGGTCTACAATAGGGGAAAGGGGCGGGGGCGACGTGGATAAACTATCACAAACACGTTAGGATAACAGAAGCTTCGGCTCAAGCAATAACTACTAAAATGTTCCGAGTCACTGACACTGGGGTTTCTAAAGCAACGCTACTCGCACTTTGAAGTTATTTTGCAATCCAGTGTTAAAACCTGCAGCATGAAACCATCGTTAGTCACTAAGGAACAATACATCAAATATAGAAGTAATCTACTCCATCTTAGTTTATCATCTGAAAGTGGTTTCGATGAACATGAACGTTCAATGAATAGGAACCTTTCAAACGAGTCGCTCCCTGGGCTCGGCGTGTGGTTTAATTAGACGTGTCAAATGAAAAAGGTAACGGGAAAGGACAGAAACTCAAGTCAGTCAAACAGAGCCTGGATTGTGAAAACTTTTCTCTCTCTTTCCTTGTCGGGACCTTGTAAAATGGGGACTTTGTATAAGCAATATACTGGGACCAATTCACTCAGTGTGTGAGCAGAGTGTAGCGCGGGGTGTGGGTGGCTGACACACAAGAATAGACTTTCCATCCAGGTAGATATGTGAAATATACATCGCAGGTCAGACAAGCACATACATAGTCAGTCAGACAAGCACATACACACACAGTCAGTCAGTCAGACAGACGGCAGCCGGTTTAACAGAACCTAGCGGTGGGGGGAGTCGATGGCGGGGAGGGAGGGGGGGAGTCGATGGCCGGGAGGGAGGGGGGGAGTCGATGGCGGGGAGGGAGGGGGGGAGTCGATGGCGGGGAGGGAGGGGGGGAGTCGATGGCGGGGAGGGAGGGGGGGAGTCGATGGCGGGGAGGGAGGGGGGGAGTCGATGGCGGGGAGGGAGGGAGGGAGTCGATGGCGGGGAGGGAGGGAGTCGATGGCGGGGAGGGAGGGAGGGAGGGAGTCGATGGCGGGGAGGGAGGGAGGGAGG
Organism: Hydrolagus colliei; assembly: GCA_035084275.1. Classification (NCBI taxonomy): domain Eukaryota; kingdom Metazoa; phylum Chordata; class Chondrichthyes; order Chimaeriformes; family Chimaeridae; genus Hydrolagus; species Hydrolagus colliei. The sequence continues at coordinate 7,683,691 of CM068746.1, read as the reverse complement.
GAGAGAGTGATGGCGGGGAGGGAGAGAGTGATGGCGGGGAGGGAGGGAGGGAGAGAGTGATGGCGGGGAGGGAGGGAGGGAGAGAGTGATGGCGGGGAGGGAGGGAGGGAGAGAGTGATGGCGGGGAGGGAGAGAGTGGTGGCGGGGAGGGAGGGAGGGAGGGAGAGAGGGAGGGAGGGAGAGAGTGATGGCGGGGAGGGAGGGAGGGAGGGAGAGAGTGATGGCGGGGAGGGAGGGAGAGAGTGATGGCGGGGAGGGAGGGAGGGAGGGAGGGAGAGAGTGATGGCGGGGAGGGAGGGAGGGAGGGAGGGAGAGAGTGATGGCGGGGAGGGAGGGAGGGAGGGAGGGAGAGAGTGATGGCGGGGAGGGAGGGAGGGAGGGAGGGAGAGAGTGATGGCGGGGAGGGAGGGAGGGAGGGAGAGAGTGATGGCGGGGAGGGAGGGAGGGAGGGAGAGAGTGATGGCGGGGAGGGAGGGAGGGAGGGAGAGAGTGATGGCGGGGAGGGAGGGAGGGAGGGAGGGAGGGAGTGATGGCGGGGAGGGAGGGAGTGATGGCGGGGAGGGAGGGAGTGATGGCGGGGAGGGAGTGAGGGCGGGGAGGGAGTGAGGGCGGGGAGGGAGAGAGTGAGGGCGGGGAGGGAGGGAGTGAGGGCGGGGAGGGAGGGAGGGAGAGAGTGAGGGCGGGGAGGGAGGGAGGGAGAGAGTGAGGGCGGGGAGGGAGGGAGGGAGAGAGTGAGGGCGGGGAGGGAGGGAGGGAGAGAGTGAGGGCGGGGAGGGAGGGAGGGAGAGAGTGAGGGCGGGGAGGGAGAGAGTGAGGGCGGGGAGGGAGGGAGAGAGTGAGGGCGGGGAGGGAGGGAGGGAGAGAGTGAGGGCGGGGAGGGAGGGAGGGAGAGAGTGAGGGCGGGGAGGGAGGGAGGGAGAGAGTGAGGGCGGGGAGGGAGGGAGAGAGTGAGGGCGGGGAGGGAGAGAGTGAGGGCGGGGAGGGAGGGAGGGGAGGGAGGGAGGGAGGGAGGGAGAGAGTGAGGGCGGGGAGGGAGGGAGGGAGGGAGGGAGAGAGTGAGGGCGGGGAGGGAGGGAGGGAGGGAGAGAGTGAGGGCGGGGAGGGAGGGAGAGAGTGAGGGCGGGGAGGGAGGGAGAGAGTGAGGGCGGGGAGGGAGGGAGGGAGGGAGAGAGTGAGGGCGGGGAGGGAGGGAGGGAGAGAGTGAGGGCGGGGAGGGAGGGAGTGATGGCGGGGAGGGAGGGAGTGATGGCGGGGAGGGAGGGAGGGAGGGAGGGAGTGATGGCGGGGAGGGAGGGAGCCAGTTGGGGGAGGAGGACTAACGCTGGGTGGTGCAGAGCCAGCTCAGAAGCCAGGAGAGTGAGTGAGTGTGTGAGAGTTCGCCTCCCCCTCATATCCTGACCTGTCCTCCGAGTCCATGCGGCTCAGCGGTTCCCCGTCCGACGAGTTCTCCAAACTCTGCCTGCGGTTCCCAGCTGCCGGAGCCGCTGCTTCTTCCCGGCTTTTCTGCTGTGTCTGTTGCTGTGAGGGCGGCTGTGAGGGCGGCTGTTGAGCGGTGATGGTGGCGGAGGCGGCGGCGGCTCTGACCCCGCTCCTCTGAGCCGAGCCGAGCTGCCGCTGCTGCTGTTGACGGTGATGGTGGTGGTGATGGTGGTGGTGATGGTGGTGGTGATGGCGGGCCGGGCCGGCCGGCCTGTGGGTGATGTCGGCCTGTGAGCTCTCGCTCTCCTCTCGGCCGCTCTCCGCCTCGGGTTCCGTCTCCTCCGCCTCCTCCCGCGGCTGTTTGGGAGCCTGACTCCGAGCGCCGCTGCTCTTGGCCTCGGCCCTACAGCTCTTGCCTCCTCCCGTGGCCGCCGCTCCGTTCAACATGGCGACGGCGACCTCCTCCTCCTCTTCTTCCTCCTCCTCCTCCTCTTCTTCCACCTCCTCTTCTTCCTCCTCCTCCTCCTGGTCCTCCTCGCCGCCTCCGGCGAGAGAGAAAGAGAGAGGGCGAGGCTCGGCGGCGGTGGGTTTGACGGCGGGGCAGGAGGAGGGGGAGGGGGAGGCGCTGCGGGCGGCTGTAGCTGTGGCGGCGGCGGCGGCCATTGCTGTCCCTCAGCGCGGAGCGAGCCGAGGAGCCGGGTCACGTGCGGCGGTCGCGAGGGAGGGGAGGGGGAGGCGCGAGAGCTACGGCGGCTCAGAGACCAACCGTCTCCGGGGAGGGGAGAGTCAGTCACTGGGGGACTGGGCAACGCGTTTCCGAAATACATCTGTGTAATAATAATAATGATCCTTGCATTTCACATCTTATCGACGTCTCAAAGCGCTTCACACTGTAAGTGAACTGACTGTGTATTTGTGGGCGGAACGCGGCAGCCAATCGCGCACAGCAGCGTCCCCACAAACAGCCGTGGGTTGAAATGATCAATTTTTATTATGGTGGTTTTTCTTTGGGGAGGGATTATTATTAGGCGTGTGTGTGTGTGTGGGGGGGGGGGGGGGGGGGGGGGGAGTAAGGAAACTTGTCCGAGGTTTCGCCCTGACCTGCCTGGATTCGAACCACGGGTCTCACGCTTGTAAGGCGAGCGCTCTAACCACTGAGCTATTAGGAGCTCCACGTAAAACCATACAACCGACTGCTCTAACCAACCACTAACCAACCGACCACTCCAACCAACCTCACTAACCAACCAACTCTAACCAACCAACTCTAACCAACCAACCAACCAACAGTTCTAACTAACTACTCTAACCAACCAACCAACAACTCTAACTAACTATAACCAACCAACCAACAACTCTAACTAACTATAACCAACCAACCAACAACTCTAACTAACTACTCTAACCAACCAACCAACAACTCTAACTAACTATAACCAACCAACCAACCAACCACTACAACCTGGGACAGAGGACAAGGTGGTCACTTCAGGTCAATCGGATGCTCTCTCTCTCTCTCTCTCCGGTCACAGAAACCTGAGGCAAATTACCTCTACACAGCTCATTTGCCTGCCTCATTTGCCTACCTAAAAATATCTTCCAATAATAATAATAATAATAATAATAAATAAATAACAAGAATGATCCTTGCATTTCATGTAATGGCTCATCGTGTCTTCTAGATGTTTGAAACGCTTCACAGAAGCGTGAATTAACTGGACGTTTTGCGGGAAAAACGCGGCAGCCAATTGCGCACAAACAGTCGTGGATTCAAGTGACCTATTTATCATTGTTTAATCTTTTTTTTTTTATCTTGAGGGATGATGATCAGGTGTGTGGAGTAAGGAAACTTGCCAGAGGTTTCGCCCTGCTGGGATTTGAACCCGGGTCCCTCACTTACAAGATTTACTGGAAAGTGTAGCGATTGTATTTTGCAGGTGAACAGCCGCAAAGTGGATAGCAAATTTTATCGGAGGGATTCTTGGCCAGGAAAAAACTTCCTTCTCTTGCTTTTAGGAAATATAACATTACAACCACAAAATGACATTGATAGAAGCTTGCCTTTCACACCGGGAGGACGTCCCAAGGTGTTGAAACTATATCCCATTACGTGTAGGTAGTTTGGGACATGGGTGCAGGCCACCAGATCGCAAACTCGTATTACTTTGGTGGTAACAATTTAGATGGATCTGTGCACTTTGCGGTATTTTCTGTGAAGCGCCTTGAGATGTCTCGAAGACGTGATAACAGTACGATGGCGCCATATCAAATCCAAGGATTATTATTATTAGAATTTATTTTTACGTGGTAAATAACATTTAAAATGTAAATCTTATCAAGCTAATGGATCAATAATGTTGTATCTAAATGTTAACTGCCTGAAGTGAAAGGCATTATACAAGTGTAATGTTGTTGTCGTTAAGAAAACACTACACAATTTATATCCTCTGTTTCCCCTTCCACCCAGCTATTATATTCAAGCAATACCTGCACCGATTCCATCAATAGCATTACTTTGAGTGGATGAAAAGTCATCTGTTTCCGTCGGGTGGGAAAATTACTGACCAGCGATCATTCCTTTTCCAATTCCTCAGGTTGCAGTCAGTAAATAGTTTAGTGCTCCATCTACTGGTTAGGGTTGAAAGTGGGAAAGATTTGTCCAGTCACTGCAGGCAGTATGAAATCACACTAAAAATAAAGCTTTTGACTTGTACCATTTGAAACAGCGCCTTATCACATCGGTGTGATGTCTCGGAGTGCTTCATGGAATATACTGTAAAGTGAATTGACCGTGTGCTTTGTGGACAAAACACATCAGCTAATTCACACACAGCAGTGTCCCCACAAACAGTAGAGTGACTAAATTATTATTATTTTTGTTGGAGAGATATTTAAAATCTCTTTGGGGTAGTGAATTCACCCACCAGATATACATACTTTGCTAACATAACTATTAGTAGGTGTTGTGTTCAGTGATTAATATCATACCAAATAGTATTACTATCATTTAAAGGTGCACGACTTAAAACAGTTAATTTTATCTTCATCAAAGCTAGTCACCAAAATAATTCTCTCTTAATTCTAAAAGGAATTTGAGTCAGAATATGTCGATAAAGTGAATGTTTTTTTAAGTATAACCATGTCAACAGAAAGGACAGAACCAGATTGAATCATATTTTAATAATGACGGACGGAAGACCTGAAAGGCCGGTATTTTTAGAAGCAAACCGTGTCATTAGTGTTTAGGGCCTGGACATTATGAACCCACTGTTTCCCCCTTCTCCCACCCCTACCCCCACTCCCCACTGATCATATTGGCTTCGTTTTGAAAAGTCTACGTTTCCTACAGTGACAATGACTTTTACGATGGGAAGAGAAAAACTTTTAACGACTTGCGTCTTTCGAGTCTTCCCAGGTTCACAGTGAGATGAAGCCAGGAATACGTGGGAAACAAAAGTGCCTTCAATTTGAGCTGTAAAAAAAAGTCTTAATTGCATGGAAATAAGCACTGGCTAACGGATGTGTTCAATGAGGATACCCCTCCCTGGTACATCTGTTTCACTGCGAGGTTGAATGAACGCCTTAGGATGTCGTGAACTAAATTCTTTTATTGGACATCCACCTTTTAAGGCCCCCGCGAAGAAGCCACACTTGCTTTCTGTGCTCGCCATTGTCTTTCAGAGAGAGAGAAAAAAACCCACTCATGAAATGAATGGTGTGTTGCCTGCTTTTAGTAATTAGGTTAGGAAATAAAGTCAGTTCAGCTCCACAGGTGCAAGTCTTCTTAACCATGTGGCCATTTGTGAACAAGCCTAGACAGCTCTAGCGTCAGCAGGCTATTCAACCGTTAAGTGGGAGAGGGGGGAGAATCGAGGGGAAAATCCGACCCCCCAAAAAGCGCTAATTAATTTTTTCGACTTACAAGAGTCCTATATGCAAATGAATGGCAGCTGATAGATTCACGCAATTGATTTAGAGAGTTACTTGGTACTTTTAACTCTGCCCATTACTGAATAATGACATTGTGCCTGATTACCGTAGGACCGAAAATACAAAGCGATAGGTTTAGCGATAGGTTTAGAACTCATGTCAACCTCTTTGGTGGGGGAGCGAGAGGTCACTGGAAACCATGAAAAGAAATCCTTCAGTGAAGATTTAACATTCAAATTGAAACAGTGCTGAAGATTAAGGATGTGGAATTTACCGAGGGTTTAATAGGCACTTTGCACTTAAAATACTTCTTCCTAAATTGTCTAATCTTTCAAAAACCTGTGCAATTTGGGAGATATTAAAAATGAAAGGTTTGCTGAACTGGATTTGAATCAATAGTTTATTCATCATTTTGTGGGTTAAGTACATCAATCAAGATATTATTTTCACTACCGAGTGGAGCGTGTTATTATTTAAAACTTTGCCGGATTTGACAGACTTAGCTTGAACTCACAAGGTTCTGATTCAGAGTCAAATATTAATAATAATAATCCTTGAATTTGATATAGCATTTTTCACGTCTTCTAAACGTCTCGAAGCGCTGCACAGAATATACTGTATAGTGAATTGTGGGCAAAATGTGGCAGCCAATTGCACACAGCAGTGTCCCACAAACAGTTGTGGATTGAAATGACCAATTTTATTATTGTGTTTTTTTTGGAGGGATTATTATTAGGCGTGTGGACTAAGGAAACTTTCCCAAGGTTTCGCCCTGACCTGCCTGGATTCGAACACAGGTCTCACGTAAGGCGAGTGCTCTAACCACTGAGCTCCAAATGCTACCAACCGAGCTGCGTAAATTGCCAATTTCTATAGGTGCCATTTTGTAAAGATGCTTCATTTTTATCACAACTTAAATCATGTCAAAATATCCTACAGGGTATTGACCGTAATGATTGCATTTAAAGGGCAAACACAGCAGACATTTTGCTACAGCCGAGGTCCTGTAAGCAGCCATGAGATGAATGAACTATTTATTCAGAGGATGGATGGCAAGGTTACTGCGAGAAACTTTCATCTCTTCTTTTCAATGGTCATTGGAATTTCAATGATCAACAACGACTTGCAGTTACGTAGCGCCCCTCGCACAGCATAGCGCCCACGTTTCCTGACTCCACATGCCTCTGGTTACGTTGCTGTAAAAATAGGAACCCGATTTTTAGCGATAGATACATTTCTGGGGCTAACAATCCCTCAATCAAAATTGGTTCATTGATCCACAACTGTTTGTGGGACACTGCTCTGTGCATTCTGTGTTTCGCCCACAAAATGTAGTCTATTTGATTTACGGTATGTTCTGTGAAGCGCTTTGGGGCGTCTTGGAGACGTGATAAGCCGCTTCATCAAATGCAAGCATTATTATGCTTATTTTACAGATAGGAGCTCCAAAGGGCAGCTCTGCCAACAACCAGCTTTGCTTCAGTCCTGCATTGGGAGTGTCAATGCACAACACCAACAAAATTACATTTATAGAGTGCCTTTCACGTTGGGAATATGTCCCAAAGCGCTGTAGACTGTTACCTTATTATGTCCCATTAGAACCTATGAAAGTGCTACCAACTGAGCTGCCCAGAATATCTGTAAAGGTCGTGGCAAATTATTCTGGTGTTTTTAGTCGCTGTCCTAGACAGTCTGACTCAGTTATTCCTGTGGGTCTGTTTATAGTGCAGTTGAAGTTTACTGGAGGTATGCTGTAGTTCTGGTTGTATAATAATAATAAATCTTGCATTTCATACAGCGCTTTTCACATCTTATCGACGTCTCAAAGCGCTTCACAGAGTATACTGTAAAGTGAATTGACTGTATATTTGTGGGCGAAACGTGACAGCCAATTGCGCACAGCAGCGTCCCACAAAGAGTTGTGGATTGAAATGACCAATTTTATTATTGTGGGTTTTTTGGACGAATTATTATTAGGCGTGTGTAGTAATGAAACTTGCCCAAGGTTTCGCCCTGATCTGACTGGATTTGAACACAGGTCTCATGCTTGTAAGGCGAGTGCTCTAACCACTGAGCTACAGGAGCTCCAATGTGAGCTCAGAAAGAATCTTGACTATCTCATCATCCACTGCAAATAATCATGAGACTGACTGCTGGCTTCCTGGAAACCATTTCCCAGTCACCGGCTTCCACTCCTTCTCTGCACGGCTCTTTCAGAAGTTTTTATATGTAAGTTTTCATATCTTTCAGTTCCCTTTCAGAACCAGTCAACAGCAAAGCGTCAGGGGAGGAGAGCAACAGCTCCCGTTGCCTTCGCTCCACCGGGTCTGGCCTCCTCCTTGTACCTTGAATCCTCCGCTCCACCATCGGCGGCCGTGCCTTCAGCCATTACGCCCCGGGCTCTGAAACTCCCTTCCTCACTCCCTTCGCCTCGTCCCCCCCACCCCCTCTCTCTTCCTATTTTCAAGTCTGGGCTAAAGATCTTTTCAACCACGTTTTCGGTCACCTTTTTCCCCCTCCCCCTGGCTCGGCCCCGGGATCCGTTATAGGGAAGCGCACTGAGACGCCGTCCGGTGTGGAGTGAGGGAGGGCGCTATATAAATCCAAGTTGTTGTTGTATAAGTTGCTGATGTAATGAACTTTCTGAATGTTACCATTAGCTACATGAGCAGTTTTGTGAGACATGGCTTTGGCGATCTAACTCTATAAAGTCCACGTACAATTACTTTGTGCCAGTGTGTGAGTTTTGCGGTTTGTCTGATAGGTGTCATCTGGTTCAGAAAGCTGCCAGTGTCAGTGCCAGGATTTTCCCCTTTCAGCACCAGTCAACAAGAAAGTGTCAGGGGATGGGAGCAGGGGCAACAAGAGGTAGACGGAGATAGGAAATAGTGCCTTTCACATCGAGACATTAACGGTGAGAGAGAGGAAAGTGAGAGAGGAGAGACCCCACTGACAGAACTGATAATAATAATAATCCTTGGATTTGATATAGCGCTTTTTACGTCTTCTAGACGTCTCAATGGGCTTCACAGAATATACTGTAAAGTGAATTGACTGTATATTTTGGGTGCCTCAACAGACAGAGTAACTGAAAGGACATAGAATAAATCATCTTTTTAGGCATGTAATTTAACATATGTGGTGTACATACTACTTTCCCCAGGTCTGTGCTCTAGGCAACATTTAGAAACAATAAAATATCACTTGGAAAAAAAATCTGAATTACTTGAATACGATGAAGCAACAAGCATTTTATTTTATTTTAAACTGCATGAAAGCAGCATCCACAAGCAAATCTTTAGTTCCGTTAGATTGAGGCAGCCCACAGTGTAGACCATGTTAAAAGTGAACTAAATTCTTACATTTAATTGTAGCACCTAAAATGTTGATACATCTCAAAGCTTTTTTACATTCACAATAATAATAAATCTAAATCTTTGCATTTCATATAGCGCCTTATCAAGTCTTCTGGACGTTTCAAAGCGCTTCGCAGAATATACTTCAAAGCGCTTCGCTGAATATACTGTAAAATAAATTGATTGTACATATTGTGGGCGAAACGCGGCAGCCAATTGCGGACAGCAATTAGGTCATAAAGTGGGTTTTAAAGGCAGAGAGGGACAGGGAAGAAATCGGCTACCATGTTGACCTACAAGGCACAAGGCACTACACTTCACAGTAAAATCATGTGAAGCACTTTGAGACGTTTCAATGACATAAGGAGTCCCGTAGCTCAGTGGTTAGAGCAGTCGTTTCGCAAGCGAGAGACCTGGGTTCTATTCCCGGGCAGGGCGAAACGTTGGGCAAGTTTCCTCACTTCACATACCTGTTTACCTAGCAGCAAGTAGGAACCCAGTTGTTAGTCGATTGACGGATCACTTTTCCGGGGATAATAATCCCGATGAAAAATATATGATTTGGTCACTCAGTCCACGACTGTTTGTGGGGACGTTGCTGCGCGCAATTGGCTCCCGCCTTTCACCCACAAATAAGCAGTCAATTCACTTTACAGTATATTCCGTGAAGCGCTTGGAGACGTGTAGATGACTTGAAAAATGCCACATCAAGCGCAAGGATTATTATTATCATAAGGCACTGTAGCAAATGCAATTATTATGCAAAATGCTGTGCCAGGTTTACCTTCCGCACCCCATTAGCATTTTCTATATCGCTCCGAGATCCCCTCTGAGAATTCTTTTTTCAAGGCTGACAAGCTTTAGCATATCCAATCATCCAAACAGCTAATCCAATAATTCTTATTGCTCTCCTCTGCGCCATTAAGAGGCCGCGGCAGAAACACTTGACGACACACCAAACTGCACTCAATGTTGCCTAACGACAAGGTGAGCAGAGCATCTGGTGATCTGGACTTAACTCAATATATTGCAGCCAATTAAATGTTGGTGACAATACAAAACTTGCCTCACAAGCGGGAGACATGAGTTCAATTCCAGGGCGAAATCTATGGCAAGTTTCCTTTCTCCACATGCCTGATAATAATCCATCCAAAAAATGAATAATAAATTGCTCATTTCAATCCGCGTGGGGTCACTGCCGTGCGCAATTGGTTTCACCCACATATATACAGTCAATTCACTTAACAGTATATTCAGTGAAGCGCTTTGAGTCGTCTAGAAGACATGAAAAGCGCTATATCAAATGCAAGGATTATTATTATTAATATTATTAATCCCAGCCATTTCTGTTTTTGTTAGACTGTGTTTTGTTCACTGTACAGTATATTTTTGAAAGCACTTTGAGATGTCTCTGGGCTGCTTTACAAATACACGTTGTTGTCTCGAATACGTGATAAGGGCCGATATCAAATGTTAGGATTAGTATTATAAACTGACATTATGTAGCATTTGTTAACGCAAGTAGTGTTAAAAGTGTAAGTGAATTTGTACATTTTCAGACTGAGAATTTTTTAGTGGAAAATGGAAGCAAGAGTGTGGCAAATGAACCGAGAAATCAAAATAAATTAGGATTTAAGATTTAATGAAAAAGCTTTTAATATTCATGAATAGTCAAAAATCAACTTTCAAACCTCAACATTACAATACAAGTAAACACATTTCCTTAGGTCTTTTTTGTCACTATGTATCGGCAATAAATGCATATTAAAATACCACCACCAAAATAACATTACCATTTATTGTAACATGATATAAAACAAAACATGATATGAACATTGCATATTAACACTTGTAAGTTGCATCATAATTACAGGCTCTGCTCATTGTATGCTATGTACACAATGAACATAATTACATTTGTACACGCAATGGGGTATGGGATATCAAGCCCTCTGCATATGGCTTTGCACTTGGCTAGACTGAAGCGGCACCAAAATGCTGCACAAAACCTTATGAAAAGTTTGCTTAGGGCAGAAAATGTAGGAAACTACTGTATGTAGTGACATTCTTATATGTGCCGAGAGCAGCCTGGCGATAACTGCAGACGTTACAACATAAAGTATAAATAGTTACAGCAGAATTTACTAAGTAACAGCAATAATTGGTGCCAATACAATGGCACGATGTTCATCAAATGTAGTAAGAAAACAAATTCAAAAGCCAAATCCTATTGTGTACATAAAACATTAGTGAACTCTTTCACAAAGGATAGGGTCACAGTTACCGATTGAACTAAAACGCAGGTTTAAAAATCAAAGAAGTCAAACTACAAGCAAAATACTGACAAATATCCATCAAACAAAAATAAAACCCTAATTGCCACATTATGCTAATGTACCGTGATTTCTTTACATATGAACTTAAAAAGAGTAATTTATATATATATTTTAAAAACTGCCAATGGAGCAATCACTCTCCTGCAATGCATAATTTTTTAAAATATCGGCACTGTATCCAACATGAAGGTGTTTCCTATAAGGAGTGTTTTAATAGTGTGAGTCAAGTGTTGCTGCCAGCACTTGTGTGTGAATTATTGTGCTCTGATGCACTCCATCTCCATATACAGTAGCTGACTTTTTTTTTGCCTGTAGTCCGTCCCAAGGTACTTCCAAACGCTGTGAATGAAATGTCTTGAACCCTCAGCCTTGTGTAGACGAGAATGAGTTACCCGTGGCTAGCATCGGAGCTGTATTGTGGAAAAAAAACATTTTAGTTTTTGGTTTGCCTCGAACTTACCTCGGTTTAATTATAAGGAGCACGTGATTGTCTTTGTAGCCAACTGGCAAAGCAACATGCCATCATGGATATCATATAGGTGTACAATGATAATCATCGGCGTGCGATAAAATCACTGGTTCGTTTTCTGAAATAGTGCTATTTTGTTTTTGTTTTTTTGAAATTGATGAATTTCACCTGCTTTCAGACAATGTAGCCAGGACACAAAACAGCTAGACTATCTAATCATATTGATTTATGAATACCAGAGAGAGAAAAAAAAACGACTTTAAAAATGATATGTAGGAAGTAGGGAACGGCGATATGGGATTTTTCCGGATATGGATATATCGGTTTGCTCATACCTGCTTAAACCGATCTATCGAGTTTTTATACTGCGCATGCTCGTGCATTCGAAGTGCGCGTGCATTGATGGTGCGCGCGCATTTATGGTGCGCGCTCAGTCGCGGTGCGCGCGCATTGACGGTATGTCCGCACTGACGATGCGCGCGCAGTCGCGGTGCACGCACATTTCGAAATGCGTGCTCTAGGTCCAGAAAGTTTGTAATGTTGGTGTCAAGGTCTGTTGAATAATACAATGTTGTTTGCTCCCTACCTCCCCCTCCCCTTCTCTCCCTCCTCTTCCCTTCTCTCCCTCCTCTCCTCTCTCCTTCTCTCCCTCCTTTCCCCTCTCCTTCTCTCCCTCCTTTCCCCTTCTCCTTCTCTCCCTCCCTCTTTTCTCTTCCTCTCTCCTTCTCTCCCAACTTTCCCCCTCTCCTTCTCTCCCTCCCTCCCTCGCCTCTCTCCTTCTCTCCCTCCTTTCCCCTCGCTCCTTCTCTCCCTCCTTTCCCCCTCTCATTCTCTCCCTCCCTCTCCTCTCTTCCTCTCTCCTTCTCTCCCAACTTTCCCCCTCTCCTTCTCTCCCTCCATCTCTAAACACAAAATAGAACACACACACACCAAAAACAAAATCTAGAGATTTATTCTCCTCCATTTCTTGCTTGAAAGTAGCATGTAATGTCCACGTGTAAATGAGATCTATTACAATAGAAAAGAGAGAGACAGACAGTCTGACTGTTAGAGTTAGAAGCCAGATTATCACTGCTGTGTGTGTCTGACTAGACACACACATAGAAGCAGTGATAATTTGGCTTCTAACTCTCTCACACACAAAAATAACACTTACAGCCACAAAATGCCACTTATTTTTATGTAGTCTGAAGTCTGAATTAATGTCCTTCGCCATTGGCAAGCTCTCCTTTGCTATGCAAAAAGTGACAGCGTTCGTGATACTTTGCCACTTTTTGTCCCCTCTCTGGTACAATGTTCTCCTCTTAAATAAAGCAGGAATTGTTTGAGCTGCACTGGCCCCACTACCTGTCGCTTTCTCCGAAGCGCTGGTTCGACTTCCTGCTGTTGTCGACAATGATTTCGCTCTGAGGGCAGCGTGCTGGGCGGGGTGGTGCTGCTTAATGTGATGTCGCAGGTTGCTCGTGCTCGAATCAGATGTCTTAACCAAGACCTTGCAAACTGTACATCTATACACACCATTACTGACTGCATTGTTTTCAAAGTAGTCCCATACGGGGCTTCTTTTCCCCATGATGAGAAAGGTAAATTTTCAAACTACAATTTTCAGCGATGCGACTTTGTTAAGACGCCACGACTCACGTCGAGTATACACAGTAAAGTGTGCGTGCGCATCGGATGTGCGCGCCAGTTAATTGTGCGCGTGCACCGAATGTACGCGCATTCCATGCTCTAGGTCTAGGAGGTTGCAATGCTGGCGACAAGGTAAGCTGGAAAAGATCGCATTACACTGATAATACCAACAACATTGATATATTGCCAGGAACGATATTAAAAATATATCGATGTATATTTTTTAAATCGAATCTCTCGATATAACGTTTTTTTTAGAATCACCATATTGGCATACCGATCTGAAAATCATATCGGGTTTAATCGAAAAACCGATACATCGCCGTTCCCTAGTAGGAAGGTGACAAACCAATCCAGTGGCTGGAAGACGATAAGAATACGATTTTCAAGAGGTATTTTAGTCAAAAAGCCCTGAACTTAGAAATGTTGTTTCACTATAAGCAAGCTCCTCATTGGCTGATAAAGAGTTGTGCTTATGCTTTGGAGCATTGCTGTACTGCCAACTACAAGGAAGGAGGAGGGGAAGGAACTTAAATAAAATGGGACAAAATTTCCTCTGTGAGCAGCTATGCAGAATTAGCGTGGACTTTTTGGCTGCCGTGGACCGAATTCCCTCATTTGAAGTGCTCTGAGATGCCGTCCGGCGTTGAGGGCGCGATATAAATCCAAGTTGTTGTTGTTGCGTTTGAGAAACTAGGCAATATTGTTGTGTTTCCCTTCCAGAGACATATCATAACAGCATTGACAGGTTATGGAGAGGTTAGGTGGGCCAGAGGAAATGGAGTTGGGGGCCGGTTGGATCACCTTGACTTAACAATGACAAAGTAACTTAAAAAAAAGTGCAATGGAAATGGAATGTAAGTAAACGATTGCAAGACGACAAAACTTGAAATAAAATCTTACGTTTCGTAATCATACACACATAAAGTGGGATCCTTCTGTGAGCTGGGGATGTGGGGAAGATTGTGATGTTGTGGATTGAGATGGAGACGATGGTTTTTCTGCAAAGAACAGCGAGTATGAATAAAGACAAGGTAAACTGGAAAGCGGACACTCAATCTCATCGAAAAGCTGACATGATACATAACTTTGACGAACAGTAATGTTACATTATGAAACAATACGACTACATACGATTTGAATTTCTGGGACAAAACATCAAACCAGTCTGGTATTATTATCACTGCTTTCACAAAAATCGCCCACAAAATATACTCAATTCACTTTACAGTATATTCTCTGAAGCGCTTTGACAAGTCTTGTAGATGTGATAAGGCACTACATAAAATGCAAGGATTATTATTATCACCTGTGTTTGTTACCACCACACAGATGCGGGAGGATATAGATATCGATGAATAATTCAAATCAACAAACCAAAATCCACAAGTATGTACTGTATATATGTTATCACTCAACGTTGCTGGATATATTGACAATTATTCTGTATACTTGCTGATTCCCGGTTGCAAAGTCATAAAATCAAGTTTAAACACCTTTTGGAATAATTCTCCACCTGAAAGTTTGTTAGAATTAAGCTTTACGTCACCTGAAAAGGTGGAGATGGATTTTTTGGTGTTGAAAAAAGCTATTAAAATAACTTCATTGCCATCAAAAAATTCAATTAGTCTAAAGGAAAACTTGCCTCGAGCACTAACCAGTACATCAGACAAACACACAATTCCATGTGCCAATCACTGGTGCCTTCGTGGAAAGCGAGCAGAGCGATGCCTAAGGCAGGGCACGGACTTAAGTATCAGAATGATGACAGGATAGTAAGACAACAAATAGCTCATGAATTTGACGCTTGTACTTGGGCTTGAAATCATTTATATTGAAGTGCAGGAAAATACCAATTTATATGCGTTTATTTAATGTTCAGCGAGTGATGGGCAACTGCATTTAAACATCTACACTCATAGGACGGAGTTTAACAATAACAACAAATATATATGTACAGTATTTATATAGTGCCTTTCGAGTGGGCGTCACAAGGAACATCTTGAGTTTGACCTTGAAGGAGATGAGGGATGGTGAGTGTTGTAGACTCCGGGATAGAGTTACAGAGAGTGGAGGCAGATGGGCCAAAGGCTGAATTCGATAATGCGGCAGGTTTGTTCGTGTGTGAAACTGAATTTGTAGAGATAGATTTGGCTGATGCACACAAATAGAATGCAACAGTTAATATATGTGCTTCAAAATCTGTTCAAAAAATGTGGTGCAAATTTCTACAACACTGGGCACCAGAAATAATAGTAATACTTGCATTTTATGTAGCGCTTTTCACGTCTTCTAGACGTCTCAAAGCGCTTCACAGAATATACTATAAGTGAATTGACTGTATATTTTGGGCGAAACGTGGCAGCCAATTGCGCACAGCAGTGTCCCACAAACAGTCGTGGATTGAAATGACCAATTTTTTTTTTGTGGCATTATTATCAGGTGTGTGGAGTAAGGAAACTTGCCCAAAGATTCGCCAGGTCTTGCTTGTAAGGGTCTCGCTCGTAAGGCGAGTGCTCTAACCATTGAGCTACAGAACTCCACAAAAATGTTTAAATACTGAACTGGTAGAAATAAAAGGATGACTGTTTTTAGGAAGACATTAATATGAAGAAATATACCGAGCCAATCAAAGGGAGCAAAAAGAAAATTGGCCTGAAAATGCAAACTGGATTATATATATCCACAAATAGGTTATTAAATAAAATGAATATATCCACAATTCCTTGCATTTGTCGCACCCTCATTCAAAAAGTCTCAAAGTGCTTAAACGTTTACTGTAAAGCAAAATGATTAATTGTAGGGTGTTTTGTCAAAGCAACCCATAATCAGACAGTTTGAATTGTGAGTCCTTGGGGGACTAAAAGTGAACTGTCAATGGATAGAAGTCACATACAGACAGCTGTTGTCAAAGTGTGTCCACAACTTCTCCTTGTTTGTCAATTTGAATCAGGCAATCAAAACGTATAATCTGGAAAGCCAAAGCCTTAGGCACTAGGGGAGTCATTTTCTGAAGAGGACCTGATCAGGAGCATGGGCAAGGAACTCCTCAATGCATTACATCCAAGCTGTACTTGACATGAAAGGGTCTGATGCTGTCAAACGTGAATCGTAAATGCTTCAATCCACTTTAATCTCAACCGTGAACAGAAACAAGCACACGTGAACTGAAGAAATTAAGTAATTGGTGGCCATTAAGTGAACTGACCAGAGGCTGAATCAATACTTCACTAAGTAAACAATTCCCGTTAATAACTTTTTATTTTCCATTAGATAATAATAATATTAATCCTAGCATTTGCTATAGTGCTTTTCACATCTTCTGGTTCTCAACCAGGAGTACATGTACCCCAGGGAGTACAAAATTACTTCCAGGGGGTACAGGTGGCGGTACATGATTTATTTAACTCTCTTATTTAGCATTTTATAGCCTTCCAAATTGTACATGTAATTGTTATTCCCCTGGTTTTGTATGTGCTAGTTATTTTGTTATATAAGAAAAGCTTGGTCATAACATGCAAGTGGAATGACCAATTGGAGTGGTGTGTGGTTGGGTGTGGGTACACGATAATGTTAAAAATTAAAAAGGGGATATTACTGAAAATAGTTGAGAACCACTGTCCTAGATGTCTCAAAACACTTCACAGAATATACTTTAAAGTGAATTGACTGTATATTTGTGGGCGAAAAGCGGCAGCCAATTGCGCACAGCAGCGTACCCACAAATAGTCGTGATTGAAACGACCAATTTTATTGATCTGTCACTAAGCCACAGATATAGTTCAACGGTGCACAGAAGGTCATTTTATCGTATCTCTTCAAACTATAATAATCCTTGCATTTGATATTGTGCTTTTCACATCTTACCGACGTCTCAAAGCGCTTCACAGACTACGTATAAAGTGAATTGACTGTATAGTTGTGGGCGAGATGCAGCAGCCAATTGTGCACAGCAGCCTCCCCACAAACAGTCGTGGATTGAAATAACAATTTTATTATTGTGTTTTTTTGTTGGAGGGATTTTCTTGGAGGGACTATTCTGTGCTGTCTCACAACACTACCACAGCAGACCTACATATATTTAGGTCACAACAATTGCCGTCTCTGCTACAACCAGGTGAAGACCACAAACACAACCCAGGTAGCAGAGCGTGAGAAAACGGTGAGTTATAAATACTGAAGTGTGTATAAAATGGGCTCTCAGAGCAACTTACGGAATTTTTTCTAAATATAAATGTGTGTTTTGAAAGGTAATGGTCTAAATTAGGATTCAGTTTCACTACATTCTAAAAAAAAATTCAGTACAACGAAACCACAAGTACTGTTGCTTTCGTACAGCTGCGTGCATTACAGAGTGAAGCTACAGCTATTTTCATTTCATTGGTGCTGCTGTAATTCTCTGTGGTTAAGGTTTTTCCTACCTGCTGCAAAGATGCTTCTTTTAGTTGCCTCTGTGGTCAATTCATATGAAATATTAATCTTGTCTTGCTCCTCCTGAACATCATCCTCCTCCTCCTCCACACTGATCTCTGTTTTGTGGTTGGCAATTGGGGTATCGCTCTGTAGGCTTGGAGGGAAAGACGAGTGGAAATCTCATCATGAAATTAAGTTAAGACTTTTCTACGGGGATTATTTTATCTGGATATTGAAGAGCTTAAATACTGGAGAGAATGCAATTTGACACTTACAAATATCGCCACGGTAGAATTTGAGTTAATTCCACCTGTGAAATGAAATTTCTTTAATCCCCCCCCCCCCCCCCCCCCACCATGAAGGGATTTAATTAAAAACCAAGGAGTTTTCTTTCACAAAAGTTTTTTCCCCAATGTGTACTTTTCAAGTTTGTTATGTGTAATATGCAGTAATAATATGAAACGAAACAATGCAAGGCAAGTTTCGATGAGAGGGGGCGTTTGTCAAAGGATCTCATAAAGAAACCCAAATGAATAACAAGTAAGAGGACGTCACAATCCCACTATTATTCACTGTATTTGAAACATCACGCAAATTGTAGGGAAGGGTCTGTACATTTAATATGGTTTATGCAAAGCATAAGTGATGTCAAACGTGCGTAGAATATAGTCTTGAACAGGGCTTGAGCAGAAGGGTGACTTAGACGATTACATCATTTATATAGACCAGATTTTTACTGCACTTAACTTGAAATTATTTACTTAAAAGAGGAACTAGAGATTAGAAGGCTACTTATAGTTTGTTGCATGTCTGTTCGAAAATAAGAAAATAAGAAATTAAGTGAAATTCTCGCTTGGGACCCGCTTCCTTCTGAACCAGCATGCTCTGAGTCGAAGCCAATGAGTTAGTAAGCTTGGGCATCTTATACACTGGACTGAGAGCCGAGGGGGAGTCAGTCTAAACCCTGGCAAAATCCATTGGGCAGCAATACACAGCGATATCCATTCTTCCAGTACCATAAATCATTCAACGGCCAATCAAACAGGATACATGTTCTGGATGGGCCTCTCAAAGGAGAATTATTGAGAATTTACTAAAGCTACAACAACAAAAACAACAACAAAATTACACTTGTATATAGCGCCTTTCATGTCAGGAGGACGTCCCAAAGTGCTGGCTAGTCACTGCTTCAGACCCGAGCTGGGGACGGGGGCACGGGGTTGGTGGTGGTGGGGGGGGGGAGAGGTATGGGGGGAGTTTGTGCTGTCGTTTTTAAAGTCTGACTGATAGACTGGTACTATAGCTGTGAATGTCTATGCCACTCTAATTCCCCACTTGGAAGTATGGGTGCAGTCCAGAGACACACTCACACACTCATTGTCTTCAATGCTTTGCTTCTGTGTAATTCTGAATGAGATGGGAGAATCGAACATAGAAACAGTTTGATGATGATACTGAGTGTTACATCCAAAGTTCACTGTCCTCACACCAACATATTGTATTTGTATTGGAGAAAGCTCCACAGATATATAGAACATTCTAAAGCTCAATTCTAACATTCCCAATTCTTTGGGATATTGGGAAGTGTAATATATAGTATATATTCTTCCACTTTCAATATTATGGACAGTGTTACCTGTTTCTGTCAATGCTGTCTTTAATCCGGTCAACATTCTGCTCGTTATCTGGAGTTTCACTGGGATCTGTTGTTTCAGATTCATCCTCTATGTACCTTTGATGTTTGAGAACACGGACCTGTTTTGAAATCTGTAGAATTGTAGAACCAAAAAACCACAAAGATTGACAAAATGTTTTGGTTCAAACAACGAGTTGTATTTGCTACATGTTGAAATTATGCGAGATGCTGAAATAAAAAAGTTTTTCACGCAATCACCATGCAACTATTAATCATATTAAAACCTATTCAAATACAAGTCTTACTATATTTTTGTGTACTTGTAGGAAAGCCCTTCAATTTCAGAAGCAACTTAACATATCAGTTCGATGTACATTTCCCAGCTAATTTACCAAGGAGCCCGGAATTAAACTTACCTTATGCTGTGTTTGCACAATCGTGAGAGCAAAAATATTGATTGCATCACAAAGTGCTTGGCGGAATATATTGTAAAGTGAATTGCCTATGTAGATTGTGGGTGAAAATGCTGCAGCCAATTGCGCACAGCAATGTCCCACAAACAGTTGTACAGGTAAGCCTCCATTACGACGCTTCTATTTAGGACATTTCGATTGAAGGACCATAATTTTTTAACACCTTTTGATCGAAATACGATACTTGAATTTGTTTTAAGGACAAAAAATGTTTTGTGCATGTGCAGTACATATTTTGAATATCGTGGTCACATTTCGCGCGTCCTTTTTGTCCATACGCACAGTCCATAGTGTATTTGCGGGTAAATCTAAGCATTTGAACTGGCCAATAGCATGTTGCCACGTCACTGTTTAAAAGCCAGTTGATTTTGAAGCGACACGTAGGAATGACAGTAATTTCCGAACATTCCCGAGCGATTTACAGCCTCCACTGCGCTTCTAGCAAGTCGGGGAGAGACAGCAGTAAGTGAAATGAGCAGCGGTAATACCACTAGTGGCCAGAAACCCCGCAAAGTCATCACTTTAAATACCTAATTGAAGGTGATAAAGCGCATCGATTCTGGTGAAAAAGGTACTGATGTCGGGAGGGCTTTAGGGCTGGCTAGATCGACGGTGGCTACTATAAAACAGAATAAGGACAATATACTGGCAAATTCAAGGTGTGTTACAGCTACAGGTGCAAGCAGATTAGCAAAACATAGGAGTGATGTGATGGAAAATATGGAAAGAATGCTGAGTGTCTGGATTGAGGATCAGAACCAGCGTAATATACCATAAGTTACCCCAAGTACCCCTTCTTGTCTATGTGGGTTAATTTGTGTGTTATTTAGTGGGTTTAAGGTCCGAAAATTTTGTGAAAGGAACGCATCTCTGGTTATATAATGGGACTGCATGGGAAATCGTGTTTCGATCTAGGATGTTTCGATATACATAGTTTTTCAGGAACACAACCCCATCGTAAATAGAGGTTTACCTGTATATGAATAACCAGATTTTTTCTTTGAAGGCTTTATTACCCCCGGAAAAACAATCCGCCAAATGAGGGAGGTGAGCCAAATGCAACTTGCATACCCTATGTTTAGCTGTTCTCACCTCCTTGTCGGCAAGCACCTTATACTGATCTGGCTCAGCATCCTCTTCTTTTAAACGGGCGATTTCTTCTGCTGCCGTTTCTCGAGGTTGTTCAGAATCATCTTCCCGAACTGCAGCTTCCAGCTCCTTGATATTACATTCCACTGTTCTGCTTCTTCGAACCTGAAATAGTAGGCATTGTTCAGTCACTAACTTAACTACAAAATCATTGTCATATTTTTGCTGCATGGTTTGCTGGATTCTAAATCATTGTGAGATTACAAAAACAATAATAAAATTGGGTCACTTCAATCCACGACTGTTTGTGGGGACACTGCTGTGTGCAATTGACCGCCACGTTTTGCCCACAAAAATATACAGTCAATTCACTTTACACTATATTCTGTGAAGCATTTCGAGACGTCTAGAAGATGTGAAATGAGCTATAACAAATGCAAGGATTACTATTGTTTTTATCGTGCTGCAGTGTAGATTTTTTTAAATAGGGCATAATAACCATAAATAGGATTCTGGGTTTTAGAGGTAATGTATTTGATAAAGGAAGTGATTAAATGTATACAAGACTGCAGTCAGGAATTACTGCGTGTAATTCTAGCATCCATTACAAAATAAACAACGGAATCAGTCATAAAGGCCCCAGAGTAGGTTCATATCATTACCAGGAATTGAGTGTCAAGTTACAAGACCTGTTTTTTTTAGGAACAGAGGAGGTTAATAAGGGATATGTATAATAGGTGCTCAAAATTCTGGAAGGTTTTAATAAGATAGTGCAAGATTATCCCTGCTGCTTGGTAAAGAGTCACTAGGGGGCATAATCTCAGGATTTCCACTATACCAGTTAACAGCAAAGGAAGAAAGAAAGAACATTTTCATGCAGAGTTGTTAGAGAACTTCGAAGGCTTTGCCGCAAATGTCTATTTTAAGGATTTAAAAGGGAATTAAGTAAAACATTTGAAAAGGAACAATCTAAAAAAGGTAAACCAACAACAGCAACAACAAAATGACACTTGTATAGATAGCGCCTTTCACATCGGGACGACAGAGATCTGGAACTGCAACGCGATGGACCGAATGGCCTCCTTCTGTGCTGTATAATTCTTTGATTCTATGAAGTTAACTCCAGTTGCATAAATGGACCAAATGGCCTTCTTCTATGCTGTCATGTCCTTGACAATCGCTAGATACAAATGTGATGTAATTTGCCAAGTTATCCAAATCTTCCTGGAATACTATTATCTTAACAATCCTCCTGTATCACCATCTGTACACAAATAATGCAGGCAGGTGATCTGCTCTCATGCCTCTGTCATTAATACTACCTGCAAGTGGATGCTAAAATGTGGCCTGGGGTAAGGCTTTGATAATTTTCCTCTCCCTTCAACTTAATGCCTCATCATAATCCTACTATTTTTCCTTGACTGACGTAATAACTAACTGTGTGAGTATGTAATCAGCTAGAAAAAAAAACTTTTGTTTTTTGTGAATGGGAATAGTAAATGTGCAAAATAAACAGCAATCTGCTAATTAACTGCAAAACATAACAAATCTGAAAAGTGCGTAGTGTGAGATCTCTCCCAGCGGTGTGGAAAAATTGGTGAATCTTCCTTTTCTGAGGAAGTCATATTGTATTGTATGGTAAAATGTGACTGAGAATATTCAAGTGATGCATCAGTGAGGGAAATATTAAGGCAGGACTTGTGGGCTGAATTCATATATTGAATTTAATGGAAAAACATTCATGAGAAATCATTTGAGATTCACCACAAAATGTGCTGCATAAATTGGGGCTGAACCATCACAAAGCAAGCCTGTTTCAAGAGTGGTCTGATTTGCCCCCACTGCAGTCTGAATGCAATGGTTATTCAAATTATGCTCAGTTTCCCATAGGTTCTTGAACTACTTAAGATTTTTTTTGAACAGTGAGTCACACTATCGGAATTTAAATAATATTAAAATAATTAATGTTTAAATCCAGAGACATAGATTTCCAAAATTGGTTTTGAGGACTTTTTAAAAATAAAATGGCTTTGAAGCAATGCGAGCAAGAGATATAGCCAGGCTCTCCCTCTTAACATTGCTTTGCTGTTGCTGTTATGCTCATGAAAAAAACATTACAGCTACAGAGTATGCGGGAAAGTAATTCAATTATACCATTTCTACATTGAAGTATGTCTTGTTGAGCTCTTACAAATGAAATCGATCGATGTAAGTGGAATGCAATGCAAATTTCACCTGATCCTGACTATAACTAATGTAGAACAGGTAAAATCAATTTGTGTCAGTGCTATTGTACTTTCCAATAGAAAACAAAGAGTTAGGGCTCCTTAGATATATTCCATCCAACGGACCAACTTAACAGTAAATAATCTTAATACTTTTCGCCAAAGAAAAAATATTTTGAAATGAATTAATGATTCTGCTCTGCTCTTACCATCTGCAAATAATAATAAAGAATAGTCTATCTTCTTCCCACCCGATCACTCCATGAATGTTTCTCCTCGTCTCCTCTCTCACCATGAAAATAAAGGCTATGAAACTTACAGAATACTTCTCTGTTGATTTGGGCTGGAAATTTTCTCTCGACTGACTCCTGGATGGTGACTGATCTTGCACTGCTATCAAATTCAATCCTTTCCTTTTCTCTTTCAGGGAAGCTTGCTGGTGACGTTTTATTCTTTCAAGTTGCTCCTCTATGCTCATTCGAGGACGCGGACTTTCTGCAAGGAAAAGCTGGTCCACTGCACTTTTTGGCCTCTCCTGTAATAATAATACTCTTCTAGATAAAACCTGATTTGACTTTTTTTGTTGGAAAAAAACAATTAAAATCCACGGTTTCCCGTAGATAGGGTTGATGACTGTCATCTCTTCTCCACTGTTGCACTGAAAGGGGGCGGTTTTAATACTAGTGTGGTTTAACTGCTGGTCAGATTTTAATACGAGCGTGGTTAACTGCTGGTCAGGTTTTCATCACTAAGTAGGTGACAGTCCCGTCTGGTGGACGACAGGTGCTCAGGGAGCTGTTTTTTTTTTTACTTGTCCTTATTAAACAAATTCATCAACATAAACCTCAAGTTATACTGATAATTTGGAATTTCCTGATTCCAGTAAGGCGGTTATAATGGACAAATAATCTCTTAATACAGTAGAACGTTGATAATCCGGCATTCTGAAAGCCGGCAACTCCCTAAAACAGGAAGAGGTCAAAATATTACATTCAAATTTACACTTCATTTATTTTTAAGTAATAACACTTACTTCTCTCTATTTATTTTTACACATAAATCGTGTTAAATAACAATAAAATAAAAACTATTTCGGATAAATAAAACAACATTGGTAAAGTTAGGCTAGGCTTCTAAATACCAGCAAACTCCGAAATCCGGGAAGTGCTTGGGTCCCAATTTAACTGGTTCCCTCTGTAATTAATAACCAACCAAGACTGGAGAGTTAGGTGATGCTCAATATGTATGAGTGGTGTCATCTTGGCTGTTCATCCACTACTGTTTGTGGGGACGCTGCTGTGCGCAATTGGCTGCCGAGTCAATTCACTTTACTGTATATTCTGTGAAGCGCGTTGAGACACAGTTTAGAAGACGCGATAAGGCGCTATGTCAAATGCAAGGATTATTATTATTAATAACACTCTTGCTCTGGTCAGAAACATTTTGGATTCAAGATACCAGATTTAGATCATAATCCAGTCTGATGTTGCAGTGTAACACTGGGGGAAATGCACGAATGCGACATTGTGAAGACGATACACCTTGGATTAGACAATAAAACAATTCCAAGGTCCGATTGGCCTGGTTTGGTCGATTAAAGATCGCACTGTTCGAAAAGAGAAGTGAGTTTCTCCCAGTGACTTGACCAATTACCTCCGGATAAATCATTGCTAACAAGAGTGTTTCTTTTGTGGGATATTACTACGCACAAATATGTTGTTATTTGGCAACAAATACACAGGTCATGACACTTGACAATTACCTTTGCGATAGCTTCGAGGTCATAACAACAACAACTTTCATTTACATAGCGCCCCCTCATGCAGGCTGGCATCCCAGAGCGCTCATAAATTCTATGTCAAACACAAGGATTATGATGGTGCGCTTGTTCAGAAATGTTTACACTGTTTATTTTGGAGACAAATGTACAATATGTCAGAAAATTATTGATCAATAATGTTAAATTGTGTGATTGATATTTCAACGTTTCCATGAAAATCATGCCACGCTTTGGATCATGCCACACAGCTGCCCGTACATACCATATAAGGAGTGGTTCCATCCATCTTTCTGTGCTTTCTTAAAGTAACATAAGAAGCAATTGTGGCAGATTCAGGCATCGGTGATTTGGTTCTCGGAGGAACTATACCCACTGGAAAAGGCATACCTGCAAAAATATCAAAGCATGATCAATTGAGATTAGCCTTTCTGTTGAAGTGTTCAAAGACCAACTCCTGTGTTACCTATAAAGTAATCATACATCAATCTAAACATTAATAATAATAAGCATTGCTTTTGATACGGTGCTTTTCACGTCTTCATTAACTTAAAAACCTATGGCTTTGGGCTCTTTAATCCAACAGTTTAATTATGAACTCAGACCCTGTTGTTCAACTTAGTGTTTTCAGTGTCTGAAACAGATGTTACAGGCTGGATCCACAACCAATAATGTTTTTTTTAAAGAGTCACAGCATCACAAATTCTATCAAATATTTGAGACAGAGAGTGGGAGTCGCAAGCCAGTAAATCTATCTGCAAGGGCTCAAAGTAGAGTGAAGTCCACTGTACTTGGAAGTCATAGACTTCATAGATCAAACCACCTTTTCTCATTCAATGTTTCACCTCAAGCTCTTATTTTCCTAAACCCTACTGTATCATACTGAGTCATTTCCTACCACAGCCGGGTTAATAAGATGGTGTGGTCAACAGTGTGACTGAATCAACTAATATAAAGAGGATCAATAATGAAAGCCGATAGCAAGCTGTGGGGTTTTAGCTGGTTAGACTCCAACAGTTACCCCTTGACACACCTTGGCGTCTCCAAGCCTTAGCTCTTAGTTACACTCTGACACACACACTGCGGTCCCCAAGATCTTGCCAACCTGCATTTAGTATTTTCTAGAATAAGGTAAATATGATGTGTCCCTCCAGGGAGATAGAGAAAGATTGAGATGGAGTGCGCCCAATTGAAATGACTCTGAACTTTCCATGTGTAGGTGGGAGGCATGGAATTCTCAGCTTGGCTTGGAAACGCCTAAGCAACAGTGATGGGTTTCCACATGCGTCAGACACCCGGCTGACCAAAATATAATGACAATGCATGAGGTCAGAGTTTGCTCTGTGGATGTGGAACAACTGAGGCACAACATGGCAGGTTTATGGTAAACTGTGAATTTTCAAGCTGACTTTCTGGTAATTTGGGGTATTTTATCACATTGCCTTGACTTTAGTTATGTAAGCAATGATAAAATACAGGATGTAATTGTAGCACTGACCTTTAGATGTTCCACTTTCTTTATCATTAACGCCTTCTGACTTTTCATCCACATTTGACTCATCAACTTCTGTGACTGTTGTAAGCTCTGGTTCACTCTTGTAAAGTCGATAATCAGGGCCCTTTTGTTGCAAAGAACACTGATTAATACAGTATTTGTCTCGTAGTTTCGTTAAAACAATTCTTAAGAGTCAAACCAAATTAGTCTTTCTCATGAAATGCTATCCATTAATGTAAATACAGGAATGTTGTTTGAGAAACATTTTAATAATAGAATTTATAGGGTTTAAATAAGATACCATACATGGGAGAAAACAAGAGATCAATTGCAAAGGATGTTTATTCAAAACAATGCTAAAAACTGGGTTCTTAATTTACTCTATGTGAAATCTCAAATGAATAAATTATTAGATAAATAATCAGATTATGACTTACTATTTCTGATTTTGTTACATTTTCAATTACATTGTGATTGCTATTACAAATCTCTAACTTTTAACTACCTAATTTTAAAGAAAGATCGAAAGAAAGTCTTCCACTGATATTAAAAGATTCAAAATCTACTAAAGCCTTTGAACCCTTGAGTTAATAAGCATCTTGCTGATTGAGATAATCAGTAATTCAATATAATAAGCTTAATAAAGGAGCTGCCTAGCCAAAATCTAATTGACAAATAGAATACGGTGATTTCCAATTTGGTAAAATATGTAAAGGCTTTTTTTCAATAGAAAAATAAAAAGCATTGAATTAAAGAACCCCCAAAGAAACCCTCATAACGCTGCTGATTTTAGCACAACGATCAGAATACATTAGATTCAAGCTAGACATTTTTACAGCATAAATTCCCACCATTATTTCCCTGTCAGAAAATCACACAATTCTCCCAGATAATTACAGAGCTTGGGAACGATCAGGCAAAGGCACATTATCCAAATTTAAAAAAAATTCTGGCATTTAAGTGTATTAAATCAACAAAAAAAATCAAAAAACATTTAGCGTTGTTAATTTTAAAGAGCATTCATTCTATTTATATCACAATTATGTAAGGTAGCTCCTGTACAGTTATTTCATCATTAATGCATCATATGAATGATAAATAAAATTCTGAACAATTAAATGGAATGTCAAAAGAAAATTGAATTTCTTTCAATTAAAACATGACGTGAAGGAAAATAACGGTTGTAATGGAAACAAAAACAGATGGGGGAGAGGGAGGGGAAAACAGAAAAACAAAATCAGGGGGAGGGGAAATGTTATTTGGGAAATGTGGCAAACCATCAATAGTCAGCCACTTACAGAATACGCTTCATTATTTGGATATTCCTGTTCAGTCTTCGGTTCACCTGGTGGATGTACCAGCTCTCCAGCAGAATAGGGCCAGAGACTGCTCTCACTGGGAAGAGGGGGAACTGTGGGAGCCGTCTCTGTCAAGTCATATAAGTGGGGGAGAGGAGGACGAGGAGGGGCTGCTTCCCCTTCCTAAAGAGTGCAAGATGCCCACCACATAGTAAATGCGTTACACAGTCTTGAGAGGCGAAATAAATCTCACCACTTTCTCTTAATCACACGGTTCGCTTATCAAACATTTCATTCACAATCCCACTTAAAAGTGTGTGTCGTAAAAATATATATACTGTACACACACCGTTCACTGAAAGACAACTGAAAACACATTCTTCCTCACAATTCCCTTTTTCATTCTTCACACATCGCAACGGAAAATGAATGTGTTTCCTCAGAAAAACAAAGCAGCTGTATTTATTGAAGTTTCAGTCAGCAGCAGACAATTATCAATATTATAGTGAACTCTATTGACATTGTAACACTCAGAAAATGAGTGACCCTTTGATCAAACACTCACCTCATTCCTGTACCTCAGCACAGAGAAAGAATCAGACAGTGGCTCACAATCATCTGGGAGAGGAAAAAAAGATTTATAGATACTCTCCAGTAAAGAGCTGACATTTCACAAAACCTTAACATAATGTTATAAATAATAGCAATCAAATTGCTTTGAATTTTCCAGTCAAGGTACTCTGCCTCTACCCTCTGGAACTCCATCTCACAGTGCCTATGCCTCGCTCTCTCCTATGCCTCCTTCAAGACCCTCTTCTTTAATCCGATCAACCTCCTATACTCCCTGCCTTCCACCCTCCCCGATCCCGACCCCAGCTCGGGTACAAAGTACTGATTGTTCAGCGCCTTGGGGCGTCCTCCTGATGTGAAACGCGCTATACAAATGTAATTTTGTCGTGGTTGTAGAAGCAGTCTGTGGAACTGTGCATTTTACAGTTGTATAAAACAACATTAATTGCACTGCAAAAAAGCTTTGCTATGCAGAGCTAAAATGATCAGGATCAAAGTGCATTGTACTTTTTGCATCCTCGCTCTGACTGGTGCTTTGAGCATATCATTTTGAACAAATGACTCAATGGTGAAATAGGTGAAAAACCCAAAAAGCCAAACCAGTCATACCATTCCAACCTTTCTAGATTTGCTCTCTTTTTTTAAGAAGAGCAACTGAAATGTCTTGCACAACCAAAAGATCTTATGAGCAAGGAATGAAATGAGATATGTACACTTGTTGCCCTAGAAATTCAGAAAAGTGATCCCACAAACTAAAGCTCATTCTTCCTTGATTTTCTCCTTTATTCCCTTTCTCTTCCTCTCGCACGGTTCACCCATGCACAGATTCGCACCATTATTCCAAGAATGTTGAGTCCTTGATCTGTCAATGTCTATCTAAACAGCCATGAGGAGCTGCAGAATTGTGGTCAGGGAATATTCTTCAGTTTTTGTACACGTTCAGTCTCCTGTGCTTGAAGCTAACCCGAACAACACAGTTAATATCCCAAACCATGGGATAAGCATTTATATCGATGAAAACACCTTACTTGAGCAGAACAACTTGTATTGATACAGCGTCCTTCAAATGGGACAACATCTCAGAGGGATAAAAGTGATACTGACTAGGACAGCAATACGTTATCGAACGTTATGATTTTGTTTTTGAAAAAGCAAAAGGGTCTCAAAGAGAAGCGGTTTGTGCAATTGAAGAGTTTCCAAGGGATGGGGGAAAATGTCTTTGTTTTCCCTAACAATTTCTATTCAAAATCAGTCCTGAGTCATTGGTTATTTACGCCTAAACAGCTGCCTCTCTGGTTTACTCTGCCAGTACTGTTAACGAAAAGATCTACAGAGAAATCCAAATGTGTGCGAAATGCTAATGGGAGAGAAGTATTGTATTTTATCGATTGTCACCTTCTAGTTTATTTGGTTTAATGGGAATCAAAAAAGTTTGGTTTTGCACATTAATTTATAATTAATTTATAACTTAACTAATATTGCAGCAGCATTTTTCACAAAGAAACAAACAGGACAACCTCTTTTGTGCAGGACTGGTAACAATTGCCCCAATTTTTTTTTACTGATCACTTTTACTGAAAAATAACAAACTTGCAGTTGCATTATAGTTGCATCCTGGATTGAATGAAATATATTGAGTTAGCATTTACCTGTATTACTACTTGGGTCAAGGGAACTTCTTTGCTGTTTGTTTTTACTCAGTCCTTCCATTACATCCTGAATTCGCCATAGCTCTTTCTGGATTTGCGAATGTTGTTGGGCAGTTAACTCAGTCTTAAGAGAAAATACAAGCACTAATGATTATGAGTATATATATATATATATATATATATATGAATACAGAAACAATTCTGGAATTGATAACATTCATAGTAGTTTAATTCTGCACCTCCAATCAGAATAGTATTAATATTAAGCTATGATTTGAATACTTATCTTCAGTTTGCCGTTTACAGTGATCTGAAATAAATCATGTAAGCGTAATGTATAGTTTCGCAGTAATGTATACTGATAAACAAAGTAAATCAATTCATTACCAAATCTTTTAAAAAGGCACAAGTACAAGTGAGAAACCAGATATTTTTTGTCAAAAGTGAGTCAGTACCTCAATTCCTTCAAGCCGGTCCAATTGCTCTTTTAACTGATTTTGTGCAAAAGTAACATCATACTCTAATTTATCGTACTCACTCCATCCCCGTTCCAGTTCCTAAAATCGACAAATACATTGTTTAAGTATCAGGATGAAAAAGTCAATGATAATAGTTCTCGATTGAGTTCCTACCAATTCATTCTCAAAGAGGCCTGTAATCTGTAAGTCTTTGTGCATCTTGCTCCCAGGCCACTAACTGCCTGTCACTTTGATGGCCAGGTGCTGAGCAGGATGCTGGATTAGCAAATAGTGACTAGACCTCAGGTGATTCGTACACCGAGTACAGTCCATTATTCTCATAGCCCCCAACCTGAAGGTCCAGAAAAGTCAGAAAATTCACACGGGGTGAACCGCGAGTATAATGTCACTTCTGTGAAACACACATTAGTATATTATCATGATTGTAAAACATATTCTTAAGCACAGTACAGCATTACTAGAAAAAATTTACCCCCATGTAACATAATACATTGAATATTACCAGCTGCTCAATTTGAGGGAGTGGGGTGGGTGGGGAGTTCGAGGTGCAAATTGTAATTGTGAAGGATAAGCAATAAATCAAAAGGTACCGACTTACGGTCGTTGCCCTCGACACCTCCCGACAAGTGCTGAGCAAACCATTCTGTAAGACGTCTCTTTGGATGGCTACACTTTGGACCACATTTGGCTTGTCTGGATTCATCTCAATCTCCTGACTAGCTGCAAGCAATGCCTGCTCCAGAGTATGCTGTGGGAACGAAGCAGTAGGCATATGGTTTAGACAGGGTTCTATTTATTGGGCTTGTGCGTAAAACGTATAAAAGCTCAAGGAATCAAAAAACTGCTCACTTTTTCCTTGTGCAGCTGTTGCAATTTTTCTTCTTGTTCATGAAGCACTTTACCCTGCTCACACAGTTGGCTAAGCTTAGCCTGAAAAGGAAACCACAAAAAAGAGATATGTTGTTTCTCTTAAGTAATATCACACTTCATAAACACGATTTGCCATGTGCAAATTAGCTGCAATGTTTGTCGCAAAATATACAGTCAATACTTTTTAGAGTATGTTCTGTGAAGTGCTTTGAGACATCTCAAGGACATGATGAGGTGCTATATCAAACGCAAGTATTGTTATTTATTAGAAAGTAGTTTCCTATATATTACAGATTAACATTAAGAAAACCAAGCATCTGGGAATGTAACCTCTTGTAGCAGTTTACGGTATCATAGTAATTAATGCACTGCATAGTTTATTTATTGCAAAATTACTGCCAGGAAAAAGTAACTGCCACTAACAGAAACCTACAGAACCTGGCAAATATTATGCTAAATACCCACAGTTTTATTACCACCCCCCCACATCATGCCGCCACTCACATGAACTGAACTCTGCTGCCCCCCATCATCTTTAACAGTGTGTAAGTAGAACACAAATGTTTCAGGCACCATCAAAGTGCTGACTGGCAGGGAGTTTAAGGCTGCCACCAACCTCGGGATTCTGCCAATGGCTGTAATCACTTCAACATTCTGAGATGAGGAGATTGCTCAACTAATTTAAGCTACCGCTCACTGGCAGCTATCTGCTTTACATTTACTGTAATTTTCACCAGGGTCACATGTTGCCAAACATATGTGCAATAAAAATTAAAATCAGCTTTAGGATTTTCATTGTTCGTAGTGGAGCAATAAGGCATAAAAACAACAATGGTAGCCAATAGAATAATAATAATAATCCTTGCATTTGATATAGCACTTTTCACGTCTTCCAGGGGTCTCAAAGTGCTTCACAGAATATACTGTAAAGTGAATTGACTAGATTTGTTAGCGAAGCACGGCAGCCAATTGTGCACAGCAGTGTCCCACAAACAGTCATGGATTGAAACAATCAATTTATTTATTTATTTTTGCTTGAGGGATTATCAGGCGTGTGGAGTAAGGAAACTTTGCCCAAGGTTTCGCCCTGAATATGGTTTTACCCTGAATCTAATGAGAGACAGAAACAGACAGAAAATATGTCCAAAGCTGAAAATAATTGAAGATAACAGCTCTATTTCTATATGAAATTGGTCCTAGTTATAACCAACGTATGGCTGCTAGGCTGCTAGGCTTTAGAAACATCTTTCCTCCTCTATTAACTAATAGACCTTTTAGTGGGATTAGAAATTATTTTAATGAGTGTATAATAACCATATTCTACAGAGTTCAATTTGATGGCTTAAACGAACATATTTTATGCAGTTTTCTAGGTATAAATATACACTTAATTCACTTCACCAGTATATTCTGTGAGACGTCTAGAAGACGTGAAAAAGCTTTATCAAATGGAAGGATTATTATTATTATTAATTGGGGAGAAAAGTCAGATAAACTTGAATGCTTTCCTGAAATACATACTAAGCTTTCCATTGTGAAATCCCAATAAGGAATCTTATATATCAAATGCAACGATGATTATTATTATTAATATTTTTTTAAAATTCACAATCCTGACTGAACTGTAAAATCATGTTCAGCATTCAGCCAAAGAAACCTGGTGAGCCAGGATTCAAATAACAAAGACAACTGTTGCGAATCTGTTAAAACACGTTCATTGTAATTTACCGTGATGCGATTTTCCACCAGGTACAGACGTTAAGGTGGTAAAAATAGAAATAAATTCTTTCACGTACATCAATATCCAGATCTTCGGTTCCGTAGTTGTACAAGGCTTCTCTGCATTCCTCCTGCTGAGCCATCTACAATGACACAAATAATAAAATAGCACTAAAATCTCCAAGGGTTGCCCGAAGAATTAACGTTCTCCTATTTAGGAATTTTTAAACTACTTGCATGTCTCAAATAAAACGAAAGCAAAGGTAAATCATGTACTACTGGAACAAAGAAATCAAAATGTTTCAAAAACATATTCGTGCCCTTTAACAAGAGAATTCCAGTATGGTGAAGAGAAATAAGCCTATTTTCCCTCAGAAAGTATTTGTACAATCAATGCCAAGCAGCTAGAAGCCTGGTAACAATTTATAACACAATTATTTTGAAAATCAATGAGCAGTAATACGTACAAAAATAGTAAACAGCGAATTACCAAATATTGTTTAACAGAAATAAACCTGCCAATTCCATTTTAGCTCTATAAGCAGGCAGCAGTAAAGTATCATTGCTTTAAAGAATTCTTTCGTCTTTGGTCAACAATGAGGAATTGATGTGGTCAACTATCTTATTTACAATCAGCAACTATTACGTGTGCATGAACTTCTATCATGTATTGTTAAATAAACTGTGGGGCTAAACAATTCATAAACCCTAAATCTAGCCTCCTTTAGAATTGAGATGACCTCACAAATGTCAACTCCAATGCTTATTGCATGTATTTTGAATTGGTGGGTCAGCTGAAAAGACCCGAATTTTAAATTAAATCATATTTTAAGTCATCGCTGAAAACAGAAAAGCACTGATAATAATGAGAAATCTTTTCACAATTTAGTCATCCATGGTTTGCTCTTCTCAAGATCATGTTAATGAACACATTCATGAATATATTTATCAAATCAAACCAGCATCTGAATACAATACTACATAAATAAGCGAAGATTTCAAAATGCACAGTGGAATCTTACATTCTTGCCCCTTGCCTCTCCACCTTCAAATCTGCGTTTAGACCTAACTCTTCAACCACACTTAGGCTATGTGAAGCACTTTGAGATGTCATCCTAACATAAAAGGCACTCTATAAACATAAATTGCCGTTGATTCAAAGTTGTGGGTTTAAGCTATGTCAGGACTGTAAAGTCACAGTCCAGACTGGGTGAGTTCTGCATTGGCGGAGGTGTCATCCTTTGGATGAGGCATTAAAACAAGGTTCCGTTACCTATAGTTGGACATTTAAGATCATATAAGACTATACAAGGAATAGAAGGTTTCCCCAGGAGTCCAGTAAGCAAACAATTCTCTACACAAAATGGTCACTTACTCAATGGGTGTTTGCAGGACCCTGCTGTGTGCAAAATGGTCATATTTTTGTGCAAATAGTCTGGACAGTTACTTGCAAAGATCTTTGAGTCTTATTGGCACAATGTTAAACTCAAGGATTATCTGACCAGAATTATTATCAAACATTTCAAAGAAAGACACCTTAGCAATCGAACCAAATTTTAAAACTGGTGACCATCAACTACACACTCTGTCCTTATTACACTTTGGCAATTAAGAACTTCTGAAATGCTTATCCTACCTTGTCCAGTGTATCAGATGGACTTCCATCACACCACAATGATTTTAGAGGTTTAAAAATGCATCTTAAAATACAACAGTATATAACTGAATATGAATGTTAGAAGAAAAAAAACTTGCTGTTCCCAGTGACGGAATACCACTTGGATCTCTAGCTGTACCAGTCTCAGAATTTGACAATTAAGCAATTGTATTAAACTTCCATACATTCATTGGTGAAAGGATTAACAATGACCTAAAACCTAAGTGAATGCTTAAAAGCATCAGAGAATACATGCACCTTGGACAGAGACTTATCAGACATAATACAATCAATAAGCACCAACTGAGAACAAGGACTACAATTTCTGCTGTCAGGTACAACATTGAAGCATGCTGCCATTGCCATAACCAGCATGCAGGAACATTCGGGAATATTTTAAGAAACGCACATTAGGGAAGCACAATGTCAAGTTCAGATTACCTCATGGAATACATTTAGGATGTAGGAGTGCAAGTTGATACATAAATAAATGAGTAAGCAACAGTGCTGTTTTTATACTTTAATATTTTATAGAGCGATTACTTTTGTTCTTCCTGCAAGTGACACATTGTAATGTCAACACAGTGACAATCGGAAACCTTTGCAAAAGAACTGTAGCCAAACTTCTGTAACCGCAGAATTGAAGACAGACCCACATTTCAAGATGCCATAAACCTATTTACCCATTAACTCTAGTTTGATTTGCTACTGCATAAAGTGGCAGTATTCTTTTTCATTCGTTTAGTTTAAATTCTGGCTTTACCCATGAGTTTACAACCAAACAGCAGTCTGGCAGTAAGTACTCTATGCAATTTCAAAACCAGAAGTATAAAATCTGGGCACATCTTCAGTAGACAGTGCAGTAAAGTAAAGCATAAAGTATTTGGGGATGGCAAAAGAAGCCATGCCTATAACTGTTGCAGCATGATAAAAATGCATGGATGAATGTCACTGACTATAGATAAAACATTAGGGTATGAGTTAATCGTGAAACTCAAAGCTGCCATAGACAGGGTTTTGTGATTAAGCAAAGCAACCAATATCCAAGACCTTACTTGCTTGTAAACTTGAGGCCTTGGTGCCGAATTCTCAATCATAGTGTGAACCGTGGTGATTAAAGGTTCATTTTCTTTCATCTATTTCAAATCAGGAGGAGCATACAGTAAACATCAGTTTACAGCATGGCTGGATTTAAAAGATGAAACAGTGATTATAGCTCCTGCTTTTTAAGAATAGATAGCAAAGCCTTTTGTAAGCATTTATACACCAAACGAAAAGGTTACTGTGAGCAATTTTAACCAGGAAGCAAATCAGAGAAAGGAAGTCAGTTTTGACAAGTCTGACCATGAAATCCAGGGACTATGCATTGGGAGTTAATGCAAAAATCCCGTGAGATTAATTTGTACCTCAGTAACCGTTTGCATTATATATAGAAAAAAATAACCAGTGCCATCTTCAGCACAAGTATGAGCACTGAGGGGAAACGCTTGAAACTCAAGGCAATTTCCCCCATGGTAAGAGGTAAAATATGCAACTTTTAGCTTGATATTTTATACCTTTAGTTGTGCGCAATTCAGATTAGAAATGATCAATTGCCTTTATGGAGCTGTAACTGATTCATGAATATCATTTCTTACAACAACAACATATTGCATGTATAACACGCCTTTCACGTCAGGAGGACGTCCCCAGGCGCTGGACAGTCGAGAGTTTGCAGAGATAGCACAGTCAAGCCCGGATGTGAGAAAAGCATTGAATAGGGTCTCGGCGGCCCGAGGGGAGGGACAGAAGTGGAGATGAGCAATGCTGTGGAGGTGGGGGAAGGCGGAATGGGTCAAGGCATGGATGTGAGGTTTAAAGGACAGTTGAGAGTCGAACAAGATTCTGATTTGGGACCTGAGGAAGTTCATCATTTCCTCGCATTTGGAGGTGGAGGAAAGGATGGGCAGGGAATGGGGAGGCGAGCAAAGGAGCGAAGTGTTCAAAGGAGGGAAGGTTCTGGAGGACTAAGGGGACAGACCAAAGGGAGACCTGAAGGTGTGAGCCGTGCCAAGGCCATGATGGTTGGGTCATGGGGTACAATGGGAGGTGTAACCTGGGCCCAGTGAGGAAGGGGTGGGGGAAGGTGTCAAAGTGGGGGCATGATCCAGGTTCAGTGAGAGTGAGGATATCAATGTTTTCATTGATGAAGGACTTGCTGCAGACAGAAGAGACATTTTGCAGGGCGACGTGGAGGGGTCAGGAAGCAGAGGAGTTTGCAGGACGGAATGAGGGGGGTGGTAATGGGGTGGAGTGGGTATTGGATTAGTGCTGGCGTGACAATTACCTCCAACGAGAGCCAGATGTTTATCAACAGAACGACTTGATTTGCAGTTAAAAGCAGAAAGCTATTCTATTGGATCACCATGAAATCATAAATACTATAAAAAGAGATACAAGCACACTCGATTGCCTTTTAATTCCTCGATTGTTGGGAGGTTGAAATTTGTAAAGAAACTCCTCAACAATGAGGAGATGAGGTAGAGTGAAGTCTACGGATGGGATAATTGAGGAGATTTCCGCAGCTTCCAGGCTGCTCATGAGTCTGATACACAGTGTGGAAGCACCAACCATAAATCACGGTGAGGATTAAGACATGCGAGTAAGGTGCATAAGTAGCTCTTTATAACATTAGACGTTAGTGCAAACCCGCTGAACGCCATCACCCTCGAGATAATGCAGTTAATATTTAAATAAATAACACTGGCAAACACAATTGCAAAATTTTAACTGTTGTAAAGACTATATTTCATCTATTGACTTTTTATGCTCAACAAGAAACTGCAGTTCACTGCTTTCCAAAATGGCCAAGTTATTTTTTTTACAGGCACCACACAGCTGGCTTGGATTTCAGGCAAGCAAGGATTTGCTAACGGAGATGTATTGAATTAAGACACAATATTTTATTTGAAAAGATAAAAATGCCAGGTCAAAATTAATTCAATAAAGGTTAAGCCTTGATTAATAATCATTCAGCTAAGCAATTTCCCAAACCTTTTTGATTAAATTATTATTTTGCCATTAAACTCATTTTAAGATAATTAAATGACTTGTAAGAATTTCTCACTGTTACTAATAGCATCTGATTGGCTCAATGGAGGAAGAATGATTAAAAAGCTCATTGAATCAAATCATTTTTGGATTATTTACTGACTATAGAACTGAATATAGATATAACATTAAGTTTTTGGCTTAGTTTCTTTTCTGGAGTCCTGTAGCTCTTGCCTCACAAGCAAAAGGACCTGAGTTCAATTCCCAGACAGGGTGAAACATTGGGCAAGTTTCCTCGCTCCACATGCCTGTTTACCAAGCAGTTTCCCAGTTGTTAGTCAATGATCAGATTGCTTTTCGGGATAATAATTCCATAAGAAAATAATAATTTGGTCACTCAATCCATGACTGTTGGTGAGGCACTGCAGTGCTTGATTGGCTACCGTGTTTCGACCACAAAATATACAGGCAATTCACTTTACAGTATGTTCTGTGAAGCATTTTGAGACGTCTCAACGACATGATCAAATGACTATATCAAATGCAAGGATTATTATTATTATTATAAACATAAGGATTTGTTGAGAGTGGAAGCCTCTCAAGAAACAAATAAAAAACGAAATGATAATCAAACTGATAATCAAAATCATTTCCGTTTGGCATCAAGGTTACTTGTCACCGGGTTAGTTAAGGAATATAAAAGTACTTTTGTATCCCTGAAATCAGGAAACTAAAGAAAACTCATTGCTAGTACAATATTCCCACCTGGTAGTCCAAATACATGAGGTTTCTTTGAAGGTGATGAGAGAGGATATCATTCTAACAGGCAGCAATAAATAAGAACAAAGAATGTAAGAAGGAAAAGGAGTAACAGCAACAATAAAGCACCAGAGATAAAGTAGTCATTTAGAAAGCTCAGGAGTTACAGGAAAGACAGATTACTTTTCACCCACACTACAAGGTTGCATTTGTATAGCTCCATTTGTATAGCCAAAGATAGGTTTCTTTGAAACATGCACGAATCAGCCATGAGCAAAAGATGCTGTAAAATGAATACTTCACCAGTCAAAGGCAAACAGGCTACTTGACCGATGATTTGTTATGGTTAATATGAAATGCGCGCTCAACACACAAATATGGATTTTGTCAGTGTTTTAGTACTAAAGCTATAAAAATAAATATATTCTGCTGTAATTAAAAAAAATCTCCTACATGTATTTTATTAAACATGTATTTGCATAAATAACAAATATTTCAGGGATGAGGAGAGTTCAGTGATATCTCGATTGTTATTCATATATTAACAAACTAGCACTATATATTAACTAGTGCTAACTTTTCACCTAAAATCAAATTAAAACACCACTGTCTACATACAAAACTTATTCCTTCACATAAACAAGATGCATTTTTACAGTATAAGCTGAATTGTTAACATCAATGTGATTTCAAGCTTAAAAAAAGTGTACAGGAGATGAATTATTTGAATATATTGTTATGTAATAAACTGTTTGGACTTCACAATGATATGGTGTCACGTATAAGGTAAGGAACCTTCACATAACCAAAAAATATGTAGATTAAAAATAAATTCTAATGGAATTTGAAATAAATCAGAAATAAATGATGGGACATGAGCACTGTCTACATCGGTCAGTCACAGATGATCAGGTTATAGACAATGGTGATGGTGTGTGACAGAGATGATCTTACAGCTGACCTTTGGGTTTGCGTCACTGAGATTCAGTTGCACGAGCTGTGCTAATGTGTGTTCCCGGATGCTGTTCAGTTCTGCTTGTTGCCTTCTCAGCTTGATAAGGAGCAGGGTCAGCTCCTCTGGCTGCAGGTATGCAGTTTGGGGAGGGAGCCACAGGGGGAGGGAGGGAGGGGAGGGGGGTGGGGGGAAGACACATTAATTTCACACCGAAGCAACAAGAGAGGAAACTGTTCTCACATGGCCATTTAGTGAAACTGACAGCAACAGAGAGTAATAATAATATGTAGCAGACATGTATAACCTAATCTTCACACTGGGCACATATCACAGCTGTTGAGGTAAATGAGGTTAAACACACCAATTCAATACTAAAAAGTTTAATTAACAGTTGGGTTATTTTATGCAAAATACAGTACTTGAATATAAACAGCATGCAGGCTTTTAGCTCAAACGATTCTCTTGCTCGTGTACATTTTACACGGATTTGCACGTACAAAAACAACCACCAGGGTGCTCGCATGTACGCACGCACACACACTCTGCCAAAACACATTGAGATTCTTAACTTCTCCAGACATATGCCAGAGATTGTCATATGCAGTCTATCAGAAATTATTCAAGCGCAGCTGCTCCAAGGAAGATTTTATTTTTGGCTGAACAGCAACAGAACCAGTTATGCTTTTCACTGACATGTACCCCTTGTAAAAATTTGCAACAAAAAAAACTCCATAATCTTCAATTTCACTGGTAAAATGTATCATTTTAGTTCGCTCCAAACTTAAAACATATTTCTGGAAAGAAAAGTAATCCATTCTTCCTTTAAAATAGATTTCAGATTTTGTGCCCTTTCAATTTTTTTTGAACTATACATAAAGAAACAATTATGAATAAAAACAGTCTTCAGAGCTCATAAAATTTGGATGTGTACAAAATAATATCCAAACATAAAATCCAGCTTTCATTCCACTACCTCAACTAACACTTCTACATCATGTATCTTCAAACTTTATCACAGTAAGCCTCCCTAAGATAAGAAAAAAACTATTACATCTGCCCACATGGAAGAAAAAAGTACAGGTTCAATTCCTGTGAAAGGCAAAATCTAAGGCAAGTTTCTTCACTGCACATGACTGTTTATCTAGCAGTAAATAGGAACCCGGTTGTTAGTCGATTGGTGGTTCACTTTCCGGGGGTAATAATCCATTCCAAAAATAATAACAATGTGACCGGCCACTCAATCCACAACTGTTTGTGGGACACTGCTGTGTGCAATTGGCTGCTGCATTTAATCCATTACACACTCAATTCATTTTACAATTTATTCTGCCAAACGCTTTGTGATGTCTCAATGACATGCATGATAAAGCGCTGTATCAAGTGCAAGGATTATTATTACAATAATCCTTCCCGGTGAGCATGGGAAGAGGCTGGCTGTGGGGCACACGCACTCTCGAGCCTCGCGAGATTCAATTCAAACCATTCTCAGGAGGCTGAAACAGCCCGCACACAGCCCAGCTGCTTCCCTGCTCCAATTCAATGGGAAGCAGCTGGCCATGAAGGTACATATGTGTGCACGCGTGTGAGACAGGCCTCTCTCAAGGTTAATGTAACTGGCAAACACCCCTAACACGCGCCTGCGCCCCACAGCATCTGTGCTCTACAACATAAAGATCAAGTAGATTAGGGTGGTCCGATACAGGTCAGGGCGAAATCTTGGGCAAGTTTCCTTACTCCACACGCCTAAAAGTAATCCCTCAAACAAAAAACTCCCCAATAATAAATTGGTCATTTCAATCCACGACTGTTTTTGGGGACACTGCTGTGCGCAATTGGTTGCTGTGTTTAGCCCACAAATATACAGTCAATTCACTTTACAGTATATTCTGTGAAGCGCTTTGAGACGTCTAAAAGACGTGAAAAGCACTATATGAAATGCAAGAATTATTATTATTACATCCGCCTTCCCCCCAGCCCCCACCACTCCCATTTTATCTGGCCTGCCCGCTCCTTCCTTAAACTGTAAATGCTATGTTTCTGGAAGGGAAACACAAAATTATGACTTCTGGGGCCCGCAGGCGTTTGTCAACTAGGGCATTCAACCCCCAGCAGCCAAAAGGTTAGACCACACTGACGTAGGCTATTTTCATCAACTGATGAGCAAAGGCTGAAACACATTCCATCAGTGGACCACCAGAGGTCAGATGTGCAAGGCTCATTACTAGGAAAGTAAAGAGACCTGACTACAAATACCACTCTATTATCGTAAAGCCAAGCAAAAAAGAGAGAATTGCACGCACACACTCACTCTCGCACTAACTAGTTTTATGAGTCACTCACCACCTTAAGCGAGCTAAACAAAATGCAGCTGTCAAAAGTTGGGAGACAATGATGGATAATCTCTGTATCTTTGTAAAGATTTCTATAAGATTGTTCTTAAATGACATGGAATTCACCCATGTATAGCACCAGATGCCCTTTTAACATCTTCAGTAAAGCTTCCAATCTATACATATTTTCTTGATTACAGTCCTCTTGTAAAACCGTGAAAGCAGTTTTGGGCAAGCTTAAAGCTCATTACTTCTTCAAACGTAGAGACGCCTGTTACCTAATTCAATACAGTAAAGTCAACTATCAACACAGATTGGTCCCATTCCCAATGAGCAATCAGTGGGTATAACTGGGCACCACATAAAATCTAAATTGGAGAGAGAGCTAATTAAAAACAAGTTCAACGAAAAGATATATTGTAAAAGTAGTACCACACCATGGTATTTCCTTTCTCTATCTGACTCTCTTTCTTTGGAGTCTTTCTTTCTCTTATGAATCTCACTAACTTGCTATCTCTTGATGTCTACTTCGATGATTATCTCTCTCTTTCCAACTCCAATTCCACAATGTACAAAAGTTTTAAAAAAACATTTGAACTTTTAGGGAATTGTTGTTCAACATAATAGTCAGTCATCAAATCTGAAATATGAGTTCGAGAGCAATTTCTAATTCATGGATTTTCATTTCATTCCAATAATTCAAGAACTATTTCCAGTGATTCAATGCAGCCTGTAAATGTGGGATTAATGGAGGATAGAGAAGCAACGTTAATGATTAATGAGACTACTGCAAATAAATCTAAGTGATTTATGGTGCATGTATTGGGCGATTGTACAATTTGTGGAAATAAGGCTTATGTGAGTTTTACCATATCAGACTTCTGCAGTTCATGTATCAATCATCACCACTAGAGGGTGGAAGTGCATCAAATGAACTGATCGTTCAGGATAATATAGTGTTTCCAACATTAAAAGGGAGCAAATATAATAATAATAATCCTTGCATTTGATATAGAGCTTTTCACGTCTTCTGGACGTCTTAAAGCGCTTCACAGAATATACTTAAAGTGAATTGACTGTATATATGTGGGCGAAACGTGGCAGCCATTTGCGCACAGCAGTGTCCCACAAACAGTCGTGGATTGAAAATGACCAATTTTATTATAGTTTTTTTTTGGAAGGATTATTATTAGAAATGTGGAGTAAGGAAACTTGCCCAAGGTTTCGCCCTGACCTGGCTGGATTCGAACACAGGTCTCATGCTTGTAAGGTGAATGCTCCAACCACTGAGCTATAGGATTCCACCTATTTATAATATCATCTATTTACAAAAGAAAAGCAGTTCTCTTTCTCGACGCGAATGGTCAACAATCAAATTCTCTAAAGTCCAACAAAATGCAAGGATTTCAAACAAATTAAAGTAGCTCTATCATTAAAACGTTTCCTTTTAATAGCCATATGAAAATAGGGTGTATTAAATAGCACTTTATAGCACAAAATGTGTGGTTGAGAGTGAACAATAAATGAATGTGAGCATTTAGTCAAGGCGCTCAGATCACACCACACAGGACTAAAGCTTCAGCAGTTTACAGATGTCACCTGAAACCGGAGATTAAATTACAGCCTTTTAGGCGCTCTTTCCTTTTGTAATGTATATCCTTATCTTGGGAAACGAAAACAACGTGGAAATTCAAGGCCATTCTGCTGTCATCATTGCATAATATAGTTACACAATCTTCAGGAAGCTCAAAAGAATTATTCTACATTTGGAAGCAACACTGCAGGGCAATTATAAATCACATTATATAATACCCCAATGGCCAGGAGAAGCACTGTTCAGGAATATGCAATTCTAATAAAACTATTGCTTTGCATAAAAGTGCTACCAGAACCAACACAAATTACAAAACAAACGTGAAAGCAGTTTCTGCAAAATAACTAACAATTCAAATCTGCTACACATTTCAAAAGCAGGCTAAACACAAGATCATAATTCGAACTTTATCCATCAACACACAAGTGCTAATAACAGCAGGACTGAGGCCAAACAAAACAGTGCACTTCCACACCAGGTGGCGTCTCAGAGCGCTTCGCAATGGCGGAGCCCGAGGCCGAGCCAGGGGGAGAGATGGACAAACGTAGATATGGAGCATTAAATATAATTTTTATAACAAGTCAACACCTGGGGAATACAATCCTAGCTTTGGGTTACTATAAATTGCTTTAGCTTGGACTCTATCAATGGCTCAGTCGATATAGTCACGATTTAGTAACCTCAACTATACAGGCAGCGTTCAATCTTCAGTTTGTTCTGAATCTTAACGGTGCATCAGGAAGTAGTCTGACCCTGGGGTGAAAGGTCGCTTAGTCTGATCACTATTAAGTCACACCAGCTCGATAATGCATTCACGGATCAACATCTGGGAGAACAAGATATAGCTGTTATATCCCCCTTTCAGCCTGGCAATACTAACTTCCAAACCTCGCATCTGAAGGGTGATCGATTGGGTGAGATACAGAGCATGTCACACAAATCA
Organism: Hydrolagus colliei; assembly: GCA_035084275.1. Lineage (NCBI taxonomy): Eukaryota > Metazoa > Chordata > Chondrichthyes > Chimaeriformes > Chimaeridae > Hydrolagus > Hydrolagus colliei. The sequence goes on along the minus strand of CM068746.1, from coordinate 7,639,588 downwards.
TTTTGCAGAACCAATCAATGCTTTCACAAAAGGAGGGTGAAAAATAGGCAATTAAAAAAAGCTGCACTTTTTGTTCTGACGAAATTAGAATCGAACGAACTGTTACATTCCTTGTAATTCATAACCAACGTAGATTTATCCAGTTACAAGGAAGTGTCAATGCAAAGTAGGTACAGGCTGTTGGACAGTAATTAATTTACAGAGCCAGAAAATTTAAAGAAAAAAGAACTGAAGTTTAATTAGTGCATGCTATGAATAGATACATTGATGACTTTTCCTCAAATCTTTGCACTTCAGAAATAATCCAAAAGAATTAATCAATAATACTCACCGTTTTACCTTGTAAATTCTCGGGATTAACATTGTGTACAGGTATGCCGGCAGGCATTGATCTTCGGTTTGGTGGATAGACAAACTACATATGGTGAAGAGAGAGCAACAGGAGGAAAAAAATAAAAACAGAATAAGATTTTCTCCCTATCCATGTATTATCACAAAATTACATTCATAGAGCACCTTTCACGTGGGGAGGATGTCCCAAGGCACTGAACAGCTCGGTCGGGACCCGAGCAGCAGGGGATGGGTTAGAGTAGGGGCATGGGGAAGGAGAGTAGGAAACGGGGAGAGTTAGGAGTGGAGCAGAAGGCACGGTTGAAGAGGAAGGTCTTGAGATTGGCCTTGAAAGAGGAAAGGGAGGAAGCGAGGCGAAGGGATTGTGGGATGGAGTTCCAGAGTGTGGGGGCAGAAAGGCTGAAAGCCTGGCCACCGATGGTAGGGCGGTTCGGGTGGGGGAGATGGAGCAGGCCTGAGTCTGCTGAACGGAGGGGACGGGCGGGCTGATAGGGAGACAGCAGGTCAGAAAGATAGGCGGAGGCTAGGCCGTGAATAGCCTTGAAAGTGAGGACGAGGATCTTAAATTCGATCCTCTGGGGGACAGAGAGTCAGTGGAGACGGGCGAGGGTGGGAGTGATGTGGACGCGGAGCCTAGTGCGAGAGTTCTAAATAATCTTGCAGATTATTGCAGTTTGCAGCTTGTGATGGGAGGAGCTGGGAAAGGCGACGAGGAAAGAGTTCCTGTGGTCGAGCCTAGGAGAATGCATGGACAAGTGTCTCGGCAGCATGGGGGGGTGAGGTAGTGGCAGAGTCTGGCAATGTTGCGAAGGTGGTGAAAGGCGGTACCAGTCATGGAGCGGATTTGGGGGAGGAAGACAGTTCGGGGTCAAACAAGATGCCCAGATTCCTGACTGGCTTCAAGAGGTGGAGAGTGCAGCCTTGAATGCTGATGTTGCCACACCTGAGGTGCGGAGGCGCAGACGCGAGCCAATCAGGAGGGCCTCCGTCTTGTTGACGTTTAGTTGGAGGAAGTTGTCCCTCGTCCAGGACTCAATGTCGGATAGACATGCAGTCAGAATGCCAGCAGTTCTGGAGTCGAGGGTGGAAGCGGAAAGGTAGAGTTGGGTGTCATCTGCATGCATGTGGAAATTTACTCCATGTCTGCGGATGATGTCACCGACCAGGAGCATGTAGAGGATGAAGAGGAGGGGGCCAAGGACAGAGAACTGGGGAACGCCGTGCGAGATTCTGCGGGGGCTGGAGGAAAAGCCGTTAGAGGAGACAAAGTGAAGGCGGTGTGAGCGATATAACCGGAACCAATCAAGGACAGAGCCTTGAAGATTGAGGTGGGAGAAGAGGCAGTGGAGGAGGATTGCGTGGTGATTAACGACGTGATAAGGGACAGTATCAATTGCAAAATTATTAGACATTCTTTGAAACAAACTATTCCCTAATCGAAGCGAGAGGAAACAAACTGTACAACTCAATTCAACTTTCTCATTGCCTGTGAATGGCTCCATTAATACTTTGGGTTGTTTCCTTAGTAACTGAGGTACATCGACTCAGGCTGCTCTCTCTGTTTTGTAGGAAATCATAACCCTTTCGTTAAAATTATATAATTTAAGGCTCTACTGTGATACGGCATTTCGATGGCACAGTTAAAGTCGCATGAGCCCACACATAATATAATCAATTCACTTTACAGTATATTTTGTGAAGCGCTTGCAGACATCGATAAGATATGAACAGCGCTATATCAAACCCAAGGATTATTATTATGAGTTGGAAAGATTAAATGTAACCAAATGTATCACTTCTTTTGAAACAGATTCTCTTTCATTGCAAAACAGTACTGTACATATCGTCATCACTCTTCAAGCAGCTGATATGCTGCACATGGCAAATCACCAAATTATGGGAGTTGGCAGGCAAATCAGATTTGTCCCTTAAATTGTAAGTTCACATTCTTATCACGAGCCGATACAATTATCTTCCTTGTCCTTGAACCATGTTAACACTGTATATTCCCTCGAAGGAAAACCCCCAATAATAAATCGGTCATTTCAATCCACAGCTGTTTGTGGGGACGCTGCTGTGTGCAATTGGCTGTCGCTTTGTGCCCACAAAATATACAGTCAATTCACTTTACAGTATATTCTGTGAAGCGCTTTGAGACGTCTGGAAGACATGATAAGGCGCTGTGTCAAATGCAAGGATTATTATTATTATTATTATAATTATTATTGAACATTACATCTCATCAAAAATCTAAATGTCTAGTCAAGATGTTAAAAACGCTAAACAGGGAAACGAATATACCAATAGCCAGCAAAGTGTTTTACCCTGTTGACCGGTGTCCTGTGCCGTCTCGATTGGCTGGAGTCGATTGTCAGGTCGCCTCTCAAAACGGGCGACGACAATTCTGACCTGGAGGCCGTGTCGTAGGATTTCAAGGGGGAGTAGACCTGGTAGGGGACCAGCGACCCGTGGGAGGGTGAGGCCGGAATAGAGTGCGACTGTTCGACGATATTCACCATGGTGACTGGGTTGCTGAGAGTACCATGTCTCGGCAGCGTTCCCTGCCTCTGGTAGACCTGTCGCTGCTGCCATTCGTACAGTTGCCACATGGTGTCGTCTCGCATCGACCTCCGTTTGTCGTCCGATGATCGCGGCCCGACTACCCTGTTGTACGCGTTGGATGACAACGTACAGATGCTGTCCGGTCTCGCTGTGCTGTGGCGAGGCATTGTCCTGTACCGTGGCATGGCCTGAGCCCGGTAACTGGGCATGTTTCTTGGAAGCGTTTGGTAGCAGGTGACACTGCGAATGAATGGAAGAAAAAGCACAATCGACGTTTACTTTCACCTGAAACATTCCTTAAAGGTATCACATTCACACCCCGAAATACTGTGTATTGTGTTTGCTAAATGTCTCTCCCAACAGCTCGCATGATCAGATAACAACTTAATAATGCCAGAGTTATAAGCCATAAGTTTTACAGTGAATTGTAGGCTTTATAGTACTGTATTCCCCACACAATACACATTATCAATACATAACATTCAAACAATCGATAACTGATTTATGGAAGTGTCAATTCTTAATGAAATAAACATTAAGGGTTTGTTTAGATTCTTAAGAATATTGGCTACAATTCAACCAAGGTTTCTGAGGATGAAATGCTGGACTTATTATTTGCTCACAAAAACAGTACACTTGACACTGATTATCTCTGAAGTGCTTTGAGATGTTTGGATACTCAAAAATTGCAAGTATTCCATTGGATAGAAGTAATAATTTTGAAATATAATTGGCAGTGCACGCAGTTACAAGGTTGATGTGCTGAAAATGAGCTACATTATCGAAAACAGCTGAAAACATACTGAGAACCCACAACAACAGAGCAAACTGCACACAACTGCATACATCCTTTGATGTCCCAAATTATCTTTTTAATCCATATTTCCCCCTAAATTCTCACAACGTTCGTGAAATTATTTCTATGAAGCAAAATATTTTCACACAAATCAGAAAAGTTAATCAGAAATAAGACACGCATCATAAAACATATTTCAAAAAAGCACATTGATCGAGTTGTGAAAGGTGGATTAATATTTTGCGGGTTATGAGAATTGGAATAATCAATTCCAATCAAAGTTGGAGCTTCAAGACTGAGCAAAGCAAGGAAAACCTCCCCAGGATGACACATAATAAGAAACATTCAATTCTAACTAACCACATTACAGTCAAATATTGAAATCTAACCATATCTCACAAAGGCAGTTAAAAGATCATTGCTAGATTGCAAAACGTTAAATAAGGAATTTGCAAACATGGCAGTTCTATTTGTTTGGCTTTAATTTTCCCCGTAGGTAACACACAACAAAGTTTATATCACCTACTGAAAACATCAACACTGTACCAAAAACATTCAGAAACCTTCATGCTACATATAACATTTTATGTTTCTTCCTGTAAAATACAGTTGATTAAAATGCAGTACATTATTGCTATCTCCTTGGGAGCTTTCAAAAACCACTACACTAAATCAGATATAACCATTCATTACAGCTCCTTCCATTGCTTGCTTTTGTTTTTTCTTAAATGAATTCCATACTACAGCTGAATCAAATGCCCAGACTGCTTTGCAGATGCAGCAAAGAGCAAAGTGTGGCTCAAGGTTGGCCCTTCGCTCTATTTTCCATGATATTACTGACTAATATTGTTGGTACCAGCCGATAAGAAGTAAACTTACTGGGGTTAAAGAATGACACAAATAAAACAATCGGGAAACAAGCCAAGCAAAGGTCGGATTTTAACATTCAAATCCACAGGGGAGCAGAGAAACAACACATGCATTTTTCATGAAACTGAAAACTTTCCTTATAAATGGTTTAAAAGAAGAAAAATCTTTCAATAACCAAAATGGCGCTTATTACGAGCACTCTAGCAACATGGTGTCAAAATCATACGAATAAATATGAATTTAATGTCATATTAGCTGTATTATGGATGTGTTTATCAAGAGACTCCTGGAATCAGGCCAAGCATACAGTACAAATCCCATGATGTGCAATTAAGCGTTTCACAAACCAATACGTATATCAACTAGCGCAGAAAATAGTGAATGCATTTGAATATTAACATATTTGTTGAAGATTAAACCCAACGCAATTAATATGCAAACCAAATTGTGTTCACGTATGACAGAGTTTCAGTTTTCAAAGCAAAAGCATGGTTTATGCGAGGCGGCAGACAAACTGTTGGTCTTGGCACCTGAAGACTTTCAAGTTCACTTCGGGATGTGGCAAACACACAAGGAACGGCTGTGTAGAAGTGCGTTAAATGAAATCCAGTTGGGTCTCTCTGATCAATTTGTTAAAAATTCACTGGATGTTTGTAATCCTTCAGCGGCCTATTAGTGTTCACAGGGCATCTTAAGCATTTAGAAAGAAGGCTGAATTTACAGAAAACAAACTTATATCTTACTTACTTATTAGCACATTAAAAAAAATCTCAAAACAGTTTAAATGTACGTTTGAGACCCGCGTATGTAAGCAATTATTTGCGGCGACAAGGTTCGCTGATACGAGTAACCCCAAAATCTCGATTAATGGTCGCTAAAAAAACTCCCAACACACAACTGCTTTGATGACTGTGGGTCACTGCACCAGTGCAATGTAGTGCCCCACAGACCACACACCCACAACAGCCAAGGCAAGTCTGAGTTCTGTAGCTCAGTGGTTAGAGCAATTGCCTTACAAGCGTGAGACCTGTGTTCAAATCCAGGCAGGTCAGGGCAAAACCTTGGGCAAGTTTCCTTGCTCCACACACGACTAATAATAATCCCTCCTCACCTTCAAGGCCTTACATGGCCTTGCCCCGCCCTATTTATCTGACTTACTCACCCCCTACAAGCCCACCCGGACCCTCCGTTCAGCAGGACTTGGCCTGCTCCAAGCCCCCCGCCCGAACCGCCTCACCATCGGAGGCCGGGCTTTCAGTTTCTCCGCTCCCACCCTATGGAATTCCATCCCCCAATCCCTCCGCCTTGTTTCCTCCCTTTCCTCTTTCAAGGCCGGTTTGATGACTTTCCTCTTCGACCGTGCCTTTTGTTCCCCCCCGACATTTTCAACCTCCCCTACGTGTTTCACCCCTTCCCGAACACTCCCCTCCCAGCTCGGGTCACACGCCTCCTGTGCAGCGCCTTGGGACGTCCTCCCGACGTGAAAGGCGATTTATAAGTTTAAATTGTTATTGTTGTTGTTGCTGCGTTTCGCCCACAAATATACAGTCAATTCACTTTACAGCATATTCTGTGAAGCGCTTTGAGACATCGATAAGACGTGAAAAGCTCTATATCAAATTCAAGGATTATTATTATTATATTAATACCTTTTTTTCCAATAGGTACGGAGTTGTGATACCCATGGCACAGCACATCAATGAAGAAAAGTTCAATTAATTTTTTTTAAAAATTAACCCAAAAGGTTGCCGTAGACCAATATCAACGACTATTGATATTGTTGATCAATTCATAAAGATTATGTTTTTTTAATTATCTTCGTATTATTCAACCAAATGTAATCAGGAATACAAATATTTAATGAGCACCAAAGTCATTTTAATTTATGATCAAAACGGTGTGTTTCTATTCTCATTACCAGAATGTCAACCCTCGAGAGGCTCTTGGATGTATAATTCTTGTGGAAATAGTGAAATCTTTAAAGGTCAATGTTTTCAGTGTTGGAAGGGCAGATTTGCAATTTAAGTTTCATGGAACGCACACCTGAATCTTGAACCACAAATAGTCACTTATTTATGGCTCCTACAAGCACACTTATGGCACTTTGCCATTTTATCTGTGAAAGGCTTTGGGATGTCCTCCCAACATGAAAGGGACTACTATGCCTAATGTAAGTACTGTATTATTATTATTATTACTGTACTTCTAAACCTTTCAGAATATGTGTTTGGTGCCCACTCAAAAGCAGTTTTCAAATATTAACCTTCTGTCAATAACAAAATATACTGAGCCTCCGCATGAGAAAGGTTGAGATAAACAGATACAACTAGCATGAATTATTCAGAGAATATTGCTCACAGAATAGCTGCTAGTCTACATTCATTTATTCAATAGGGCATTTCCACACCTAGTTGGGGTGACAATGTTCGCAGATAATAATAACCCTTACATTTGATATAGCGCTTTTCATATCTTATCGATGTCTCAAAACGCTTCACAGAATATACTATATAGTGAATTGACTGTATATTTTGTGGGAGAAATGTGGCAGCCAATTGTGCACAGCGGTGTCCCCACAAACAGCTGTGGATTGAAATTATCAATTTTTATTATTGTTTTTTTTTTAACGGATTATTATTTGGCGTGTGGAGTAAGGAAACTTGCCCAAGGTATTGTCCTTAGCTGCCTGGATTTAAATACAGGTCTCATGCTTGTAAGGCATTATTATGCCACCTATACAGTTTAACTTCAGCTTCATTTGAATGAAAGGCAGCACCTCCAGCAATCAAGTACACAATAATAAAATTGGTCATTTCAATCTACGACTGTTTGTGGGACACTCCTGTGTGCAATTGGCTGCCGCGTTTCGCCCACAAATATACAGTCAATTCACTTTACAGTATATTCTGTGAAGTGCTTTGAGACGTCTAGAAGACGCTATATCAAATGCAAAGTTTATTACTATTATTATTATTAGTGACCATGTTCAGTATCTATGCCCTGTCTCTGCAACTCTTACCAAATCGCTTCATCTTAATATATAATAATCCTTGCATTTGATACAGCGCCTTATCACGGTGTTGACACATCTCAAAAGTGCTTCACAGAATATACTGAAAAGTAAATTGACTGTATATTGTGAGGGAGAAACGTGCCCATGAACAGGCATGGATTGAATAACCAAATGATTAATTTTTTTGAGTTTACACAACTAGTTAGCGATTGTCCAATTGACTAACAACCAAGTTCCTACTTACTGCCAGGTAAACAGAAGTGTGTGGAATACAGAAACTTCCTTTGGGTTTTGTCCCGCCCAGGATTCGAATCCTGGTCCTCTCACTTACGAGGTCGTGCTTTAACCAATATGCTGCAGGACTCCACTTCTCACATCCTCCCAGCTAATTTCAAACACTATTAAAGAAGTTAAAATAAGTATTTTAACTGTGCTTTCAGTCAACATCCTTAATTCTTACTTGAAACATTTATCCCATGTTAAAGATTGTGTAAAAGTGCAAGCTTCTTCCTACATGGTGCTATCTATCTATAGCTTTAGTCATTATGAGTGAACCATATGCAATATTTTCCATTAACCGGTCTGAAAATATTAACATGGATCCATCAATTCCTTGTCAAGTCTTTATTATAATTCTTTCTTTAAAAATCAACTTTAGTTATTGTATTTACATTCCCCGCAAATAATATCTGAAAGTGATTATTATTGCATTATATCCAACCACTCAATGTCAACTTTGAGATAACTGAAGTAACTCCTTAAGGCATTACAGCATTACTTCACCTTGCCACTTTATCACTGACCTCAGCATATATTACCTGAAACACTGGGGGAATTAATGCCTTGATGAAGCATTCCTTTCAAATATTGTGATTACAGATAAATCATATGAAGGTCTATAGCTTAAGATGCATTCTTCTAATGTGACTGGATTATTATTAGTTAAAAGAAAATATGCTATATAATGTGTGTATCTTTATAAATTTACCCGTGTGAAGTTCCTAACAGATCCTGATGACAACCTGCTGAAATCCTTTCAACACAAATTAAGATCATATTAAAGTTTCACTTAAGATTCTTTGGATGCCTACTGAAAACTAAATTAAATAATGCAGCCATCCAGAATCTTCATATATAATTGGAATATATATGAGATTAAGTAATGGTTACAGCAAGACTGCTACTCAAAGGTTATTGCTGTTGTCTGCCTTTCACATCATCATTCATAGTTAATTGTTTCCTTTCTTTGGAACACGCTCGTAATTTTAGAACACTTTTCTCCCCCAAGGTTGAAGGTGAGAAAAATTACATTAAGTGAGAACACCATTATATTTCTAAATAACAGCCGTCAAAATAAGACTTGCCTGATTTACGTTCAAGAGTATACACATGAGATCAGATTGGCTACACAACGTTTTGCGGCAGTTAAGACTAATAAATGGAGCCGAAAAAAAATTCAAGTCCAACATCTGTAATGGATTTGTAATGTATATTCATGGCTTAAAACCCTGTAATAAGTACAAGTATCTAATACATGCAATTTCAATCAGTGCAATTCAGAGGATGGTATTGCCACATTATAAGTCTCTTCAGTCTCCACAAATGAGTGTGAAGTGATCAATAAAGCCTCTAAGAATTTGCACTGCAACTTACTATTGCCAGTGGGTACATTACTCTATATATCCAACAAGGTGGAAAGTTACCATAAAACAAGCACACATGATTTCTGAATATGCTATATATAATCACACTGTGTAAGTGGTACAGTCATGGTACTGATTGCCACTGGGTGGTGGGTGGGTTGAGATGGGTTCAGCTGAGTGTCAAGGCACATATGGAAACCCCTGCTTAAAGAGTATCCTTTGTAAACTGAAATAGAATTATACAGCTATCAGACCTTTGGTATGCTAATCTCAAACCAGTTGCTGAAAGTTATACTGCAGCAGCTGAGATGGGGCAGGTTTGCCCGCTGTGCAGTGTTCATTCCCTCTATCAAGCAGTCCGGGTCCATCTTCAGCATCTTCTCTGATGATAATGTTAAAGCAAGCCCTGTGTGGCATCCAGAACCTGAATCGTACCACACTTTTATACCAGATTGCGACCATGTTTTATTTTTCATCTTAGCATCCACAGCCTCGCCCCACCCTACATCCATGACCTTCTAACCCCCAACCAAGCAGCCCACCCCTCAAGCAGCCTACCGCAGACCAGCGGGCTCTGGTCTGCTCCACGTCCCCCGACCCACCCGCCCCACTATTGGTGGGCAAGCCATTAACCATTCTGCCGCAACCTCTGGAACCCCATCCCGCAGTCCCTCCACCTCGCCCCCTCCCTGGCCTCCTTCAAGTCCCACCTCAAGACTCTCCTCTTTGATGGACCCATTGGCAACTCCTAATCCCTCGCCTTCCATTCCCTCTTCCCACGGCACCCCGTCCCCAGCTCGGGTCTGAAACAATGATTGTCCAGCGCCATGAGACATCCTCCTGACATGAAAGGCGCTATACAAGTGTAATTTTGTTGTTATTTTTTTAAAAAACTTCAAGAAAACCACTTTGATAAATACGGATCTGAAGTAAGATTGCAAATTTTATTGTGCAATTCCATTTTCTAGTACTGCAGATATCTGTAAAATAATAAGACTGCAGATTAAATGTTGATAAAGAATTTAGAATTGGAAGACTCCTAGTTTTAATGTCAGCAATCTTTTTCTCTCTCTCTCTCTCTCTCTTCTGCAGACAATGCATTGGTTGAGAAAAACAACACACCAACAAGCCCCCTGAACACATAAATCCCATCCAACACGTAGCATTGAAACAACAATGTGAACATACTTTCAGAAAAATCATACAATGCTTGAAACAAAAACATTAGTAGATTAGCCTCCTACCTTCTGGGTTCATCCTCTTGTCCCCTCTCTTTCTGCGTTCGCACCCATTGCTCAAGTTGCACCATAGAATTAGTCCTCTGCATTCCCCTTCCATTGCTGTTTTGGAAAACCAGCCTCTCTCTTCCTGCGTCCGTTTCATCCACAGGAGCACTGATAGCACCAGCCAGACAAGTTGCAGAATTTGTTGAACCGTTCACACGAGTAGGTTTGTACTGTCCAGCCTGCATGCTGCTTGTACCTTTGCTTGACACCACATTTGGATTCTCTAATTTGGTTGAGTGCAAATTGATGCTATTAATCTTAGTCAAAGGCTTGTCCAGTCTGTCTTTGTCAAAACCATATTTGTCAGCATGACTCAGGTTACTATTGTCTATTGTTTGGAGACTTACAGTAGGATCTTTACTTTTCTGGTTCGAAGCTTCAGGTTTCATTAACATTTTGGGATTTACAATATGGTTATTAGCCTCTTGCGGGGGCAAATTTTCAGATTTTACTTTTTCGATCCTGTTGGTGTAAGACAGAGCAAGTGAATGTTTCTCATCCAGGCAGCATTTCCCAATGATGTTTGATCCAGGGTGCACCCCCCCACCCACCACAGAGACACACACACATCACACTAGCAACAGTGGAACAAATTCATGCACTAGTACTTGATATCTTAAAATAAAGAAACAAATCCACAGGCAACATTTAAAACACACACACAGACAAAAAAAGTGGATTGGCTTGTTTGCACACTGAACTGTCGATTTTCGGGATCCTTATATGTGGTATAACAGAAAGATATAAAAGTCCACATTCACAATGTTCATCAATGCAACCCATGCAACCCATTTGTGTTGTAGACAAATTAGGATTAAGACCTCAAACAGCTGTCTTTCTCATTCATTGTGACAGCTGAGTCTCTGCAATCTGATACACTATTGTGGGAAGCAGCGTCCTCTCATCACACATCTTTGAGAGGTGCTTGTGCTCGCAAATTATGTTTATCTCTCTCTCTTTCTCTGGAAAAACAATCAAGATTGCCTGGACACAGTCATACCCCAGTACTCGGCATTCCATAGTATTAGGACACAAGACTTCAGCAATGGACTCAGAACTGTAAAATTGGGATATTTATTTTAGCTGACAAACAAAGTTACTGTCAACATCTTAAATGAATGTGGTTTAGTCATTTTTTTGTGTGGTCCACAATTACAACAATTGTCTTACTCAAGGCTGATTTGCCAGATCACTGCACCACAGGGGGGAAGGGACACTGGTTTGCATTGTGAGCTCCCAATTTCAATCAAACCACTGTGGCAATTGCCAAGAGGAGACGAGGGACTTAATGTACAGGAAGAGCAAAGAAGCTGTGAAACAATGATTGCATTAAACTGAACTGAAAATAGAGATGACTTTACGGAAGCTGAGATAACCTGGCCTCTTAATCATACTCCCTTACCTGTCGCTGGAAAGCGTAAGAACGTGAGAGGTAATGTAAATCACAGCTAATATCGCAAATAGAGATCAGAGGTACAGAGCCGCACGTCTGTTAAGATCCAGTAGATCAAAGGGAAAGAGGCCACAAATGTCCCCACATGCGGTATAACAACAACAGCCACTGCTTTATACTACACTTGTAAACACTTTATGTTACCAGTTACAGCACCTGTTATAAGGTAATAGGTGGGTCTATAAAATTCTAACTCTCAAGACACACATATCATGGCCACAGATCACATGGCTGTGTACAGAAGTCCATGTGTACAGAAATCTGACTTAATGAAACAACAATAATAACAAAATTTATTTATATATTGCCTTTCATGTCAGGAGGATGTCCACTTTAAACATTACAAGCTTGTCTTTCTTTGGGAGTTGAGTTCAATTCCCGATGAAGAGTGCAAGCAAATTGGAGACCGTTTTAGAATTAATTTGGGGTCTTTGCTTTATCCTAGCAGATCTATGGAGAGTATAGTGGGTGGCTTTGTGATATACAAAAGTCCTTGCATTTGCGTTTCCCACTAAGCTCCACCAGAAAGCATTTGAAGTATTCATGAAGCTAACTAAAAAAAATCTGTTTTGCATCACTGGCAAGTTTGAGGTTGATGGAAATTACAAATTACATGCTCAACTCTAAAAGATTGTCCACAGCTTAAAATTAAATATAAAACAAGTGAGTGGAAAATTCGCTTCATCTCAAGTCAAGATTAAGTTTCAGTGAAATCCTGTTTCTCCACTGTCAACCTAACTCAAAGGTTTTAAACAGGGCTAAACACTGGATTCTTATGAGGAATTCAAAATCTACATGTGTGCCTATTGATTAACATTTCTTATTAATAAAGTATCAAATGATGTTATCCATTGATCTGAAGATAAAATCCCTATTTTCCGCCTGACTGCCACTCGATTCCATTTGTGACTATGCTTCCTGTTTCAGCAGGGTGGCTGGGAGAGTCAGCAGTGCCTCGAAAGCCACTTGAATCAGGAACAGCAAGATGCACAAGTGCAATTGGCTTTGCTAATGTTTCCGCTCTTTCCGGCCAGAGGGCATCCTCTCAGGGATTGGCGAAGCTAACAGCTCACTTATCTCACCCTTTGAGGGCAATCTACTTTGAATGGTAATAACCGCAGGGAGTTGAACTCTGGCCTCACGATTTTGAGTGCAGCACTCTGCCACCGTGCAAAGCCCCCCCATCTGATAAGTCATGATTGCACTTGAAACAACTGACATCTTCTAAACTTGGCGCTAGATTTATGATTTTTTTTTCTTTGGAAATCAAATAGCAATTTCACCTCTTCACAGGTTCGGTTTGAACAAGGGCAGCTTCAATCATAGCCTTCATCCAGGACTCCATTTCCTTGGCTGTATCCGTGTAGAAGTAATAAGTCCGCATATTTGGATGAGCAGCCTGATTAGAAATGACAGTCGTTATTAAGGGAACATGACTCCTGCAAGAAAAAGGAGAAAAGAAAAATATATAGTTACCACACCACAATCACATCAAAATGGAGACCAAACATTTTAAATGCTCAGTTACATTGATTATTGACTGCCGCAGTAAACGCCAGTGAGTTTTTGTGCCACTGGAATAAATCCAGCATTTTAGGTTAATCCTTCTAATATAAAATATCCAACTCCCCCAGAAAATATCAAATGTTTAACCTTTTGTAAAAACAAAAATCCAAGCTGCAAAGCAGAAACCAAATTATAGACTGTACAGCACTAAAGCAGGCCATTTGGCTCCACTAATTCAAGCCAGTGAATTCCATATGAGCCTCCACCCACTCTAAATACTCTCTCCCTATCCTGATCCCACCTGCTCTGGTCCCCTCCCTCTCTTGCAGTAACGGGAATCTAATGGAAGCTTAAACTTTAAGCTGGTTTCACAAAACTGCCATTTCTCTATACATTCATAGTACAAACATAAACATACTTGCCTTGTTGCTTTAAGTGTATTTACAGCAGCTCTGAAACACCACAAAAAGGCCACCAGTTGCTCAGATATATGGTTGGATGTTGAAAACAGAAAGAAAGAAAATGACAAAGAAGGTGGAATCTCAATCAGTTGACCTCAATGTGACAATCAGTTATTAGTTCCTTCAAATATTTGTAAACGAGACAATGAAAACAAGTTAAACGTTGCACTTTTTTTTGAAAAAAAACTAATTTCTATGACTAATTCAATGTTTAAAATTTAGGAAAATATTTCTGAAATTACTTCACTTGTTTCTGGTACCTTGGTAGATACAGAAATAAAACACCTTGAGGAAGGCAGTAAAGTAACCAGGAAAATCTCTTCAAAACAGATGGTCTAAAAAAAATCAAAATCTGGGCAAGTAAATATTTGGATGAATGCGAATTGCAATTTGAACAAACCTCACTTATGGCTTTTTAATGACAGCATATTTCATATAGAAAGGAGCCATATCATATGAAATTCACTAACCTTGAATGCATATTTTCGGTTGATATGATCTTCGGGTAAAACTGGACTTATCTTAAAACTCGGCAGAAGAATACTCCCCAGAATGCCTTCTTCTTTGTCATCTGAAAAAAAAAGTCAGTTTAAGTGTAGCTCTTAGGACGTCAACTAGTTTAGTGAAATTCCTGTCTCCCTAGGCGAGATACCTTTCACAATTACACTGGAGAAGCTACTTTGATGTTGGGAGTAACATGAACGACTGTACAATACTTTTGAAAATTCTATTCTGTCTGTTCAATCATCTATCTCAATCTGTCCGCATTGACGTTTGCTATGAAACCAACCCAGCCTCGCCCTTTTAAAAAAAAGTCTTTGTTTGTACAAAATATAGTGTCTCATTATAAGACTGTAGTTAAGATCCATAAAACCCCACGCAGCCTTATATCGGCTTGTGGAGTCCTGTAGCTCAGTGGTTAGAGCACTCGCCTTACAAGCGTAAGACCTGTGTTTCGAATCCAGGCAGGCCAGGACAAATCCTTGGGCCAAGTTTCCTTACTCCACATGCCTAATAATAATCCGTCCAAAAGAAAACTTACAATAAAATTGGTCATTTCAGTCCACGAGTGTTTGTGGGGACGCTGCTGTGCGCAATTGGCTGCCGCATTTCACCCACAAATATACATCAGTTCACTTTACAGTGTATTCTGTGAAGCGCTTTGAAACGTCTAGAAGATGTGAAAAGCACTGTATCAAATGTAAGGATTATTATTATATCATATTCCAATAGCTAGTTTCACTTGCACATGCAAGCAGCCGGCTAGCTCAGTTCAGCCCGGCTAATTATAGCACCGTATTTGGGTTGCTCAACTGAGGAATGATATTTGTCTTCGTCCAAATTCATTCAAACCAACATCTAGTGGTGAAAGATAGATATGCAAAAATCTGGTGCTACGCAGATCCAAATATCTTTTGAATATTAATATAAAGCACTTCACAAGCACTTTTTCTCCCCAAAAACAACGATTTACAATCAAATCAGTTAGAAAACCCCGTTAATGCTCCAGCACATTAGTCTGACGACCCATCAAAAAAAACTTGCAATTTCAGTCAGCCCTCAGGAGTAAGAGTGTGAGGTATAAAAAAACAGCAGTGACAAGCTACTAAGTTAATACTACTCTTTAAAACATTTCTCATCAGCAGAAAAGGCCACGACTATAAAACTTGAACTTCAAGGTACAGTAAAAGCCTGTTTATCTGTGATCTGAGCAACCGTAACCGGCACCTCAAAAGAAGGTCCCCATTTGATTAACCAGGTTTTATCCGGCACAATCACATTTTTTTCTCTTGTATCAGTATTTCGGAATGCTGCTACTAGTGCCTGAAGGTGCGCTGCCATTTTTTCCCCTCACAGAGTACACTACGATTACCTCTTGAATGCTGCTGTAGTGCACTTCCTGGTTTGAGAGAGAGGCAGGGAGAGGATGGCGGGGGGACAACGGGAAAGAGACGCAGGAGGAAGATAGAGAGAGTGGGAGGGGAAGAGAGAGGTGGGGGAGAGGAGGGGAGAGAGAGGGTGGGTGAGTTGATTAATTTAGATGGAAAATGAGAGGAGTGGAGGGGGGTTGGGTTTGGAGCCATTGAGATGCCAGACTGACTGAGTGTATGTGTGTGAAAGAGAGAGAAAGAATAAAAAGAGAGTATGATTGTGTGCTGTGTTTATAGACTAACCAATATTTATTGCTGTATTGGTAAGTATCCATAAAATATTCTGTTATTATTTAGCCTATTATTAATATGGTATGTTTGAAAAAATGGAATGAAAGCATTTTATTTCAAAAAAATGTTTTTGTGTGTTCTCAGCCGAATATCCGGCACGCGCTTTAACCGGCATTGGCCAGGTCCCGAGGGTGCCAAATAAATGGGCTTTTACTGTACTTTTCCTGTAATTCAGTCAAGTTTTGCAGACTCTTTCTTTCTCTACTGATCATCAGCAGAAATTCCAAAGAGTAATTCTTAAACAATTACATTCAATGATCCATAAGAGATGTTTTATAAAAATGCCGTTAATAAGCAACTTTAAGGTAATCACAGAAAATGAATCAGTTTTATAGCAAAGAAAACACTGACTAAGTCTATTATAAAAAACAAGACGGTGTTAAAATGGGGTGTGTTATAAAGCAATCACGATTACTATCAGACTTACAAGGATCACTGCTGACATCACTGAGCCCCCAATTGAAAGTAGGTACCAGAGACAAAAGAACAGCCTTCTTAACTCAGTCCTTTCAAATTCTCTCTTCTGCCAGTCAGTCAACAAATAAACTATTGATACTTCAAAGAAGTCTTGAATGACACTCAAACTTCACCCCATTGGGAGATTAGGTTTATCTAGCATTTTTTTTATTACCCTTTTTGAGATAATTCATACCATTTCTTCCCCTCCTTCACCTCTCAAATATTAAGACTTGGTGCAGCAGGTCTCTTCTTCATGTGGGGTGGGGAGTGAGAAGGGGAGGGGGAGGAAAGAAAGTAAATGGGGTCTCCTTGGGGCTGAGTTGGCTCCAAGGTGACAGGCTAGACAGGGAGATTGTAAAGGAGTTTAATCCTTCTTGGCAGTCTGAGAGCTCTGGTACCTGAGCCTGCAGTACTGCAGGGCATTAGTGATGATGCATCAGTCAGCCTGCCTTGTTAGCAGAACTTAGGAGGAGTGCATGTTCTGGGACTATTCCTATTTCAGCCGCCTGTTAACTGTATAAAACTAATCACTAATGATGGTCGGATGTTCCTTGTTGACCAGACAACTGTCAAGTTCCATGTGATATTTCAAGGAACACTTAAATGCCAAAATGTATTTAAGATTTAGGATTTGAAGATTTATAATATTTTATGCAGTTAATTTTTCACTATATTTCCATCAATTGTGTTTATTTAGTGCAACTTGTTAAATGGAACTTAATTAATCTGGTTCTATTTCAGTTTCTCGGTAAAGAATGCATTTTATTAAATCGTATTCAAATTTAGTCTTATCTTTGAACTGGTTTTCATCACGTTTGATTTTCAAAACTTATTAGGCTGCTGTGAAATCTCAGTAAAAATGATACTGTTAAGGTAGTTAGCCTCTCATTAAATAGAAAATATATTGAATTTAGGGCACGGAAGCTCAAGAAAGCATCAATTATTGGAGTCATTTTGAATCATACAACTATTTCTGACCTTTTACATTACAAACGGTGATCATCATATTGTGGCATTTGTAAAACAATACGTATTATCTGGATGAATATGCTTGCAGACAC
The DNA here is from genome assembly GCA_035084275.1 of Hydrolagus colliei. Taxonomy (NCBI): domain Eukaryota; kingdom Metazoa; phylum Chordata; class Chondrichthyes; order Chimaeriformes; family Chimaeridae; genus Hydrolagus; species Hydrolagus colliei. The sequence goes on along the minus strand of CM068746.1, from coordinate 7,621,905 downwards.
AACGTAAGTGCTATAAATCACACAAAATGCAAAGAGCAAAAATACCAGAAGTGAGTAAGTGAGTGAGTGAGTGAGCGAGCGAGCGAGCGAGCACAGGATGACAAACTTTAAAAATACTAATAATAGTAATAGTACTAATCCTTGAATTTGACATAGCGCTTTTCACATCTTCTAGATGTCTCAAAGCGCTTCACAGAATATACTGTAAACTGAATTGACTATATTTGTGGGTGAAACGTGGCAACCAATTGCGCATAGCAGTGTCCCGCAAACAGTCGTGGATTGAAATGACCAATTTTTATTATTGTGGATTTTTTTTGGAAGGATTATTATCATGCGGAAACTTGCTTATGACCTATTCAGCTCACTTGCGCTCCAAGACGCCATCCAGTGTGAAGTGTGCTGTATAAATGCAAGTTGCGGTTGTTATCTTACCTCTATAATAGAACAAGCACAGATCTGCAAGCACAAACCATCGTTTCTTCCAGAGTTTCATACCAGTGCTGTCCTGAAACATAATTACAATTTTTTTTCCATCAGGTAATGATGAGACTTGTAGTTTGAATTACTGTTTTCACAGACTTTCAAGTTTCTCTAAATTAGACAATTTTGCTAAATCTTAATATAAAAGGAAATAATGCAGCAAAATCATTTATATTTATCAAATTTAATGCTATTAACTCAATCTTTGAATTATAAGTATTTAAAAGGGATCAAAATGAACATTGAGCACTATACTAGGTCAATACTACCAGATATGAAAAGAATATCAGGTGACATATAGGAAGATTAGGAATACAGAAGGGAATCTTCTGAAATCCATTGTCAGGTTGAAAATGTCTGCACGAGAACATGGAAATGTAATTTAACGGCATGGTGTGAAAGTCTGAATACTTATCAGCAACTCCTTATGAGCTGAAATGTTGAACCCAATCATATCTGTATGACAGAGTAGCAGGAGATAGCAGTTTGGGGTCAGGAGGAAATGAGTTGGAAAACATTGTTATTGTCAAGTTTTTCTTCGTTTGGGTTTGCCCTGGGGTTATGTCCGCTAGATTTAGAACCAGTCAGACACATCCCTTAAGAAAAATGACATGTCTTTATGTGCTCAGGTGCCAAGCCACAAGCAAGTTTGACAGCTGACTGTACAATATTGCTGATCGCATCTATGAATTCAAAATCCTCTGAATTGTACACAAGATGAAATGGCTCAAATATAACTAGAATTTTCATGCTTTTTGTTAATCTCTGCCCTTGTAAATACTTTTTTTTAATAACAATTCAGCACTTCAAATACATCAAGTGGATTTTTTTTCCAAATAAATATGTACAAAGTAAACATCTCAAAGTTAAAACTGTGCTCAACTAATATTTTTCTGGAATACCTGTTTGTATAGCCAGCCACGTTTTATAACCGGTGCATTAGCATTCCTTTTAATAGAGTTTGACCTTTTGCCAAAATTGTGAATTTTCTTTGAAGATCTTGATGACTGAATAATAAAAAAATGAACAAATGGTTTAGTTGTGTAACTGATTAAAAAAAACAGAATGGATTTTAACAAATGCATCGATATATATATATTTGGAAAAACCATGAACAAGACACATCAACTTAGTAGTCAAGTTTTCTGCGCAATACCATATTTTACAATGTTGCATTGAAGCAAAGGACCCCAATTATTCTATACAGGATTGTACATTGGTGAAGCCAACAATAAATTGCCTAATTTTACGGTTCCAATTGAAGCTCAGTGTAAAAACAGATTTTAAGTTTAGCCTCACACAGCTTTACATGGCATCCAATGAACAGCATCTGTTCATATAGAGAACTGAGAAAGCGTCCTTATAATCAAATAAACCTTGTTTTGGCAAGGTTAACACATTGACAGGTTGGCTTCCACTTATAACTTAAGTACCACTGCTATTTAAGAAAGTACAGGACAATTTGTACAGAATCTAGGCTGAAGATGTCATACTTTCTATTCACTGTATAGATATCCGTTTGACAGTTGTTGGGGCACTGTTTCTATTTAATATAATTAAGTTATCAGGCTTATCTTTAATGGGGTGTCTATCACCACAGATTTACTGCACTGTGAATGTGAGAACCATACATATATATAAAAAATATAATTATGACAGTTAAACAGCATTGGTGCTGAATTTGAACAAGGTTTGTTTTTAAGATGAGCCCATATAATGCAGTGAAAACCCATGGCACTTATAAAAGCCCAATCGGCAGTCAGTGCTTTCACATTTATTATTATTATTATTACAATGCACACACAAAGCCGCCACACTCCATTAGTACTTCAAAATGGCTGTACTTCTAAATCATCATCATCGACATCCCTCCTGTGTACTGCCAGCTTTTGTAAGACACGACTAATCTGCCACACATATTTTGGGGGTTAAGTGAATGTCAAGTGCACTGAAGCAAACTCATAGTATAATTAAGTGCCTTATAACAGGTGTTGCTGTGGTCCATTGATGGAATCCAGTTTTCAAGAATGCTTAAATCTAGAATTCACAAAATCTGGAATTCTTAAACTGTATCATTTGATATTACTGTTACAGTAGTGCGAATCGTTGACCACATTCAATACTAATTTTTCAGTTTTCAATTGGATTTGCATTCAGGCACATTGTCACTTCCTAGATAGGCTGTACTGTATTTCACTTAATTAATGTCGCCTGAAATATTTGAAAGATCAAACCACCTCTGAAAAACATTACAGCTGCTGTAATGAAGCATATTACTGATCAGAACTGACATTCCATCAAGGATTTGGTTTCACTGTTCTAATTTTACTCTGCGAATGACTAAAGTATTTAATCAGCTATAATTCTATATCTCTGAAATGATTCAACATCAAGATTCCCTAAAATTGCATCTATTTTGTGATAGACATTATTGGTTATGAACTTTCAAAACAAAAACTATTACATTTTGTGATTTTGCTATTCTGCTGTTTCGTGATTTTAGACATCCATTGATGCATCCCTTATTTAAATGTTTTAATTCTATCCAACTAACTTTCAGTCAATAGATTTTCATCTATTCCATCCCCTTGAATTTCTGGCTCTCTCTTACTCGAGTCTGTCCACTTCATATGACGCAAGGCTCTCCCAATTGCTCAACTAGATTATCCAGTTAATCAAGCTTTGTAATACAAAATGGGTAACACTGGAGGCTCGGTCTGTGCTGAATTAGCTGAATTTAGTTTGGACTGGTTTGAAAAAAATAAAAGGAAAAGAAAACCATCTGTCAAGGTAAAATGCAGAGGAAAAAAAATCAATTTGAATAGCATCCTGCCAGTCAAAGGAAATATGTATTCTTACATATGCCAAGAGACTTCATTTTGACAACGCTTCAGATCTACGTGAACAACAAAATGGGTCATTTTTTTCTATCTTCATTGAAATTGATCACAATGAAGGTATTAAACTTCACCAAACAAACCAAAACAATAGAGTTATTTGGTTTGACTTTTAATGGAATGATCCAGGTACTCGGCAGCCCAGTGCGTAAAAATTCTAATGAATGCTCAACAGCTATTGGGAGTACTGACTAAAAAGTGGAACAATCTGGAGCAGACTACAATGAAAGAGTAAGTCAATTGCTTGAGGACTACCAGATCTCTGGAGAAAGATAGCGTTGAGGGGAATAACTGAAGTCTAGTATCTACTGTGTAATATGGAAGAACCAACATATTGTTGTGAAACAGGTTTTAAGACTATAAATACTACACTCAATGCCTTCTGAAATACTTCTAATAATAATCCTTGCAGTTGATATAGTGCTTTTCACATCTTCTAGATGTCTCAGAGTGCTTCACAGAATATACTGTAAAGTGAATTGATTGTATATATGTGAGCGAAACGTGGCAGCCAATTGCACACAGCTGTTTCCCACAAACAGTCATGGATCGAAATGACCAATTAAAAAAACAATTTTTGAGGGATTATTATCAGGCGTGTGGAGTAAGGAAACTTGTCCAAGGTTTCGTCCTGTCTGGAATCAAACCCAGGTCTTTCACTTGTAAGGCAAGTGCTCTAACCACTGAGCTACAGGACTCTGCAGCATACTTCAAGCCTATCTAATTTTAAAAAGGCTACCAGCATGTCTATAGTCTCCTAATGGGTGACTCCCACAAGCGGCAGGCACTCAAAATGTAATACTGCTCAATAAATTCTGTATCTCGTTGGACAAGAACAAAATGAAAAACAGGCAAAAATGTAAGATGATCATTTTGACCCAATTCATTGGAGACATTCTGGAGGATAGCAAAATCTAAATGTTAGTAGGTTATTTGCCATGAAGGAACCAAATAGGTTAGATGTCTACATCTAAACAGGATGGCATCCTATGATTCTAAGGGAAAGATGTAAGGTTCTAATTAATACTTTAATAGGCTTGTGTTTTAGCACATATAGTGCAGTGAACTTTTTCCCCTTTTAAATTCTGTAAAGGAATGAAACATTAATCAGTGACAGACCGTTTGGTTAAGAGACAGTCAGGAAATTGAACAAGAGCTTTTTACAGGACACTTCTCAAGTTCATTTAGAGAGCACAAAAAATATTAAGACTACACAACAGTCGTGGAGAAAAAAGGTTATGCCTCTTCAATCTACAGCGATTGAATTACAGGAAGCATGCTGGCGTCCTCATAAGAGTTTGTATTAGATAAAGTTCTCCAATTCATTTGCCATCTAAAAGCAATTGAAATGGTAGAAAATATCTTTGCTGGATTAAAAGCTGTCCATCCAATAGGGGAAGAGTGCTAAATGGAAAAGGCTTGGATGTCAATTCATGGTAATTTTCTAAAATGATCCATTTTGGATCCACCATCTAATGTATAAAATGATAATGGGTCATCGTGCTTCAGTGAGAGCATGCTCGCCTCCGAGTCATAACTAAAGGGTAGATGACCTGAATAATACATGAACAGGTGAAAACAAGTTTTTGTACACTGGTAGCGGAGACTTAGAATGCATGGATATCTATTGCCCACGTGAAGGAGAAAAACAATCTCATATCTGGAAACATCCAGTAAATGAATGCAAAGCTATTGACAAAGCTAATAAAGTATAGGGGATGCAGAGAGCCTCCTTCTCACCACAATTGATTAAAATCCAAACACAGAGAAATTCTATTATAACTCCCTTTGGTATAGCTCTGACATTCTGTCGACCCACATAACTGGAAGTGACATACAAGTTTCCAACATTACGATACGATAAGCAGGCAATATGCAGCAAGTGATGCTGTCACTTTAGTTTCCTGCACATCATATGGCATCCTGGAAGTAGGCTTTTCTTTTTGGTGGAAAAAGGGCCTTGATTCTAACATGGCTTCTGAGCTGTTGGGAACTCAAAGGTTGATTGAAATGAAATTCCCCTGTTATTTGTCCACTGTAAACTCACTAGCATTGTTATGTTTAGAACACGGCACTTAATATTGGAGATGGTTTAGGAAACAGTAAAAATCAGAAGCTAAATGCAGAGAATGAGTGATGCTCACAAAGCTGATTGGAGTTTCATTGCAGAAAAGATCAAGAAAAATGATACCAGTCTTTAAAAGGAATGGACACAGCCAGGAAATATCCATTGCACCGTTTTGTACACATTAAATTTTCTCATGTTGAAAGCACAAGTTACCTCCTTTTCTGAACAAAAAAGCTTTTAATATAACATACATAATTTTATGTAACTGAAGTCATACGTTAATGTACACTAATGGACAGTCAATAAACTTCAGTCCTGACAAAGGAGCAGTGGAAGGGTTTGATTAAAACAAATAACACCTGAATATTAAAACAGAATCTCAAAGCTGGTAATGACTGATTAGCTGAAGGTTCTGTCAATGCTCATTAAGCACAACCTGCTGCATTTCTATTTCCATAATTTATTTTTTAAAAAATCAATCGTTACCTTTTGAGTAAATACATAATAATAATAATTTCATCACTCAATCCACAACTGTGGGGGACACTGCTGTGCGCTATTGGTGTGCTGCGTGTCGCCCACATAACATACAGACATTTACACGACATTCTGTGAAGCACTTTGGAGACGTCTCAATAACATGATAAGGTACTGTATCAAACGCAAGGATTATTATTATGCTTGTTGTATTTCAAGGCATCATTGCTGTATGAGGGTGAAATGAAAATGCACGGTTCGTCCAAAGTAACCAACTGAAAGCTGAGTCTCTGAACTTGGCTTCCAAAAGACATAACAATCTGAACACTGCTGTACTTCAACAATTATTGACTACGACGTGGAATTGAAGTTAAAATGCCAGCATGTGAAGTTTAATGTCAGTAGATTTCAGAAGCAGTCATCATACAGAACCATTAGTACTATACTTACCCTGCCTGCAGGGCTCATTGGAAGCAGTGTCATTTCTGATGCCATGGTGTAGTTTGAAACCTCACTCACCACACTCACTGGTCGCTCTTTCCTTTCTTGAGATATCGCAGCAGCCCTGAAATTAGCAAGTGGGGATACGATGAAGGCACACGGCTAACTGTAAACGGGGACAGATATAAATAGATATGCTCCCTTGTCATTTTTGTAGCCACATCCTATTTTCTACATTCCTCACCAGAAACAAAACTGGGTTCTCATGAGAATATGCAAGCGGAATGAACAAATGTGGGTCGAAAGCATTTACTTTAACCATTTCACCCAGCAGTGTTTTTTTCACATTTCAATGCCTCCAAAAAAGACTTGCCTCACAATTTAAACGTTCGTTTTCCTATTTAAACATCTTGCAAAATTCTTTTGCTTAAGCAATAATTGATATGTGAAACCAGAAGCATGAGGAAAATCATATATCAGGTGTTAAAGGCCAGATATTAATTTAAACATTTCATTATAGACAGAAATTAATACTACTGCTAATAATAATCCTTGCATTTGATATTGCGCTTTTCACGTCTTCTAGATATTTCAAAGTGCCTCGCAGAATTCACTGTAAAATGAATTGAGTGTATATTTGTGGGTGAAACCCAGCAGCCAATTGCGCACAACAGTGTCCCACAAACAGCCGCGGATTGAAATGAACAATTTCTTTTCTCAGACATATTATTATTAGGTGTGTAGAGTAAGGAAATTTATCCAAGATTTCACCCTACCTGGAATTAAACCCAGGTCTCTTGCTTGTAAGGTGAGTCTAACCACTGAGCTACAAGACTCCATGGGATGGTTAGAGCGAGAGCCAGGATCTATTCACTTAAATTAACACTATTGTTTATAATACAGTCACAGTTACCAAATCTGATATTGAAATTGTTGCAAGTATTATCTTAGCTCCACAATGTTGTGGAGAAATAACATCACTTTCTCCTTTATCCTTCTTGAATGAAAGTGAATTCTGCCAATTAATTTACATTATAGGATTATGTCCTCAGTGTGACAGGGTTTCATAGACTTAAATTGGAGACAAAACTACAAACCAAATTTGTTGTGAACAATAGCAATTGTACATTTCCAAAAGCCATGGCTGGGGAAATGATGAGTACCAAAGTCAGCAAAGCCCAACATCAAAATGACATTAGTGAGTATAAAACTTTGAGACAGACAATGTTTCCTTTAGGAACAGGAATTGGCCGGGAGTCTTTTTCAGGAGTGGTGAAGGTATGGGAACCTGGGAGCATCTTGCAGCAGCAAAGAGCATTACTAACTGATGAGGGGTGATGTGACAGTCGTGGCAGCCCAGCCCTGTGCTTGTTAGTTGCTGCTGTCTATCCAGCTCCCTGGGTTCTGAGGATTCCGAGAGCTGAGACTATGCAAATCTTTCGCAAGGTTAATTAATATTCTGACTAAAATTAACTATACAGTATTAAGAAAAACACACACAGAATAAATTGTAGAGAATTACAGGCAGCAATCGAATTTGAGACAGCTATTAAACTGAGAGCTGGTTTTCTGCATATCTTAAGAAAGAACCAGCTGCCAACCTAATACCAGATTTAAGAATTTTCCACAATTGTACTACATCTTAAATTATATTATAATATGGTGGTATGGACTAAGACTAACTGGCATTTCAAGCTTTCCCTTGTAAAAAAAAGTACCATGGTAATGGTGGTAGTACCATGGTAGTACTACCATTACCATGGTACTTTTTTTTACAAGGGTTACCTCCTGTGATATTATGAGAAAGATTCAATGAGACAGACTGCATAGCAATGTCCTGCAAATAACCATGAAGTGAAAGGACATTTTTATCTGGAGGATCGTTGGCCACAACATCCGGAGAAACTCCCTCTCCTTGTTGAAATTGTGTTATGGGATCTTTAACGAATGTCCACCTTAACAGGCAGAAATTATCTTGGTTACAATCCCAGTAACTCCAACAATGCAAGCTGTAGCTCAGTGGTTAGAGCACTCACCTTACAAGCGTGAAACCTGTGTTCGAATCCAGGCAGATCAGGGCCAAACCTTGGGCATGTTTCCTTGCTCCATACGCCTAATAATAATCCGTCCAAACAAAAACACAACTGTAAAAATTTGTCATTTTCAATCCATGACTGTTTGTGGGACGCTGCTGTGCGCAATTGGTTGCTGTGTTTCGCCCACATATATACAGTCAATTCACTTAACAGTATATTCTGTGAAGCACTTTCAGATATCTAGAAGACGTGAAAAGCACTATATCCCAAATGCAAGGAAAAAAAAGCTCTACACTGGAACATTAGCCCAGACAAAGAGTAAAAACTCCTTATGTGGGGCTTGAACCCATAACAACAACAAAATTACATTTGTATAGGAGAACCTATACAATTTGTATAGGAGAATCTATACAATTTGTATAGGAGAACCTATAGGAGAACATCAGGAGAACCTGTGCCCCAGAGGTGAGAATGCTATCAATTGAGCCAGGCTGAATCATAAGGTCAACCAAGAGCAAATTCCATGGATAAGAGTTCAAACGTAAGTATCAGGAGCAAATAGATGGCAGCACTTTATGGCCAGATTATTCTGAGTTTGTTCTTTTAGGCAGGAATTTTCAGGCAGTACATCTTAAGATATCCAGAAGACCTCTCCACCAACTTCAAGTTCTTTCAACTGGAGAAAGCTATTTAGCACAAGCTGCCATGCGTAAATAAGACAAGCTTATTCAACTAAAGCATTCTAATAGGAAACATTTCCCTTGGCTATAATATTGGCAAGAACTTACAGAGTTGGTCCTATGCATAATCAAACATGACAATTTTGAAACGTCAAAATGCACCCAAATGATCTTGAAAATGTAGGTGTACAAGCAAGAACAAAATCTGTGACCAAGAGCACAATCAAAGTATTGAAACTACTGCTACCCCGAAAAAGCAGGGCCTCAGAACTGAGGAAGGTTTTGTGAAACAGGAAAGGAAGGAGTGGGTGGGGACCATTTGTAGAATCAAACTTCCATCTTTTGTCATTCATCCCATTGATCCCATTTATTGACTGTGCTATTAGTTTAGGTTCTGTTTGCCTTATAATTCATTTTCCACAAAAACGTATTTTAACAAGAAAAATCGTACTGCCGTATTTATTTCAATTTACCGTACTAAATATGGCAAAAACGTACTGGTTGGCAGCTCTGGTAATGACATGAATATTGTAGAAATAATCCCAAATTACATTTACAGCAAGAATTAGTTGAATAACAATGCACTTTCTGCTTGGGAATGTTATTATGCATGTTCTTGGTGCCAACCAATGACTCGAGACACATGCAAGTTGCTTAGTATATTTGGCGATTAGTCTGGTCCAGTCAATCCATCACTGTGCCATTGTTAATACACATCAACCTTTCAAACAAATATCTGAGACTACTTTTCAGCTACAGACTGCAAGCGGCACTGCCCAAAGCAAGAAATCTTACTCTGAGCATGCAAGGTAAGTAACTCTGTTCTTAACCTATAGCCAAACCATTCATTTCAGGAAAGCAATTGATGTGTAATTGAAACTCCTACTGTACAGAAAATACATATCGGTGAATCCAGAGACATGGTCAAAAAGCAATAAATGTTAAAACTTTCAGCGACAGACAAAGCCGTGAGGCTAGAAATCTTCTTACTGAAGCATTTGTCTATGTGACATTATTTGCCACAACTGACAACTCGAAGCTTCGGGTATTTTTCTGAAAGAATATTCTGAACAGTGGGTTTATCTATTCATTGGATCACAAGTGTCATGAATATCTCTCAAAAGTCACCGCATACAACAGCAAGATATCATCACCGCTCTTAACAAGGAGAGGGGCAAGAGAAACTAATATGAGAGAGTAACAGCCAAATTCCCCTGAAGGACTTTATACAAATCCATGTTGTTAGAAAGAAAAAGTGTGTGCCATGCAGTATTGAAAAAGTAGAGAGGCAAACTCTTGAGGAAGACTGACCAGAGAGACAGATACAGTGACATATACAGACCAAGTCCACAGGGAGACATTGTGATAGTGAGGGGCACTGAGAAGAAGAGACACAGGGATTTATTCACAAAGTACAATGTGACCCCATTCATTTAAAACGCAGATACTCGGAGGGCTCAAGTCTAACTTTCTTGCCGCGCTTGTGCGGGGATCGAATTTGGAGCCAGACCCAGCACGCTTGTTTGTGCATTGCAACAATAGAAGGGCTATTGACAATGATCTAATGACCTGGAAGTCAGCCAATTCGGCGTCCCCATTGCAGCTGCCATTTTGTCTTTCTGTACGGATGCTCAGTGAATGTGAAAATGCTAACCAATAATTGTTTTCCACTATATCCAAGCTAGAATTTATTATGCATTTCAGCTATTGCACAGTAACGGGGGAATATACTGTGCAATAGCTGTACTGTACTGTATTGCCGTGTCTGCTCCCAGTAGCTCATTTCTACTGAACTTGATTGAACTTTAAAGAGGTATGGAGAAACTCTTCAAAGAATTGAACACGATTTCAGTTGTATTTTCAAAGGGACATCAAAGTGATCAAAATTTAGCAAAACTGAGTAAATCCTGACAGGCTTCAGACCGAGCACAAAAGGTTTCAAAGGCTGAACAAAGATTGAGTCTTGGAAGTGACAGTGTGGACTGCTGGATTTCAGTAGAGGAGGCAATTCAGCCCATCATACTCATTTTGTGAGAGTTTAATTTCTAACAATTCATACAAGTCAGTTTTCTTTCAAATTCCCAGAAAATTAAAGAATCTCCGAAGCAAAGCTACTCACACCAGTTAGTAGCCCATCACTTTGAAGAATTTTCATTATTAGTGCAATGGAAGTTCAGGACTTGTTGACAGGGAAACTGTGAATAGGATTATGTTTGTGAAGTGTAGAGCCAGGGATAGAGTGAAGAGGACACTGACGAACAAAGCCAGAGCTTATCTCTCAGCTGACAGTGGAGTGCAGAGCTGTTATATTGTTAGTGGTACCAAATGTTGACTATTCCAGTATACGTCAAAGATCTCAAGACACTATTCAAATAGAAAATAAAGTTTCTCCATGTCCTGGCCAACAATTCTCCAGATTGAGAATTGGTTACTCGCCTCATGGCCATTTGTGAGACCTGGCTGGGCAAATGGCAGCAGATTTACCTACAGACAGTCACTACACCTGATAACAATTACCTGTGAAGCACTTTGTGATGTTGCGATGTTGGGATGTGATACATTGCTATAAAAATGCAATTTATTTATATTATAAAAGTATAATAATCATTGCATTTGATATTGTGCTTTTCACGTCTTCTAGACATCTCAAAGCACTTCACTGAATACTCTATAAAGTGTACATTTATACATTTGTGGGCGAAACGCGGTAGCCAATTCGCACAGCAGTGTCCCACAAATAGTCTAGGATTGAAATGACCAATTTTTAAATATTTTTGAGGGATTATTGTTTGGCGTGTGGAGTAAGGAAACTTGTCCAAGGTTTCACCCTGACCTGCTTGGATTCGAACACATGTCTCATGCTTGTAAGGTGAATGCTCTAACCACTGAGCTACAGGACTTCTTCATTGATTGACTTTACAGTATATTCTGTGAAGCACTTTGAGACTGCTTGAGACATGTTAAGGCACAATATCAAATGCAAGGATTATTATTACAAGAGATCTTATTTGAAGGGATGAAGTGAAATATAATGGGATTGCAGGAATACTGCTTGATGTGAACTCCAGCTAATGGAAGTGAAAATCATTCAGTATTAAAAGGTGTCAGAGTGATATGCTAGACACAATTTCAATGGATGTTAGTAAAAATCTAGCTAACATTACATCATTATTTTTATTGTGCATTATCTTAGTCTTGACTTGAAAGGAGAAATTCAAAGCTAAGATAATGTACCATAAAAATAAATTATGCAAACATTATGCCAACTTTAGGCATATATAAAATATAAAAGAACAACTATTCATTTTTTATATTCTTACACTGTGAGAATAACATTGAATATTTAATTTGAGTTTTTTTTGCTAAGAGCAAGCTATTGGACTAGGATTTCCACCTTGTCAAATAAATAAATTCCAGTTCTCCTAAGCAGCATTTCAGTATTCCACTCCAATTAATGAATAACTGTCAGATCAGCTAAATTTATAATGTGCTTCTATTCCATGCTGAAACATAATTCTTTCAAGTTATAGCTATTTGGATTAGAGTTTGTAACCAATATAAGTGAATTTTTATTTTAAATAATCTTAATTGTGTTTTTATGCTACTTATATATTTATAAAACTTTTTATTTTAATTTTCAATACTAGTAGTATTGTTTTGGGTCTTTATTTAATATTAGTATTAGAAAATTTAGACCAGAAATGTACTGAAAGAATGTAACCCCTATTGATAGCATTAGGGCCTATGGCAATTTAGCTTTTGCTATATACGTTGTTTTACTTAAAATCACACTTTTCAACAACACATCCCCAGCGTTTCAACAACATATCCCCAGGGCTCTACTCTATTAGGACTTTAGCATGCAGAGTTAACCGTAGCCGAGTGAAGAAGAATCTCTGCCCCCACTGGGAAATTGAGATTTGATTCAAGTATTATAACCATGTAATTTCAATATTCTAAAATCCTAGGCACATCTCTAACAAAAAACTCAATATTTTTATAGTTATATGTAATGTGAATGTAGTGACCATTTGTTTGTAGGTAATGAGTAAAATAGATGACCAAAACACAAACCTAAACAATGTGTTTGGATAAATTTAACAGTTGAAAAGGTAGTTACTCAAATCTAACAGCAATATTGCAACCGTCACTGATATAAGTAATAATGTAATAAACTGTGACATTTTATCATCCTTCAGTTACAATGCAGGTTCTCTTTTGACCCTATCTCAGATTTGACTTTAATTAACTTTGCTGGAATGTATTTTTTTTAAAGTCTCAAATCATTGGTGCTATTTCCCATCATAACTCCAACACCCAGTCACATACAATGCTAATATCCTGTCACTCCATACCAGTAGCTGTAGCAAAATAATAATATTCCTTGCATTTGATTGTAGCCCCTTGTCACATCTTTGAGATGTCTCAAAGCATTTCACACAATATACTGTAAAGTGAACTGACTGTACATATTGTGGCAGTCAATTAATGGCACACAGCATTGTCCCACAAACAGTTTTGATATGAGTGACCAAATCATTTCTTTTTGAAGCGATTATTATCCAGTGGAAAAGCAATCCCCCAATTGACCAACAACCTACTTACTGCTAGGTAAACAATGGGGTACACAATTGGTGTGGAGTAAGGAAATTTGCCCAACATTTCACCCAAGCCGGGTATTGAACCCAGGTCCTCTCTCTGCGAACTGAGAGCTATAACCAATGAGCTACATTATACTATCATTCAGCATTTAAACAGGTTGAACCCTATGTTGAATCCTCGGCTGAAGAATGCATGCTAGGCGATCCCTCCTGCTGAGACAACCATGTCAGTACTTTTAAATTTGTTCTTACAGTTATGCAACTGACCTTTCAAACAATCAAATACTTATTTTTATTTATTTGAAATGCTCCTAGTCTTTTTCACCACCAACCCTCTATTTACTCACGTGCCCTTCCCTTCCAGCCTTTCGGGTAATGTTTACTTTAATCATAAGTGGCATTCTCTGCAGAGATAGTCTCTCTGAAAATTACAGTAACTTCAACTTAATTGCAGTATTGGCCTAGGGTATAGTAAACATACTTAGTTTCATGTTGCATTCCTCTGGATGTTAATATAAAAAGACTGTATGAGCCAAAATCCCAATCAATGCTGAAACTGTCTTTCACACAGCACTTGTGCAATTCAACTAAATATGAAAGAAAATCACATTAATACATACAATCGCTGGAAATGCATGAAGCAGTAATATATATGCATCATGTAAACCTGAAATAATTGCACACATTATAAGGAACATATCCAGTATGTTTACAGAGTTGGTAATTCTGAATTTCAAGCAAATAGCTACAATTAAGAAACTACTTATGTTTGAATGACTGACTTCCTAACTTCTAACCCTACTATAATTGAGCTATTCTTAGTAGAATATGATGGGAGTCTCGTATTAAAGGGCTTCTTGAGTACATTTGATTTAGGCCTTTCATTATTCAAGAGACTCTGCAAAGACCCGTGTTCAAGTTGACGAGTGTCAGCATTTAAACTCGCCACTTTTCATAAGACAACCCTGAACGTTAAGGTGTTGAAATCGGCCAGTTACACTGAGCAGCAAGAACGAACAAAATTGGGAGTTTCTAAATGAAGACAATCGTAGAATTGTAATAGGTGTAAGTTGAGTTGTTAAGTACTTTCAGATGAATGACTGAGCTAATCCATCTGGTATTCCACAACAAGATCCCCAAATGCTGTCCTCCATTGGATTACAAGTGAAAAGTGTCACAAGTACTAGAAAATCAAGTTGCCGAAGATCGGGAAGGGGAATGTCACGCAGTAACTGTTTGGATGTAATGCCTGCAGCTGTGATAATCATCAAGGTCATTATCAGAGATCCTTATGACAGCAAATGTAATAGTTTTTTATTCCAATCAATCAATCAATAGGCTTAACATATAAATAAAATAAATGATCATAGAATTATTCTAAACACCTTCACGTAATTCCTCAAACACAGTGACAATGTTTATTTACAAATTTACTACTACAAGATATCTGTCTATGCACCCAGAACTGTTCAGCATGCATAACTTTTCAATGCGCACTCTCACCTCAATAAAACCTGGGAAAACCTCAATAATCCATCACTGTTGGTCCCACTCACTTCGCGGATTTCGGAGTTTGACAATATTTAGAAACCTACCCTAGAAATAGCTGGTGAAGCCCCACCCCATACACCATGTTTGCTGCAAACACAGCAATGAAGCCAAACAATCCCTGAGCTCCACCCACAGCGCCGGGTAACAGAGCGGCCACGCCGGGAACTGTAAGCAGCTGTTTCGGACTTTGAGATATTTAATAATAATAATCATCCTTGCATTTGATATAATGCTTTTCATGCTTCTAGCCTATGTCTCAAAGCGCTTCACAGAATATACTGTAAAGTGAATTGACTGTAAATATGTGGACGAAACACGGCAGCCAATTGCGCACAGCAGTGTCCCACAAACAGTCTTGGGTTGAACTGACCAATTTATTTTTCTTATTATTAGGAATTATTATTAGGTGTATGGAGCAAGGAAACTTGTCCAAGGTTTCGCCCTACCTGGCATTGAAACCAGGTCTCTCGCTTATAAGGCAAGTGCTCTAACCATTGAGCTACAGAACTACACAATTTGCTGAACATTGGAAAAAACCTAACACTGTATGTAATTTGAATCTTGCCAGTTGTAGGGAGTTGCCAACTTTTAGAATGTCAGATTATCGAGGTTTTACTGTACAATAAAATAAGTCCCAAATAGTATAGCAACACCTTTATACACACAGGTAACTGGTTTGAAGTGAAATGTATGAATAATGTATTCTGTAATCCTAACTTGGGTCTCCATCAGCCACAAACCATTAACAGAAAGCAACCAACTCCCGGCTTTCCACCAACAGTGCCCTTGATACTGACCTCTAAATGGTGCATGAAGAGCTATCTAATTTCCTCTCCTCTGCACTGGGGAAGCAGCAGACCTCTGGTAGTGAGGATTTTCAATTGACAGTCGAGATCAGACACACAATGTTTTGGTGCTACAATAATAACGCTACATCGAAGTGGTTCCTAGCAATCCGTACAAATAACCTTGACCACAATAATTCCCATGGCTCCGAGCATGTTCAGGACAGATTTTATTCAGTCTCGTCTGAAGTGCTTTCAAAACTGTTTGAAAAAAAGTTTTCAACAGAACCAAATTAGTGAAAATTTTAGATTGGGAGACAATTATTGCAGGTCTTTAACAACAACTTACATTTATCATGCTCCCATCATGTGGGAAAATATTAAAATAGTTTATAAGCTGGGGGCTCGGCACGGTACAGTCGGTACCACTGTACAAGATGGCTGTCCCTGTGAGTTGGTGAATGGTATCAATGGTCAGAGTGCAATGGTCAGAGCTGTCTTTGAGTCTCAACTGGAACATTTAATTAACCAGAATGGGTTTTGATTGACAGGAGCTGTTTTGTGGGTTGTGTGCGCAATTTCCAGAACAGATTTATTTGGCGATATGTGTATTTTTCCCCATGGTCAATAAAGATCCCAACAACATCTCAATTAAGGCTTCCCCCACTCCCTATGTCTTTATGAAATAGGGCTAGACATGAGGGCACCTCTGAGGATTTATATTCAGCTTCTTTTTTGGTGACTAAAACCATAAACCACAAAAGCAGTCAAGCAATAAATACTTTTCCTTAAAGAAAAATGAAAAATGGAACTCTAAAACACTAGATTTTATGAGCTCACTTTTGGCATGCCATCGACAACTGTATGAAAAAACTTTGGTATCATGCAAAATTGAAAATTTTATGAACATAGCACAGGTCTGTTTAAAGGTTTCCAACCACAGCACTCTAGAGTCCCTGGATGTAATTTTTCACTGCCAGAAGGAGAATTATGTACAGTTTAAGAAACATGTAGTCAGCACTACATATATGCCATGTAAGAGTTTTTGCTACAACTAATAAAACAATATACGTTCTAACAACCACACTGCACTGCATGTTATTCAAATTTGTGCAAGATCAGATTTTATAACTCTGGAAAGGAAATTGCATTGCTCACTTAATAGCTTCTAAACCTTTGTTACTTTCCTTCCTCTAATGTTTCCTCATGATCAAGAAAATGCTCTATTCGAGGCTACAATAACGTTTTCTGTCTTAAAACCTTTGGTTCTGTCAAAAGGTTTGGTTGAATTGCGAACCTGAGACATCAAGAAAAGGTCTGTGGAAATGCTATCTGAACCAGTGCAGAAATTGTTTTGACAGCTCAAAATATTTCCAAGGCTTTATACTCAATAAAAACAGAATGATTCTCTTAATAATTAAAGTCAGAAAGTGGGTTAAATAAACCAGGTAGTATTCATAATGATCTAATGATCCACAAATACTGTTCATCTTTTCTAAGATGTGTGTATAAACTTCATACACTGGTTAACTGCCATAAGTGTAAAAAACAGCTGTGTGCATATACTATACGTAACCAAACAATGACTGAAACTCATCATCCAAATCCTAAACAGTGAACAATTCAGAGAATTTTAATCTAAGGCTACAGAAACTCAATAATGGCATGGAAAAATGGTCATAATCCTTAGGCATTTAAGGTTATTTATAAATTGAAGAGTTTTTGTGGGGTCAGCCAGGTGCCGAAACCCATCATAACAGTATCCAAACCAGACACATTCCTATATACGCCTGCCATCTACAATTCTTGGATTGAAGCTTGATAGCTGTCCTTTGCAATTGTGCATTCCCTTTCATCAATTAACTTTACAATTGATTTAATGCAGACAAAGAATATATTTGCACATCTTGCCAATAGCATACAAATTAGTTTTAAGTGATTTTAGAAAATGTCTAATCACATTAAAAAACACACGCAAACTGTAGCGCTGTAAATTCAATTTGCCTTTCTTCTTCGCAAACTAAATTCAGTAAGTCTATTCCTCAACCGCACCAAGTTCTATCATCAAAAACACAGAACTAAAGCAGATTTGGTTTAGCTTTACAAGGCATAAATATTCTAAATTTCAACTGTAAATCACTATATATTTTGGGATAAAGAAGAGAGGCACAGTTTCAATTCAAATTTCTACTTTTCTTCATACTGCACACCATTAAGTCACTTCTAACAATATGGCTCAAATCAAAAATGAGCCCTCATAACCAGACCAAATTTCCACCAATAAAAAAATATCTTGTGCAGATACGAATTGCATCAGCTAACTCAAAAATGTGTAGCAGAACTCTTTTCCTCATCAAAAATTAATTCACAACTCCCAATTACATGAAAACATTTTGCATAGATGTGCTTACAACTCACACAATTGAAATACTATTTAGAAAGTGTGAGCGACCTTGCAGTAAACATTTTTGGAAAGTCAGCCTGGCTGAAACTGAATCCTGGTTTATTACCAAACTGCTAGCAAGGCTCACAAGTACAACATTCCTTGAGTTTTTTTAAAAAAAAACTGCATCTTGGAATTCAATCATCATTTAGGCATCCTTGCGGGTTGAAATAAATGCAGACAGACTCAGCACTGAGACTTATATCACTTGAACAATGCAAGTGGAGTGCATTACTGAATTGCACATTCAAAGACAACTTGCCAGTGATAGTTATAGACATGGATTCATAATTACTGGATGGGGCAGAGAAGTGAAGATAATTGCTGCCATATTCCCTAAAATGAAGCTGTAATTAAGCTCTAGGAATCCTGTGGACAGAAAGATGAAGAATGTTTGAACACAGAAAAGGGCATTCCCATTTTGAGAAACTCATATCAATGTGAAGCATTTCTAAATCAGGTAAAGTATGGTTGGATAGAGAATAAATAATATTCCTTGCATTTGACATAGCCTTTCCCATTGCAAGGATGATAATAATAATAATAAGGCAGGAGGCACGAAATAGCCACTATTTGTATTATAATAAATAATAATCCTTGTATTTGATATAGCGCCTTATCACATCTTCCAGATGCCTCAAAGAACTTCACAGAATATACTTTAAGGTGAATCAGCTCTATATTTTGTGGGGTCAGCAGCCAATCGTGCCAGTGTACCACAAACAGGCAGGGAATGAAGTGACCAATTTATTGTTATTATTTTTTTAATAGAATTAGTCCCTGTGGAAAAATAATCCAACAATCAACTAACAACCAGGTTCCTACTGATTGCAAGATAAGCAGAGGCATGAGGAGTAAAGAAATCTGAACAATATTTTGCCCTGCCGGCAATCTAACCCAGATCTCTTGCTTGCGAGGCGAGTGGTCGAACCACTGAGCAACAAAACTCTGATATCTCAAAGTGCTTATAGATTAACTGTTCGTGTGAAATAATAATTTAGATCCAAGAAACAAGAGTGGACAAACTCATACATTCCTGCTTTAGAACTGAATTATTCTGCAATATGGATCGAAAAGATAATATGATAATGAAAATGTAAGCAAATATTATAATAATAATAATCTTTGCATTTGATATAGAGCTTTTTCACACATAAATTTATTTGCAAATCTTTTGCCTCACCTGAAAATAAGCATTTTATCTGTAGAGCATAAAGTTTCACATGAATCAGTCAGTACCATGTGTAAATTACTTTAGATATGAAAGCATGTCTTGCATACAACTAGACTGAGCTAGATCTGGCATCTCATGCCAGCTATTTGCTTTGAGATTCATATCACAGAAGAGATTCGTATCACAGGAGTTCGTTTAGGAAACCTCTGGGAGAGGGTTCCTCAATTGCCAACCTGTTTGTTTGGGAGAAAGGCGATTCTGCCTCCACGCAAGACACCCACCCACCACTATGCCTTCCAGGATTTGCTAAACTCAAAACAGATATTGAGAGGCTGAGTCAAACAATATCTCTGGGCTGGTAAGCTTTGTAATTCCCATGGAAACTGAAGAGCTTTTATTGATGCAACCTACTGTTCCATGTGCAACAAACGTAAAACCATTTACAGTAGAAGCCCGTTTATCCATGACCCGATCAACCATAACTTCCGTATAACCGGCACTGCAAAAAAAAAGGTCTGCATTCGATAAACCGGAATCTATCCAGAATTTTTTTGGGGTGTTTTGTGTTGCGTCAGTATATTAGAATGCTGATACTAGGTGCCTGATGGTGGCTCAGAATGTTGCCAGTACTGTAAAGCAATGCACTCTCCGGAGTGTATTCTTTGAGAGGCAGAGCGGGGTGAGTTGATTAATTTAGATTTAGTTTAGCCACAAAACAGCAAAACACACACCCACCCTGAGCAAAGCTTGCAGATCAATTCATTTATTTATTTTTTATAAAAAAAGACTCATCCCTGCAATGCTCGTTTTACAGAGTGCAGTGTTTCAAGTTAGTGCACACACACACACAGGCATCACAAGGCTTTTTGGAAAGAAAGTTAACTGAACTAAGCGGCCGCCGCTCACTCTCTGCTTTCTCAATAACACGAGCTTTCCTCTCTTCTGACCCCAATGAGAACAGTATAATTCAGACATGTAACTTTTGCACTAGCTTAAAGATCTCTCTGAACTGTCTGGTCGCTATGTGTAAAACGATTATAATTATTATTTATATATTATATTATCATATAAATGATTATTTAGTCCATTATTAATATGCAATGTTTTTAAAAATGTAATTAAAAAAAAGTAATAATTATTTTTGTGTTGGGTTTTCTGCCGAATATCCGGCAGGTGTTTTAACCGGCACTGGCCAGGTCCCGAGGGCGTCGGATAAACGAGCTTGTACTGTATATTGGCAGCCGTTCATAAGCATCTCCTTGCCTGCTAAAATCAACTCATAACAATTCAATACTTTTTTAACCCACAGCACACTCTCAACATAAATACAATGCTACCAGATTTACTCAATGAAATTTATGTGGAATGGGCATATGTTGATCATAATTAAAACTGTTGCTAAGCCTCGGGAAACGGTTCTGGACAGTGTCAAAAGCCACCATATAAAACATGCCTAAATGGTATCACACCTTTTTTCACTTACTTCTAGTGTTCAGTGATTATGAGAGTTTGCATATTTAAAATGACTGGTTCATCAGCAGAGCCTTGGGACAATTCCCATGCTTTCTCCAAGAGTATAAGGATATAATTTCTGAATCCTCTTTGCCCACAGTTAGTCAGTAAGTTCCCGGGAGAGAGGTATGTTTCTCTACAGACTGCCTCTGTGGCTAGATCCTGACGAAGGGTCGTGGATCCGAAACGTTCACTCACTTTTCCTTTCTCCATAGATGCTGCCTGACCTGCTGAGTGTTCCCAGCCATTTCTGTTTGTTTCAGATTTCCAGCCTCTGCAGTATTTTGTGTTTTTATTTTGGAAATGGTCTTTAGGAAGCATGTTGATGCAACTTTATTAAAAAAAGACAGTAAGAGACCAAGGTTAAATGGCAATTGAGACCAAGACCTTGAAATGAACCCAGGCACCAGGAGTGCCTCCCATACCAACACCCCCTCCCACCAAATGACTGTAATTTCCATTTGGCTACAGTGCTCAACAAATACAATTTGGAAGATTATTTCCAAACAAGTTTTGATTGCAATCTATTTGGAAAATAAGACTTGGATGAGATAAGCAACCGGATTACTTTAATAAAGTCATTTTCATAGGAACAATTCCCTAATTTCTGGACCACACAAGTATTATAAATATCAAAAACATTATTTGAACATTTTGCACAACATGTTGCTACTGTGTGCAGCACTCAGTAACGGCTGAATTTCCTCCTCAGCATCCAACATGAACCTGCTGCAACAGATGGGTTACTTTTGCTCCAGGGCACTTTAGTACAACATGCTGCAGCCAAATGGAATTAATGTAAATACTTTCATTTGGTTTCCCAATTAATTGGATGAAAATTTGGCTCAACACATTATTCAAGAGGTTCTCAATGTTCTTTGTATAAACTTTTAAACAAAAGATGGCCGATCGATTAGGGAAATTGGATTAGGCCACGTTGATGAACATCTGGATGTAGTTATTGTTATCTGGCTGAATGATTGGAATGCTTTGCATAAATGATTGGCTTCAATTGTTGTTTTTGTGTGGTGCTTTTGTGGCACCAAGCCTAAAAAATATACAGTCAATTCACTTTACAGCATATTCTGGGAAGCATTTTGAGATGCCTTGAAGACGTGAAGAGTGCTAAATCAAATGCAAGGATTATTATTATTAAAGATTAATAGTGAGGTATCGTTTTGTAAAACACACTGACATTTACCGTAAATCTCCGCGTATAAGGCGCACTTTTTTTCACGTTGGAAAGTCTCGAAAGTTGGGGGTGCGCCCTATATGCAGATACAAGGAAAAGACGACCAGCCCCCAGAGGTACGTCATCAAGCTGCGCCGCCAGTACGACTAGCCGCTCTCCAGGATCGGCAACGCAAACCAGGTGCCACTCACCTCTGATGCCTGGTAATTCTTATTTCACTGTAATGCTGGGCTGCACCGCCAATGGATGTTTTTTTCCAGCGGAAATTTTTTTCCCGCCAGCAATATCATCGAAAATGCTTCCATTTTTTTTCGCAAAGAAAAGGTCAAAAGTGGGGGGTGCGCCTTATACGCAGGTATTTACGGTACTCCATAGAAGTTAAAATTTAGAACTTTAAGCAAGTGATAAACTTATTCTGTGTTTTCTACAATGGCATATTCAACATTTAAAAAACCACATAAGCTCTTTCTAGGGGGACAGAGCATGTAAAAATATGCCGGAGCAAACATGCAAAACGTGAAGACTTACTCTTCATTCATGACAAATATGCAGTTTTCTTGTGATGTAAGTCCCGTCACTGGATGTTTGCAGGTTACTTTCCGCTCATTATGACTGCAGAAAAAAGAAAACAAGCGTTAAAAAGAAATGCCAAGTTTCCTGCAGTCCTTATAATTCACTGGAATTAATTTTCTTTAGCCTTGCAAAATGTAACACGTCTATGAAACTATTTCTGTAGTTTGTCACAGCACACAACTTCAAAGCATCAAAATTCAGGCCGTTAAAGTGAACATTTTCACACCCACCTGCCATTTTCTTGAAATTGAAGCCTTCAATACCTGTAGCAAATCTCACAGTAAGATGACAATATATGACCAAATTGCAATCCACGCACTATTGCAAACACTGTAAAATTATCTCAACACTAGAATTTTATTAAGTATACTCTTCAACATGAAAGATTTATACCAACTGGAATTACTTTACTATCATTATCATACTCCTTTTCTCCAGTTGTGTCTAGAATTGGTGTATGTTCTTCATAATATCTTGTTACCCCATTTATTTATTTTTAATTAAAAAAAATTCTGTTGCAGATGAGTTCATTTATGCAAGGACAAGCATAAAACAGAACTCCATATACTTGTAGATAATATGCACTGATGCTTGGCTTCTTATTTAAATATTTATGTTTAAATGTATGAATATACTGGAAGTAACAGTGCACTGGGATTCCAAAGTGCTGTACAATAGAGTTATAGAATATACTGTATATATATATATATATATATATATATATATAGATTTCACCCATGGACCACAAGTCTCACAGTTAGCAATTACAGGAATAGTTAACAGAGCATCCTTGACTCAAAAGGGAATTGGATAAGTACTTGAACAGGAAAACATTGCAGAGCTATGGGATGAGTGCGGGTGAGTGGGACTAGTCGGTTAGCTCTTTTAAAGCTCTATCACAGGCATGATGCTCGATGGCCTCCTTCTGTGCTGTAAGATTCTAAGAGCACGGGAGCAGACTGGTTGCCTGAATTCGGTGACTGGGAATATTGATCTGGAAGAGCGAGAACTCATTTTGGAAAAAAAATTCAACATGGCTAAGGAATACAGTTTTAATTAAACACAATTTAAAAATTGATCGGTTCTTCTTCAATACACCACCCACAATAATTGAAAATTAAAAATAGAATTTGACCTGATTTATACTGGAAGCCCCAAACCTAATAGCCAGTCAAGACTTAATCAATCATGAAAGCCAATATCTGTCCAACAGGATAAACTTCCCAAATCCCACTGCGAACTGGCCTTAAATTCAGATACAATCACTTCTGAAATAAGCTTTAGGCTGGAGTTAATTAAGAGGATAGCAACATAAACAAGTCACCACATCTTCTTCATATATTTAGTCTGCAGCATGGGACTCTCATCCACCACATTCCCTTCCCTCACAAAATTGCTTACACATGTAGCATCTGATCTTTACAGGGAGTTGAAACTAACTGTGGAGAAGGCTAAATAAATCTGCAATATAAAAGTAGGGCACCTTATAATTAGTTAATTATTCCATCCCCACAGTTTGAACACTGAGCCTACTGACGGAATACTGTATTCCATCACTTTACAAAGCTGCAATATACCAGCTCAATATATATTTCATGTGAGGAAATCGTTCATTCATTGTTTAAAAAGTAAAAACAAACTTTAAAAAACGAACAAAAATTCAATAAGTTTTTGAAAAATGTCCAGATTTCTAGGTAACAGAATCTAGAGAAATTCTCCTGGTCTGACCTATCATTTCATCTTTCGATTTAATGACAATGTATTTTTTAGAAAAAAAACAATTTGAATGTTTTCAAGAATTTACTCCTCAACAAACATCTTCTCCACCTTCAGCCTCACCAAGCTCCCTTGGTCCCAATAGAAATGTAAGCTTTGATAAGATATTCCTGCGTCCCACCAATTTTTTGATCCCTATAAGTTGCAACAAAGCTGCACTGAATGCAGAGAATTAATTTTATTAGTTACGTTTTCTAATTGTCTGATACATTTACAAGAGTATATTCAACTTTATTTCTACAATGTAAGACTAAGTACATGTCAGATGTAAATGATCTAAAAGAGTAAATGCCAGATGTAACTTGCAACAAATGTTCTAACAAAACACTAAACAATGTGAAAAGAAGGCACAAAACACAGCCATTAGGAAAACATCAATTTGAACTCTAACATGGTCAGCAATGAAAGCATGCAACTTGTTTTAAATATAAAACAAAACTTAACACTGCAGCTCAAGTTCTCACCAAACCTAAATTTGAGCATTATCACCAAAATTCAGGGCTGTGAAGTCGGGTAATTCTTCCTATAGATAGGTCAAAAATATGTTCAAGCTTCATTGCTCTCGCTTGCATTTGTCATGCTCTAATCACAAGTACATCCCCATCCAACAGTGCAGGATATAAAGCTTCATTCATCGATCATGATTCATGGCCAACGAGAAGTAGATCAACAAAAGTGCTATTATGCAGTAATATCTATGCAAAACCTTTACCAGGATCAGCCGTAGAATGTAAAGGAAGCCTCTGTTGAGATACTGGACTAAAACTAAATTCCGCCCGTCAAAAGCACTCAGGAACAGGAAAACTGCAGCAGAACATCATGGCAAAATCTTTGTACAGATATATACTCTTCTGTATACAGAATATAAGCTTTAACCTTGGGCACAGCGTAACAGAGTTTACATTGTGCACACAAGCCACGAGAAGGCATCAACCTGCTAAGAGACATCCAACATTTCCAGTTTCTTTTCCGAAAAGCACTAGTAAAGATTGTTCAAGGTCACCAGCCTCTCAGCTGAAAAACAGCATCATATAGGGGAAGGTGGTTGCGGGGAAATTAATATGCACAAAATATACAGTCAATTCAATTTACAGTATATTCTGTCCAATGCTTTGAGACATCCCAAAGATGTAATAAGGCGCTATATCAAATGTAACGATTATTATGTTTAATGTAATGTTCACATACTGAACTGTTTGCTTGTTTTGCTGTTCACTTATAGAGATTTGAACATTGGATAGCACTCAATTGCAGCTTAGAATGTGGTAGATGGGAGGGAAAGGGGAATAGAATTCTATTGTCAAAATAAATGCAGCTGAAGGACAAAAAAAACTAACACCGATTTTAGTTTTCAGTCAAAAGTGTTAAAGCAGATTAAACATACTGCTTTGAGGTAGACAGACTTTGTCTGTGCAATATGCTCGGCCACTGGCTTTGGGCACTGTAGCACTTTGAGGGAAACAGTTTATTGAAGGAAGCATCAACTATATTTAAACCTGCAGATTTTACTTTAACATTGAATTGCTGCACAAAGCAGCGATATCATCCATTTTGTCGATGCATCTCATGCAATCGACAAGCAGTTCTATATAACCAAATGTGTTAACAATACACCTATCTTCATACAGATCTCTATATTTGAATCATTTTGACATGAGCATGGGGTGTGGTGGAGGGGGGTAAATCAAACCACCATGTTCTCAACATCTGATGTATGCATATTTTATGTCTGTCATTTTAAGTTATGCCATTTTAAGATCCGTTGCATTGATCACACAGATTTTCTCCAATTATCCCCATACATTTACCCATAGCCGGAGCAGAAATGCATTCCATGTGTTGCTACTCTGCAGTAATGTTAAGAAAAAAGGGAAAACAGCATTATTTCTTTCACAATGCTTGCGAATTTGACTTGTTCAATGAATAGCAATCTGTTCCAGTCCTGCTGCAATACATTTATAAGGAAACACTGTTATATAATTCTGTGCAGCTCAAATAATATGTTCTTGAATTTTAATTGGGAAGCAATGAAACAACTTGTGCTTTTCATATAGTATATTAGTATTCCTGTTCTATGAATACTCCATCCTAAATTTGCTATATTCTATCTTTTGTGAATGTCCTTTTTTAAAAATTAATGTATTTAAGTTATACATTAAATATAATGTATATATTTAATATATAAATATATACATTAAATATAATGTATATATTTAATATATAAATATATATGGATGGTTGACCATTCAGTTGAGAGGATATTTAATAATTTAAAGCACAGTTCAAAATACACCAAATGACCAAAATGACCCACAGAATCATGATTATGTATGCAAGTTGTGTACAGTAGCTCAGCACAATATTTAATATCTAAATTTATTCTGACACTGTCATTTTTAACGTACTTATGAAAGAACTTAACAGTAAAAATAAACATCCAAATGTATTCGTTCAACTGCAGTTTTTATCTAATTAGGACTGTGCCACAGAACAATTTTTCCTGAACAGATTTTACACTTGTCTAGAACTCGTGCTGAATATCATCTATCACTGTGGGGAGTTGATATATGGACAGCTACTTGCAGTGTAACTTAAGATGAACAATTGCCAAATGATTGGGTGAATGAGCGAGTCCTAAAGACTGATGCGCTGAACTGGTACAATTACTGAAAGCCCACTGCAGAGACCTGTACATCCGTGGTTGGAGCAAGCGCCTTACAAGCGTGAGACCTGGGTTCAATTCCAGGCAAGTGAAACTTTGGGCAAGTTTCCTTACTCCACACACCTAATAATAATCCCTCCAAAACAAAATTGGTCATTTCAATCCACGACTGTTTGTGGGACACTGCTGTATGCAATTGGCTGCCACATTTCGCCCACAAATATACAGTCAATTCACTTTCCAATATATTCTGCGAAGAACTTTGAGACGCCTAGAAGATGTGAAAAGTTCTATATCAAAAGCAAGGATTATTATTCTATATTTATTATTGAACAGATCTTCGGTGAAATACTTACATAATACATAGAAATGAATCCTATTTTATCCAAATTAAATTGTTAAGTAAAAGCTGTACTGGACCTCACCCTGACGTAAAAGGCGCTCTATAAATGTAATTTTGTTGTTGTCTAGCTAGTTTTCACAATGTCTATTTTCTGTGAAATAGAATCCAAATGAACAAAGCAATTGTCTATGGCAATGCTTTGTGTCTACACTGGTTGCTTTGAAGTCAAAGGATATAAAATTGTTAAATCAATTACAATTATTACAACCTTATTTTCTACAATACAACCCTATACATACTGAATTATTATTGTACCATGAAGGTCACATTTATTAGACTGTTTTCTAAATAGATTACTATATTTTAAAGACATTGTCCGCATGTTAAAAACAACACATATACATAGAAAATGAATTGTTTAGAATCAATGGTGGGCATAGACTACATGGACAAACAATTGGCAATAATATAGTTTACTTCACAAAGTTAAATATCTCAATGTGCTAAAGCTTAATAATGTTGCTGTGCATTGCAGCAAATATAGTGAGCACTATTTCCACATGCATGTTGTGTAGTTTCCTTTACTAATCAGTGTAGTCAATTGGAAAGCTGAGTGTAGAGGTTGTATATAAAGTGAAAACATGGAGTCAGCCAGGAACATTGGAACATTTCCCATAAAAATTGACAATTTTAAATGATTCAGAACAGAACTATAGAATCATAGAGCACCAAAGGAAGCCATTCGGCCCATCGTGTCTGTGCCAGCTGTCTAAATCAACCCCACTCCTCATAGTATTGCTAAATCTAACCTAATAGAATTGAATCTAATAGTATTTAGTTGCATCTAACAAGTTGAGTCTGTATAAGACGTTAACTCGGCTGCAGCTATTATGGTCTAATGACTAAATTTTTTTGTAAAAAAATGGAATCTCACAACCAGTGTTGAAAACCATTCAACAAAGTTTCCCCCCCCTTACTTGGACTCAAATAATGCTAAACAATATACCTGTGAAAATATTAAGTCAAACTGGTGGGGAGGTGGGGGGGAATCTTTCAAAAGAACCAAACCAAGCTCATTTTAGCTCGCTAGAGGGGAAAGAAAATTGAATGATAACAAAAATAAGATCACTCTGGTGAATGTGCACAATAAAGCTCTAGAGCAACATCACAACATGGTTATGGCAGGCCATTCTGCATCATACGAATGGTTGCACCTGTTTGCAGTAATATGAACATTAATCTGGCACCGTTGTTTACTTTAATTACATCTAACCTGTCGAGCGAGTCTGTATAAGACATTGCCTCAGCTGCAGTTAGAATCGTGTATGCAGTTTTGGGTGCCACATTATATTACAGAAGGAATATTGGAACTTTGGAAAGAGTTTAGCATAAGTTCACAGGGAAGATATTGAAGATGGAATTCTCTACCCCAAAAGCCTGTAGATGCTCAGTTTTTGAACATATTCAATCTGAAATTGACAGATTTCTTATCGACAAAAGGAAAAAGGGATTAAAGGATATGGGGATAAGGCAGCCAGATGGGCAGTTAGATTAGAAGATCTTATTGAATGGCGGGCCAGGCTCGAGGGGCCGAATGGCCTACTCCTGCTCCTAATTCTTAAGTTCTTATGTTCTAAGATGCTGGAGACGTACAAACATTGCTTTGAGAAGTTGCTGAAAAGGTTAGGACTCTTCCCAATTGAAGCAGAGAAGGCTACAGGATGACATGATAGATACATTCCATATATGCATTGAGGTTAGAGAATCAATTGAGGTATTTAAAAAGAATTGGACAAGTACACACAGAGCAAGGGTGTGAGGAAAGAGCAGGGAATTAGATTCACGATGAATAAATTCTTGGAGGAGCGAATACCGACACCAATGGCTTCTTATTGTGTTGTACATCTCTTTGAATCTATATGCTGCAACGGGCAAATCTGAGATAAATTGAATATTGCTTGCAAATGATCAGGCCCTGAATATGAACAGTACCTTCACCATTACAATCTAGAAGCTTGAGCTGTAGGGAAAAATTCTCATCGTCTGCATTACATGTCCACATTATATATCCCCATTCCTGTTCAAATTGTACGAAACAATAATTACACTTTTTTTTATAAATGCAATTTCAGTTTTTTTTACTAAAGATCACCCAAGTTCTTGAGGTCAGTGTCAATTCCAGATAGAATACATCATATTGTGTACTGAAATAATGAAATTAGAATAATGAACTCCCTAGTCAGGCTCCCTTGTCAAGTGTTCGATAGCAAGTGGACAAATAATACACTCACCTTCAATGCTGAGTATTTCAATTCAACTCGAGAATGATTAGCCATCAACCTGTAGCTTTCAAAACTTGCAAACCCAGTGTGGTTTTGTTAAAACACATCATAGCTACAATACTTGAGCACATGCAGTAAAAGCCCGTTTATCCATGACCCGATCAACCGTAACTTCTATATACCCGGCACCTAAAAAAAAAGGGTCCCCATTCGAATAACCGGATGTTATCTGGCACAATTGCAGGGGCACCTTTAATGAGTCGATTGTCGCAGGAGCGTACAGTATGATTAGCTCTGAATGCTGCCGATAGCGCACTCCCAGTTTTTGGTCTTGAAGGAGCACTGTTTTTTCACTCCCTCTTTTTCTTTCTCTCTCTCTCCCTCTCCTTCCTTCCTCTCTATCTCTCCCTTTCTCTTTCTACCTCTTCCCCTTTCTTTCCCTTTCTCTCTGACGGATACTACATTGCCTGTGTAGCCTGACGATATCATGGGTTTACACACTGTTTTGGTGGGGATAGGGTGAGAGAAGGAGAGAGGGGCAGGGAGAGAGAGAGGGTGGGGGGATGGGGGTGGGGGGGAGAGAGGGAAAGAAGGGTGGGAGGGAGAAACAGAGGAGTGGGAGGGGGAGAGAAAGAGAGGAGTGGGAGGGGGAGAGAGAGGTGGGGGAGAGGGGGGGAGAGAGAGAGTGGGGGTGAATTGATTAATTTAGATGGAAAATGAGAGGAGTGGAGGGGGGTTGGGTTTGGAGCCATTGAGATGCCAGACTGACTGAGTGTATGTGTGTGTCTGTGTGTGTGAAAGAGAAAGGGGGTAAGGAGGGAGAGAAAGAAAGGCAAAATCGACATTACCCCTTAAGAGAGGTCCCCTTCAAAAAAAGACTATTTTGTCCGCCATTGTGGAAGTTTGCTTTGTGATTGTGTGCTGTGTTTGTAGACTGTAATCAATATTTATTGCTTTATTGGTAAGCATCCATCCAATATTCTGTTATTATTTAGTCTATTATTAATATGGTATGTTTAAAAAAGTTAATTTTTTTGTTGGGTTTTCGGCAGCTGGCCGCCTGAATATCCGGCACACGGTTTATCCGCCACTGGCCAGGTCCCGGGGGTACCGGAACTGGCTTTTACTGTACATACAAATGAAACAAAGTACAGTTAGAAGATAGACTCTCAGAAGGAAAGTAATTCTAAGCATTTTGAACAATCTAACAAACAAATAATAATAATAATCCTTGCATTTGATATAGCGCTGTTCACATCTCATCGACGTCTCAAAGCGCCTCACAGAATATACTGTAAAGTGAATTGACTGTATATTTGTGGCCGAAATGCAGCAGCTAATTGCGCACACCAGTGTCCCACAAACAGTCGTGGATAGAAATGACAAATTTTATTATTGTGTGTTTTTTTGGACGGATTATTAAGATACAAGATACAAGGTACAAGATAAAAATATTGTGGATTCATTCAAATCAATGAATCGTTTCAAGGCGCTTCACAGAATATACTATAACAGCAACAATAACTTCTGTTTATAAACCCCTGACACAGGATAGTGTCCTAGAGCGCTAAAACTGTAAACTGTAAAGTAGGCAAATATACATTTTGTACTCGCGCTTAAGAGTATCTAAA
The DNA here is from genome assembly GCA_035084275.1 of Hydrolagus colliei. Classification (NCBI taxonomy): domain Eukaryota; kingdom Metazoa; phylum Chordata; class Chondrichthyes; order Chimaeriformes; family Chimaeridae; genus Hydrolagus; species Hydrolagus colliei. The sequence continues at coordinate 7,590,298 of CM068746.1, read as the reverse complement.
CCAAACTGAGAATGCCATGCATCCCAACTACACATGGAAATTCCAGAAGTAGATTTTTGGAATGGAATGCACACTCTCTAATTGGAGGGACACATCCTGCTTATTTAATTCGGAAAAGTATTACTGGGGCTGAGGGCTTCAGATTTGTCTCTTAGCATCTGTCTCCTACTACTCAGGGCTTTGAGGGAAGCAACAAATGCCTCACTGCAGCGTATTTGGTTAAAACAGTGGTATACATTCCAGGATCTATTTGTGACTCTCCACCTCACCATCTGTGATCTTTGGAAACTTGCCACTCCAACCTCTCAATGGCCTTCATGACATACATCCAGTCATAGAGATGAACAAAACTTAGATTTAGTGCCAGTTTCAATAATTGTTGTATTGATGCTGAGCTGCTAATCAGATTTTTTTTAAAAAACCATTATTAATCCCATTTCAACTTTAACCATATCAAAATATAGTAAAAGCCTGTTTATCTGTGAACCGATCAACCGTAACTTCCGTATAACCGGCACCTCAAAAAAAATCCCTCTTCGATTAACCGGAATTTATCCGGCACAATGTATTATTTTTTAAATTTAAAAAAAAATTGGGTGTGTTTTCGGCCGAATATCCGGCACACGCGTTAACCGGCATTGGCCACGTCCCGGGGGTGCCGGATAAACAGGCTTTTACAGTATTATGTTTTCATCAAGACACATCTAAAACTAAAGGGTAGGAGTCACTTAATATTCATTATTTTCATCATAATAAATAATAATCTTTGCATTTGATATAGTGCTTTTCACATCTTCAAGATGTCTGAAAGCACTTCACAGAATATACTGAAAAGTGAATTGACTGCCTATTTGTGGGCAAAACGAAGTTCATGGGCATTTCATTGCATTTGATCAAGGTCCATTAAAATAAAATCTTGCAACAGTCACGCCTTTAACATTAAACATTTTATCTGATCATATGAACTGATGTTAACCAATATCCTATCTAGATAGCAATAAGCATTTATTTTGTGAATTCAAATCTTATACAGTACTACAAAAAAAACGTGAAACTTTATTGGCTTCTTTCCTGTTTTACTGCTCTAGTTAGAGTTGTATTTCACGGAGTTCACCCAGTATGTGGAGGCCTCAAGCTATGTTTCTGTGCAGTTCACTCTAACCTTTCAACTTTACCTAGGGAACTAGATTTTCAGCAATTGTTGCCTGATTTGATGACACTGAACTCTGTTGAAAGGCTAGTAAATGGGAGCTGAAAGTGATCATTTTGCACCCAGTATATCTTCTCCAAGATGGTACTTTGGTATTACAAAGTATTTTGTTGGTACTTTGGTATTGTTTGCCAACTCAATAATTGACTTGTCTCAGAAGCAGTATTTTGAGATTGATGATGCTTTGCCTGTGATTTCAACCGGTCAATATTTTTCTACCCCTTCACTATCTTTTCCCAACCCTTTCCAAGAGCAACACATTGAACCTGCCACTTTAAATTCCATAACCAACCTTCAAATTGGAATTCCTTCATTTTCTGTCAGTTTGTTTGTCTACTTGGACAGTCATTTGTCCCACCCCCCCACCCCACAGAAGTTTTATTAGCCTTGTTCAACTGACACAATAAATTAAAAGAGGGATCTCAATCTGCAGCTCTTCAATTGGAAAACCAATGGAGAAAATAGCCTCAATACATGCATGCTTGTCATGCATCTTTGCAAGCTCTCTCTAGCATTGATGTGAAAATTCATTCAGATCAATTTGGCATACAACAAAATGTAGTGTTCTCATAAACAAGCTGAGAATCTGACAAGCTTGACAATGTCATTCCAGTGCTGAGTAGTTTGATGAAGCCATAAACATATATCTCATGATCAAATAAAAATGGAATGAATTTGTATTGAAAACAACAACAAAATTAAAATTATATAGCGCCTTTCAAGTCAGGAGGATGTTTCAAGGCGCTGGACAATCATTGTTTCAGATCTGAGCTGGGGTCGGGGATGGGGAGGGTGGAAGGAAAAGAGGGGATTAGAGGTGACAGATGGGACTGTCGAAGAGGAGGGTCTTGAGGCGACACTTAAAGGAGGCTAGGGAGGGGGCAAGGCAGAAGGGATTGTGGGATGTTCCAGAGTTTGGGGGCCAAGTGGCTGAACGTTCGCCTGCCAATGGTGAAGCGGGGGATGTGGAGCAGGCCAGAGTCTGCTGAGCGGAGGAGGTGGGCAAGTTGGTAGGGGGTTAGCAAGTTGGTAGGGGGTTAGGAGGTTGCAGAGGTGGGGTGGGGTGAGGCCATGTAGGGCTTTGAATGTGAGGAAAGGATCTTGAATTGAAAACTAAAATAGAAATAAACAATTTAGTAAACATTTACGAACTTTGCGAACAATTTTTTTCCTATATTTAAATATTTTCCTTAATTCGCAAGAATTTTTCAACTGGTGTACAAGAGTTTGAATAGGCGAATATTCTTTGCACAGGCAAAAAAAACTGGTATAATTCCCCATTGTATTTTAAATGTTCCTGAGTTATAGAATACAAAATTACATTTGCTCAAGGCTGAACACCTGCTATGTGTATTTCACATTAAAGTAGCTTATCCAACAAAGGAATGAAGCTTCAAGCGTAACATACAAAACATTATAAATGTAATGCAAGTTCCTTTTTTGTACAACAGGATCGTACATGGAGATTCATTAAATCATCCCACCTTCGTGAAGCCAAGCCTCCAAAACAACAACAACAAAATTAAAATTGTATAGCACCTTTCACGTCAGGAGGATGTTCCAAGGCGCTGGACAATCATTGTTTCATATCCGAACTGGTGTTGGGGAAGGGGAGGGTGGAGGGAAAAGAGGGGATGAGAGGTGACAGATGGGACTGTCGAAGAGGAGGGTCTTATATTTATGCTCATTAATAAGATACCTTATTGCAGACAGACCATCATTGCACACAATTCACACAAATCTGCTAATGCTAAGGTATTTCTCAAGAATGTTATATAAAAAAATGATGCCATCAAACTCAGATACTTTGGGGGTTTTGTCTTGAACAATCTAGACTTTGTGCAGACTTGCTATTATGAGATAAAAGCTCCTGCAGCATCATCTAGTTTTCTTTAGAATTTTCCATCTCCCAGTTGTGTCGCTTCTGTGTATTGCCTCAAGCGCTATGCACTGCATCAATAAAAGGGCACAATTATTTTGCATGAAAACTTTGAAAGGGGCTGCCTGACTTTACACAGTGGATCATGTAAAAAAAATCTGAATGGGATTCTCAATTCCTTTTAATTTGGGTAATTATTGCTCCCTATCACTACTCAAAAACAGATCTTTCTATGAACAGATTCTAATATACGGTATAAATAAATAGATTTTCCTGATTTCAAAGTGATTAAAAACCAATCAGTTCATGGAATATCCTCAAGAAGATACTAATTAAAAATGCAGTTCAGGTGTCAATGCAAGCTCAAAGCATAGGACAATTCATTTCAGGCTTTAATTCCCTGAGGTATGAAGAACAACAACAAATTACATTTGTATAACAACAACAACAACACCAAACTACACTTATAAAGCGCCTTTCACGTCGGGAGGACGTCCCAAGGCGCTGCACAGGAGGCGTGTGACCCGAGCTGGGAGGGGAGTGTACGGGAAGAGGGTGAGACAAGTAGGGGAGGTCGAAAAATTCGGGGTGGAACAAAAGGCACGGTCGAAGAGGAAAGTCTTCAAACCGGCCTTGAAAGAGGAAAGGGAAGAAACGAGACGGAGGGATTGGGGGATGGAATTCCATAGGGTCGGAGCAGAAAAACTGAAGGCCCAGCCTCCGATGGTGGGGCGGTTCGGGCGGGGGGCTTGGAGCAGGCCAAGTCCTGCTGAACGGAGGGTCCGGGTGGGCTTGTAGGGGGAGAGTAAATTGGTTAAATAGGGCGGGGCAAGGCCATGTGAGGCCTTGAAGGTGAGGACGAGGATCTTGAACTCGATCCTCTGGAGGATGGGGAGCCAGTGGAGACGGGCGAGGGTGGGGGTTATATGGTCGCGGAGGCGGGTGCAGGATAATACACGGGCTGCAGAGTTTTGGATGACCTGCAGCCTGTGAATGGAGGAACTGGGGAGGCCGACGAGGAGAGAGTTTCCGTAGTCCAGCCTTGAGGTGATGTACACGTGCACGAGTGTTTCGGCAGCGTGGGGGGGTAAGATAATTGTGGAGCCTGGCAATGTTGCGCAGGTGGAAGTAAGCGGTGCCGGTCAAGGCACGGATGTGGGGGAGGAAGGAGAGTTTTTGGTCGAACGTGATGCCGAGGTTCCTGACTGGCTTTGTGAGGTGGAGAGTACAGCCTTGGATGTTGAGGCTGGCAGCGCCCGATGTGCGGAGGCACTGGCTTGAGCCGATCAGGAGGGCCTCGGTCTTAATCACGTTCATTTGGAGGAAGTTGTCCCTCGTCCAGGACTCAATGTCGGACAGACATGCTGTCAGAACATTGATGGTCTGGGGGTTGAGGGATGAGGCAGAAAGATACAGCTGGGTGTCGTCCGCATACATGTGGAAATTTACCCATGTTTGCGGATGACATCGCCCAGAGGGAGCGTGTAAATGGTGAAAAGGAGGGGGCCGAGGACAGAGCCCTGGGGGACACCATGAAAAACTGTGCGAGGGTTTGAGGAGAAACCGTTGGAAGATACAAAATGTAGGCGGTGGGTCGGGTAGGAATGGAACCAGTCAAGGACTGTGCCTTGAAGGTTGAGGTGGGAGGAAAGACGTTGGAGGAGGATGGTGTGATCGACTGTGTCGAACGCAGCAGACAGGTCAAGGAGGACGAGGAGGCAGAGGGAGCCCTGGTCGCAGGCGGTTAGGATGTCGTTTGTAACCTTAACCAGGGCAGTTTCCGTGCTGTATTTAGTATTTAAAATGATGACTTTGCAGGGTCTCTTGCCACTAGTGGTATTACCGCTGCTCTTTTGACTTACTGCTCTCTTTTCCCAACTTGCTTGAAGCGCGGTAGAGATTGTAAATTGCTCGGAGTTGCTCGGGAATGTTTTGAAATGACTGTAATACTGATGTGGCGTTGTGTCGCTTCAAAATAGGCTGGCTTTTAAACAATGACATAGCGACAAGCTATTAAATGCTTGGATACACGATATCAGGTGCGAGCACAATTTACCCGCGAATACACTGTGGACTGTGTGTATGGACAAAAAGGACACGCCAAAAACGACTGCGATATTCAAAATATGTACTGCGCATGCGCAAAAAAGAATTTTGTTCGTTAAAACAAAACTAAGTTTCCTATATCGATAAAGAGGTGTTAAAAAATTGTTTGTTCAATTGAATTGTCCTGAATAGAAGCGTCCTTAATCAAGGCTTACCTGTACCATCTTTCACATCAGGAGGATGTCCAATAGAGTTAAAGGAAGTTAATAGTTTAGGTCTACTGTATAGTATGGTGCTTGTCCCACAATGCGCTCTTTTTAAACAAAGTGGACCATCCATTCATTATTAATTGCTAAGAAAATGGTCAAGTTGCATCAATTATATAATAATAATCCTTGCATTTGATATAGCGCTTTTCACGTCTTCTAGACGCTTCAAAGAGCTTCACAGAATATACTGTAAAGTGAATTATCTGTAAAAAAAAAAAGTGGGCAAAACGCGGCGTCCAATTGTGCATAGCAGTGTCCCACAAACAGTTGTAGATTGAAATGACCAATTTTTTTTGAGGAATTATTATCAGGTGTGTGGAGTAGGGAAACTTGCCTAAGGTTTCACCCTGCCTGGAATTGAACCCAGGTCTTGAAAGGCGAGTGCTCTAACCACTGAGAAACAACTATTTTTTACACTTTTAATAAAAAGGAATAGGACAAAGAAACAGATACTGTGCAAATGTACTAAGTTTTTTTAAATTGTTTGGCCTGACCTGTGGCAAAGGTACAATGAGACGAAGTCAAAGAAAGACATTTGTGACTACCTCGAACTTTGAGACAACCCTAACGTGAAACACATCTGTAATTTGAAAACAAGGTGCTTTCCATAGTATCTGTCATGTGGGGTAATAACATATCAACTCCTGCATACAGATGAAGTTGTAACCTGAGCAAGATGGGAAAGGGGGTGGGGGGGGGTGAGGAGGAAGAAATTAGGATGGAGTTCACCAAAGGCGCAGTTGAAGAGACTTGTTTTTCGAAAGGTTTTGAAAGCATTGAGTGAGTGAGGGAGGGAGTGAGGGAGGGAGGGAGTGAGGGAGTGAGGGAGCTGCTGGCTGGCTGGCTGGCTGGCTGGCGTGGAGAATTCTAGAATCTCAACCAATTTAATACCTCAAATACAATCACCATATTTCATCAGAAAACTTTGTGAAGCACTTTGATACCTCAGTGTTTAAAGGCTTTGATACCAAATGCAAGGATTATTTATTATCACTGACATATCCTCCTCAATGTGCTATTGATGTATTAATATTTATGACCTGGCATCAACCGGATTGATCCAATACAACTTGTAATGCAATTTTAGATTTATATGCAGCCTTTCACTTCAGAATGATGTAGGCTGGGCTGAGAACCCAAGTGGGAGTGCAAGTGCAAGTGGGAACCAAGGTGGTGGGAAGGGGAAGGATGACTAAAAGCACGGTCTTGAGACAACCCCTTACCACAGCAGACTGATTCTCTTAAAATAGTTTAAAAACAAGATTATTTCCTTCTTCCCGTCACCTCACAATACTATATTATTATTATATCTTATGCAGGTCCTGATACCAAGGAAGTCCTTTATCACCCATGCTCATCACATTGCTCATACATTATCAACTGCAGGGCAGGCCATATTGCTTGGTTACATAAAACACAGTACAGATTGGCCGGACATACTGAACAGGTAAAATGATTGTTACAAAAGCGTGTGATGATCAATCGTAAGCTTGACTGGATTAGTTTTGGGGGCCTTGTGTGTTTAGGATCTTTTATGATTTATGGATGGATAAAATGGTATGCAGGCTGCTATCCCAGCGCCCTGGGACATCTTTCCAATATGAAGGGTGCCAAACAAGCTTAACTTGTTATTTTACTATGCACTGAGCCAGAGAGAAAATCTACAACTTATTGTTTCACATCAGAAAGGCTATAAACAATTTGAATACCTGTTGCCTACAAATTATGTCTCAGACTTCACAAATATATTCTCCTTGCTACAACAACAACAACAACAACAACAAATTACATTTATATAGCGCCTTTCACGTCAGTAGGACGTCCCAAGCCGCTGGACAGTTACTGCTTCAGACCGAGCTGAGGACAGGGTGGGTGGGGGGGTGGAGCAAATTGACTGTATATTTGTGGGCGAAAGTGGCAGCTAATTGTGCACAGCAGTGTCCCACAAACAGTCAAGGATTGAAATGACCAATTTATTATAGTCTTTGTTACTCACTATCATGTGGAACTCGTGGGTAATAGTGACTTAACTCATGTTGCACTCGGTCCTACAGCTGTATCTACATAAGTAGATCCCAACTTCCAGTTCACTACTATCTATCAGGGATTAATACATTCAATATTTTTTATGATACCTCACTAACCCTAACCCTTACTCATTCTACTCAAAATGCTGTTAGAAATGCATTGCTTTGACAAAACTCACCGTCAAAAGCCTCCATGGCCTTGCCCCAACCTACCTCTGCAATCTCCTAGCCCCCTACCAACATGCCCGCTCCAACATGCCCGCTCCGGCCTGCTCGATGTCCCCCTACCCACCCACCCCACCGTTAGTGGGCAAGCTTCAGCCACTCTGCCTCTAACCTCTGGAATTCCATTCCGTAGTCTCTCCACCTCGCCCCCTCCCTGGCCTCCTTGAAATCCCGCCTCAAGACCCTCCTCTTCGATGGTCCATTTGGACAATCCAACTCCCCTCCACCCTCCCCAATTCCGACACCAGCTCGGGTCTGAAACATTGACTGTATAGCACCTTGGGACATGTGAAAGGCGATATACAAATGTAATTTTGTTGTTGATGCTGCTCAACATCCTTAATTCTCCCTGGTCAGTGCACTCAATGGTTGTTTTAATTCCTCCCCGATTTTCACCCCACATGAACAAAACAAACTGTTTTATTTGATCGTCAGCTATAAAATCAAACAGAATTAATTGTTCACGAAATAGCTCAACTCAGAATTCAAATATTTTCTCATAATATGCAAAACCCAATGGTATAAAAACAGTTAAATGTTTTATTATGGAGTAAACTAAGGTATTTCATAGTTTCTTCTTGGATATCTATTTGGTTCATCCTATGGCTTATTCAAATTAAGGGCTCCACAATGCTTTGCTTTCTTTCCCACTTTTTCTTCTGCTCATTGATCAAGGTTCATTTATCAATGATCTCCATGACTCAATATCCATATCTACCCACTGTTCTCCTATGATTCCACTCTACATTCACCAACTTGATTCAGTTTTAATGATCTCATTGCATGCAATCTTCATTCCTCTCGTGGTTTAATGCTGAATCACTAATCTTTGATCTCATCAATGCCCTTCGGAAGGCAGAAAAAACTCCTCTTTCAACTTTTCTTCCAAGGCCAAACAAAAACACCACCTCTTAATTCCAATGCTCCTTTCAATCTTCTGCATTATTCATCTGCGGCCTCGTCTAAACTCAAAAGGAAGCTCACATTTGCTCCATTAAGAAAGCTGGGTTTCTCTTCCATACCAAACAATTTTGCATTCAATAACTCACATATCTATAAAATCTCTCTCTTTATGACTTGAATACTGATAATATGGGAAAGATTTTCAATCTCTCCTGGATATATTTCAAACAAGGCTCCGAAAAAGAGGATCCTTCCCTTATTTCTCAATCCAACCTCAGAAATATAGTGTTTCTCTTGACATGCTGACCAACAAGCGGAATGGTTTGGTGGCAAGTCAGAAGCCACACACCAGAAGCTCAATACTACACAAACTTAGCTTCGCAAACATCAGCAAGATAGCTCAACTATTGGATTGGGAAAGCAATGCAATGAACGGTGGGTGGAGCGGGTGGAGTAGGTGAAAGAGTTTGCCCTCCAGCACATCCAGTGTGTTGAATAATTAACACCCACGAGATTGATTCCATTGTAGAGCGTTGGTGAGGCAAGGAGCTAAAGTGTCATCTCAAAATGCTTTACATGAATATGTTAATATCTGGAATGCAAAAAGAAAATTGATGCCCTATACCTGATAGAAAACTCTCTTGTGCCTGGGAATAAATTACCGTAACTGTTTAAGGCACAGTAGGCAATATCACAACAGTTTGCTTGCTCACTGAATATAATGTGTCATATTTTAAACGGGCATTCCAGTCAGAGAATTTATAGATAAACTGCAAAACCAGATTTACAAAGGTTGAATTCATGAACCTGTGACCCAAGCAATGGCAAATTCAATTCACTCTCTGGCATAAATTGCTATTCACATTCTGGCTACGACACAATGTATAATAATTTGTGTTTGGACCACGTAAACCAGAAAAGGTTTCACTGTTTATGTATTTATAACCTCACTACATAAACTTACAGTAAGCCACTTAAGTTTACAATTGGACTATTTTATTAACTATTTGCATACTGAATGTCAAGACAAGCCTATTCTACAACTTGTGAAGTATTGTGACCTTCACGTAGTGATTAGTGCTTAGAACATACGTATAGTGTTGTATAAATACTTGTTTTTAAGAATGTCACCTGTAAATTCCACACAAATACAGTATTATACTGTTGGATTGTTTTCCTTATTCCATGTTAAGATTTAATTTATTCATGATAAATTTTGTACATTAAAAAATCATAAAATGGGTAAACAATCTGCTTAACTGATACAGAATATCTCAGAAAAAAATCGCTTTCACATCAAAAATATCAATGAACAGTTTCAAAGCACGCAATGCCAACAGGCAACTTCATTAGAACCAGCTGTCAAATGTGCAGACATACATAATTCACCCATGATTACAATAGGATACCAATTATTTTAATGTACTTGAAGGTTTAAGAGGATGAATGAAGTTATTCTCAAATAGCCTTGTGCTCATCTTAATGAAGAGCAAAGAAAGAGGTTTGAAAGAAAGAGAGAAGTCACAATTAAACCAGGTTCTTAGATCTTGAAAAATATGCAAATATGAAGAAACCCACAAAATCAAAAAACCAAAACATTAGACTAAGTGCATTTTGGAGGGGGGATAAGTTCTGTTTCATGCTCTATTGAATCAACAGGTCGAGTTATTAATAACTTAACTGCAGATAATATTTGCATGGATCAAAGACATTTCTATCATTAAAATCTCCAAAGCTCCAGTTATTTGATATAACTAGGCTCTCTCTAAACAATCCTTTTTTTAAAAAAGCTGTTGTGATTTTTTTTAAACTACCATTTTCACATAAGCCATTTTGGAATCAGAAGTGCCAAACAGCTGGGCTATGCATTTCATACAGCAGTCACATTTTATAAACAGCATATCTTACAAAGCTGCTGAAATTGATGCTTTTGGAAAATTCCAGCCATACCTTTAACTTGAGAAAGCCTTACATAGTCTTACAGAGAATACAGCTCCTGTAAGGCAAATAAATCACTCTTTTAGTCAAATACAAAGATCCCCTTATATTTTTGCTCAAGCCAGTAACAAGTGAAGCATAACTCTACAACGATTCTAATCAATACAGGGCTGAAAATTAAAGCTTTATTACGACCGTTGCTGGCTGAAATCAGTGGTCTACTGTAGTTACCATTGTTCACAAACGTTCAGAAAAAAAATCTGTTACCTTGTTCTCACTGTCAGATTTTAAAATGCCTGAAAAAACATCTCTGTGTGGGGGAGCAGAGCAGAGAGCATGAGTCAGTGCCAAAATTGTGTGGGAGCACTGTGCAGCAAACATGAGCGTGAGTCAGCTGCAGAATTTATTCAAGTCACACTCCCAATTTCAAAAGCTTATTTCTATATTGGCTGGTCTTTGTATAGATCTTGCTGTTCATTTCAATCATGTACTGTAACAATTGCAGATTTCATAACCATCACAAGATTAAACATGGGAGGGTTCATTTGCAGTGCTGGATATTGGCAGAAACAGTTATGGAGTGATGGATAGCCTTGTATTCACAGACCTAGACCCTTGTTGTAACGTTGGTGGCTGAGGTTGAAATTACACTACACGGTGGCTGAAATTACATTTCTTTGTCAACCAAAAATGTAGCGGAAGTTCGAACACATCACATTATTACAACTGCGATTATAATAGCAATTTTAATCTTTGATCCACAAAACAGGTGCTTGTCGGCAGAAGTTCACCGGTGTCTGCTGTGAGACCCGTGTCAAGTGTCTGAAAATCACATAAATATACTCTGCGTTCCACTGAAATATTCTAGGGTTAAGTGTTAATGCTATATTTTGGTATTTTCCAAATGAAAGAATTTGGTTGGCACCAATATTAGAACACTCATCTTCTCCAACCAAAGGCACAGCTGTTACCCATAACATCCCCAAAGCAAATCTGAGAATTAGATCTTTATTTATCCCCCTCCTCTTGAAAAAAGGAAGGGTTGGGGGAAAATTGGCAGAGGAAAAAAAATCTTAAAAAGACTCCAACATATTATTGGAGGAAGGCACTCAGTACAGTATTAGCCATCAATTAGAGGGACACAGAAGTAGGACCAATGGTTTTTTTAAAGAATAAATGTCCAGGTTAAAGAAATTCATAATGCTGCATGATGCATTTAGATAAACCTGGAGAAGTAACTAGCACCTTTCACAAAGGATGAGCATCTTGAAGAACTTTACACAAATAAGAAACAACAAGAATGATTTACATTTGTATAGCACCCTTCACGCAGGGCAGCTTTGGAGTGTTTAACAGTGGCAGAGCCTGATACTGAGCCGGAGGGAGGTGACTGTAAGACTGATGGAAGAGGAATGTCTTCCGTTGTGATTAAAAAAGGGCAAGGTGGAGATATTGGGGGAGAGACTTCCAAAGTTTTGGGATGTAGTGTTGAAAATGTGGCTGCAAATGCTGGATTGGAGTCGAAGAGGGATATGCAGAGAGGCAGATTTGGATTTATATAGCGCCCTCTACACAGAACGGCATCTCAGCAGGCAGTGGAGTGGGGAGAAAGTAGGTCAGAAAGGTAGGGCGGTGCCAAGGCATGAAAGGCCTGAAAAGCCATGAATGAGGAAAGAGAATTTAAGGGCATTGGAGAAATCCGTGATCAAAGTAATGTTTTGAAGAAGGTTTTGAATGGTGGGTTGGTCCTGGCTCCATTGCCTTGGGACATCCTCCCGACGTGAAAGGTACGATACAAAGGTACGATAATTTTGTTGTTGGTGGTTAAAACACTTTAATTTCACTATCATCTCTCAACCTTCTGCCACTTTTTCATGCTCACCATCTTTTAAAGCATAAACCAGTTTGCTCAACATTGTTTAAGACTCCATACCCTCGAATTGTTGGAAATGTTATTTTCCAGGGCAGTCCAATCAAATCCAGATTTTAGGGGAAATTCAGGAATGAATCATGCAAAACCATGCCAAGTGATATCATCGAGACACACTGATTGACAGCTGGATCAAAAAATGGCAATTTAATATATAGAGAGGGGAGTTTATCAGAAACAGCCAGTGATATTGAAATAACTGTCAGGAGGAAGAAAACATCAGATCCTACAGGCTTTATGGTAATCCAAAATTCAACAGGCTGCTGTTTTAGGAGCTTGGGGAATGCTGGCAATCAAGAGGAATATGATAATTTGGCTGTAACGTAATGAAACTGACAGATCGGAAAATATTACAAGTTTAATTTGAAAAAAAGTCAAAAGCACCCTTCGTCACCCAATGGCTTAGTGAGTAAATTAAATTTACAAGGTGTTGTGCAATGAGGAGTAAGAAGGTCCCAGATTCAATTCTGCGTTATCTGATCTCATTTTAGTTTAAGGCAGCAGGGCTCTAAAATCCCGAGGTGTGAGGGGGAAGGAAAACAAAACCAAATAACCCACGCTTTCTGCACCGGCACAAAGATGCCCAAGCGTGGGTGTCAGGTAAGGGCAGGATTGAACTGCATTTTGATAGTAAGCTGCTCAACTGTGAACCAAGCCTAACAATTACTCTTTAGACTTGCACATGAAGAACAGTGAGCCTCCTGCGCCAAAGGGCAGTCAGGACAAATGGAATAATTGAACAGTAAGAGGAATTTGCCTCCCCAAGAGGATAAGAACATTTTTTTTTAAATAGATTTTTTTCTGGTTGCGAGACCAATCCGATAACAACGTTGGCAGGCACTTGTGATTTAAACCTTTGTCCTCCTGACATGAGGTCCCAACGTGAAAGGCGCCCTATAAATGTAATTTGGTTGTTGTTCACACATTACAATTGGTTAAAAACTGCTTGCCTCAAGATTTTTCAGCGTTTTATTGCACTCTTCAGTCTACTACAAGGAACTTTATAAAATCAATTGCTTTACAATGAGGTCTAATTTGGCTTCTAATATGGCTTCAGAGTCATTGGAAAGCATACCTGCAAACAAGGGAAGCAAGTTTTTCTGTACATATAATTATTCGGCTGTTGTAATTGGCTACCATGTTGCACCTACAAAATATACAGTCAATTTACAGTATATTCTGTGAAGCACTTTAGAAGTTGCGAAGACAGGATAAGGTGAAATGCAAGGATGATTATTATTATTATTATTATTATATCAATTTGCCATGAGAAACTGCAAGCCAAACAAAAACCTAAATAAATATCACAGTAGATACCAAGCTGCACTTTGGATTGCAAATCACATAGAAAATTTGACAACTGCATATGGAGCAGGTTTAGTCTCATCTGTTTCTGGTCTGAGTAAAGTTTTTTCCAGTCTCATCAATTGAGATGACATCTTACCCATTTAACCAGAATGTTGAAAAGTATAATTCTCTTGCAAGCAGCGATATGAAGGAAGCAATGTTTAACTGGCCAGGGTTGTAGGTTTCTCTCTACCAGCATTTAACATTTTGATCCGTGAGTATGCAATAAATATTATTTGTTTCTTTAAATAACATAAAATGAAGCACATATCTTTTTCTTACAAATAATACATACTAGTTCAAGGTACCTCAATTTTAACTTCCAGATTTGCGGCTATAGTATGATCACAAAGTTAATGCAGAAAACACTGAATCTCACATTAAAATCAGAAACCAAAGCAAAAGCAGGAACCACCGAATGCCACAGTGAAGCAGAACTGTATTTATAGTAAATTGTCAGCCAACATACTGAACAAAGCACAGTAATTTAGCAAAAAAAACAGCACGTGCAGCAATGTAACACTACTCCAAAAGAAGTCTGCAACAGCAAATGGATATCATAATACTCACACTATTAATTAAGAGTCACGGTAGAGCTCAGTTTCAGCAACTGGAGCGAGGTGAAAACTGAATTTAGATTTCAAAGTCTTCCGTAATTCACCCCTTCTACTCAGACCCAGACATCAGCCAAGCTGCAGCGTTTACTAAGTACTCGTCTTTTTGAAGAGAGTCTGCAGTGAGTGCTGTTCTGCCCCAACAGTGAAATAAAGCATCCCAGCTGTCAGTGCTGCAGCATGAATTGAAATTTGACACTACACATGATGTCACTCCCGAACCATATTATGTGAAACCGCTCAATTTTCCACTTCCTACACAGCATGCAAATAAATACTCGACTGGCTCGCTGAACGGTACAGAATATAAATGTTTTTCCTTCCTCCTCCACACAACTACTACTACTATTTACTAAGTCTAACATTTGGTGTAGTGCTCTTCAGGACGGAGTACATCCCAAAGCTTTTCACGGAACATAATGTAAAGTGTAGTGACTTTGTTTTTGTGGCAAGCGTTGCAGCCAATTTGCACATAGCAATGTCCCACAAACAGCCAAGTAGTGTATGACTAATTGTATTTGAGGCTTTGTTAGCCTGAACACTGGGAAAAAATTCCCTACTCTTTTGAAATAGTGCCATGGGATCTTTAAAGTCCATATGAGTTGCATGAGATTCCAACCTAAATACTCACAGGTGCCATTATCATCCGTTTATGATAAAACCTGCAGAAAATCTTGCAAGTATGCACATCAAAAAGTAACATTATGCAAGCTTGCTGGTTAGTATAACATTTCACAGATGAAGTCATGCTTTGATAATGTGTTGAGTAACGAAGCAATACAAGAAAAACACTTCCCACAGATATAATGACTGTGTTGGAACTGGAAACTACTTCTGGGAAGTATTCTGATGAGTCAGCCAATTACCAGGATAGGGCCATGAATCAGGCCAAATGTTTCTAATTGCTTTATAAGAATAATGTTGTATTTCTATGTGCCACAATGAGCTGAAAATGACAGTTTAATTAATCTTTATAACGCATTAGGTTTACACACCTAGAAACAACAAAATACAACAACAAAATTGCATTGGTAGAGCGCCTTTCATGTCGGGAGGATGTCCCATAGAAAGATGAGCTATTAGAAGCATATGCAACTTAAAATTGTGCAAGCAATATAAGGATACATCATTTCTGAAGTATAAACCAATGGAAACAGCCACAATGATAATGATTGAAACTTACTCCAAATAGGGTTGGCATTGCTGCAGAATGAATACTCAGTTTAAAAGTCCATTGTCACACTTCTTTTCTTTACAAAAAGGCTTTTCAGAACATCACAGATTTGTCATGTGAATTGTTATCACTAAATCACTGTCACACTTACATTAGCATTCGCTTGCAATTGGAAAGCTTTACCAAGTCAGCTCATAGACAGAGATTTGTCTTTGATGAGACATCTGTGGAATTGCTACTGGTTTGTCAATCTCCCTTCCTTCCCCACCTCTACACCAAATCAAGTCAGCTTCGACAAACTTGCTCTGTGGAGTTACGATGAGGTAAGCACCACACAGAGGCAAAGATCCCAAAAGAACCATTCCTTAACTTCTGATTTGACAGTACGGCTCAAACAATGCCACACAAATGGGAGATATCACTACTTTACAATCCTGACACTTTCCCTATACCTCGAGAGAACTGATAGCTGAGAAGGTTTCAAACTGGGTCTTGCTAGATTTAACAGATGTTCAAACTATTATATACCCCACAGAATGAATATCCAGCTGGTTATTCTTGTTTTATTTCAATCTTGTGCTCTTCAGGTCGGAATATATCCCAAAGCTTTTCACAGAATATAATGTATCCCTTGATGCGTCGTAGCCATCAAGCTACCGACCCATCTCCAACCTCCCGTTTTTATCCAAGGTCCTTGAAAGAGTGGTTGCCTCCCAGCTCCGCTCTTTCCTTTCAACTCACTCACTCTTTGAAGCCCTCCAATCAGGTTTCCGCCCTGCTCACAGCAGGGAAACAGCCCTGGTTAAGGTCACAAACGACATCCTAACTGCCTGCGACCAGGGCTCCCTCTGCCTCCTCGTCCTCCTTGACCTGTCTGCTGCGTTCGACACAGTCGATCACACCATTCTCCTCCAATGTCTTTCCTCCCACCTCAACCTTCAAGGCACAGTCCTTGACTGGTTCCATTCCTACCTGACCCACCACCTACATTTTGTATCTTCCAACGGTTTCTCCTCAAACCCTCGCACAGTTTTTCATGGTGTCCCCCAGGGCTCTGTCCTCGGCCCCCTCCTTTTCACCATTTACACGCTCCCTCTAAGCGATGTCATCTGCAAACATGGGTAAATTTCCACATGTATGTGGACGACACGCAACTGTACCTTTCCGCCTCATCCTTCAACCCCCAGACCATCGATGTTCTGACAGCATGACTGTCCGACATCGAGTCCTGGACGAGGGACAACTTCCTCCAATTGAACGTCCAAGACCGAGGCCCTCCTGATCGGCTCAAGCCAGCGCCTCCGCACATCGGGCGCTGACAGCCTCAACATCCAAGGCTGTACTCTCCACCTCACAAAGCCAGTCAGGAACCTCGGCATCACGTTTGACCATAAACTCTCCTTCCTCCCCCACATCCGTGCCTTGACCGGCACCGCTTATTTCCACCTGCGCAACATTGCCAGGTTCCGCAATTATCTCACCCCCCATGCTGCCGAAACACTCGTGCACGCGTACATCACCTCACGGCTGGACTACGGAAACTCTCTCCTCGTTGGCCTCCCCAGCTCCTCCATTCACAGGCTGCAGGTCATCCAAAACTCTGCAGCCCATGTACTATACCGCACCCGCCTCCGTGACCACATAACCCCCACCCTTGCCCGTCTCCACTGGCTCCCCATCCTCCAGAGGATCGAGTTCAAGATCCTCGTCCTCACCTTCAAGGCCTTACACGGCCTTGCCCCGCCCTATTTATCCAACTTACTCACCCCCTACAAGCCCACCCGGACCCTCCGTTCAGCAGGACTTGGCCTGCTCCAAGCCCCCCGCCCGAACCGCCCCACCATCGGAGGCCGGGCCTTCAGTTTTTCTGCTCCGAGCCTATGGAATTCCATCCCCCAATCCCTCCGTCTCGTTTCTTCCCTTTCCTCTTTCAAGGCCGGTTTGAAGACTTTCCTCTTCGACCGTGCCTTTTGTTCCACCCCAAACTTTTCGACCTCCCCTACGTGTTTCACCACTTCCCGAACACCCCCCTCCCAGCTCGGGTCACACGCCTCCTGTGCAGCGCCTTGGGACGTCCTCCCGACGTGAAAGGCGCTTTATAAGTTTAAATTGTTGTTGTTGTTATTGTAAAGTGTAATGACTTTATTTTGCCCACAAATTCGCCCACAAATATACAGTCAATTCACTGTACTGTACATTCTGTGAAGCGCTTTGAGATGTCCAGAAGATGTGAAAAATCCTACATCAAACGCAAGGATTATTATTATTACACATCCAGCAATGGCTCTACAGTAAACCTGTTAGGATTAGTCATAGAATTGGGTGGCAAATATTTTTTTCCGGCTGCTTCTCACTAATTCATCTCTCACGTTTGAGACGAGCTTTATACACTCCTCAAAAATTATAACAGGAGCAAGGCAACTGTGGTACATTTGATCATCAATGACAGGAAAGGTTCCACGACAGGAAGTTAAGAATTTAAAACCTGCTGCTGACATCAGCTGAAAAAAAACTTTGATCAGAACTCTTTCATAACAAAGCACCTCAGCTCTGAAGTTCGCTGCAACCTGACATTAATAGCTACAAGCAGAACTGATAACTGGTCCATCAAGTTTTAAGTCCCATAACATTCTCCAGCACAACAATTGCAACACTGCTACTGTTGTTATATGTACACAGCAGGGCAACAGAAAGGAGTAAAGCTATACTACAAGTAAAGCTATATAAAAAGGGATTTTGTCCTTTGCCCACTATCCCAGATTATAAAACAACAATCCTTGGATTCGATATAGTGCCTGATCACATCATCAAGATGTCAAAAACGCTTTGCCGGATTTGTTATGTGGATTTACTGTATTTTGTGCACAAATGAAGATAAATAAACAATTAAAACTAATTAATCCCACATTCAAAATGCTATGTCATTCACAGATATTTTAAAGCAGAATGCAATCAGTCATGACAATATAAGAATAACTCGCCTTAAAAATATGTAGATTCTGCTGCAGTTGGGATAAAGATCATGGCTTAAGGGATAAATGGAAACAGAACGTGAAACTCATGGTAACTCTACACAGATGACCAATACTGACCTCAGGATGTTGGAAGCAATGATTAGATTATGCTTGCATGTTTGATCTTTTATGGATCTTCCATCTGTGTGGTAGAATCTCATTTAAATCATGCCCACAACAATTCACATTGTAAGTGCCTTTCGTGTCAGGAGGACATCGAAAATCATTTCAAGCGAAACAGGAACTAAGAAAGAAAACCTCAGACTAGTTGAATAGTCAAATGAAACCCCAAAACCTAATTTGAATCATCTTTTTAAAAAGTTTAAATGGAGCTACTCATTTTAATTGTTGCAGCAAAATAAAACCCTTTGAGCTCATAGAACAGCAACTAAAGTTGGGCCATCAACTTTGCATTACTGTAGCTTAAATCATTTCCATAGTACAGTATCAAGTTAGAACAATCCATCCATTAATTGTTGGATATGTGACTACATTTATCGCTGCAACTGCCAAATTTATACAGAATTGCAGCTAGCCATCTTGGTCAGGTTATGCAAGGATTATTACAGTAGGTTCACGCAAAAAAACTTGGGAACTGGAGCCAGTAAAAAAAAAGTTTGATCCCCAACATTTGCACTTCAAACTCAGAATATCTTAGCATAAGACAAACAAGACATAGTGAAGCAGCATTCACAGCACTGGAGTCATTAAACAAAAGAAAGATGATCCAACATAAATACTTGCTGCAATAAAGATATATATTTTTAAAAACTGCAAATGACTTTTTTTTAAATAGCAGTAATAAAGGAACTGACTGCTTTTGAGCACGGTGCGTTAACAACATCACTCTTACATTTATATACTGAATGAACCATAGGAAAAAATCTATGTTAAACTCATGCACGTAACTGCAAGTTTATATTAACAGAACGTCTTTGGGCATTTCAAATGGATAAGTAATGGTGAGGTACAATTACCTTAAGAACAGAAGCAGCAGCAGGATATTTGAAGCCTGTTCAAAGCTTCTACTTTAAAAGTCAAAATCCATTCATTGCAGATTTTCTTCCTATTCACCCCCTGGTGATTCATTTAGAATGAACAGGTGGAAGCTGCCTGGGGCCCAATTTTCTGTAAAAACTTCATACCACATAGAAATGCTTCTATATTAAAATGTGGAAGAAAACACGCACAGACACAAACTCGGTAGGGGTAAGGAGAAAGGGAAAGCCAAACCAAATGTTCTCGCTTCTCTTTCTCTCGTTCCTGGCGTGTTGCTTCATCAGCAACCCACTCTACATCACTGACAACAGAAATAAATCAGTGTCTGTAGGTCTGAAGAACAAGCCAGTAAACCTGCAGTGAAAGAGAATCGGTAAAAGCAGAAGAATGGCCTGGGATCAAATGCAATGTCAGGTAGCCTGGCTTGGGAAGGAAATAAAGGTCAGATGTGGTCTGTCTGAAGGACAAGGGAAAATGAGCTGCGGCTTTTTCAGCAGTCAATTCCACTGCGTGCACAATACAGGTGGACCTCGCTTAATGTTGCTTCGGTCAACATTGCTTTATTATGTTGCTGATACATAGGGAACATATATTCATTTAACGTCACAACATTCGCTTCACAGAATATACTGTTGAGTGGATTGACTGTATATTATGTGGGTGAAACGTGGGAGCCATCTGCTCATGGTAGTATCCCACACAGTCGTGGATTGAGTGGTGAAATTATTTATTTATTTAAGAGATTATTAATCCCAATTGATTAACAACCGGGTTCCTACTTACTGCTGGTAAACAGAGATGTGTGGGAGCGTTTTTACCGATTTTTAAGGAATGGCAAGTTTATTTTAAAAACTTCTCTTGCACTATTTAAAATCTAGGGAACAACAATCCCAAAGCAATTCTCAGACGTGTTCCAGTAGATAGCTGAAAGTAGTGTTAGCAGGAAACTGGAAGCGGATCATCTGCCGCCTTGTAGGCAACACCCAGAGTAAAGGATGACAATTTAGAACAATTGACACATCAGATATGAAAAAAGATCACAACTTGTACACCATAAGAATTGTGAAACAATAAAGGCTTTTCATTATTCTAAGTGAGGTACATATTAAATTTTGTAAACCAAATGGAGGACTTTACCAAATAACATTGAGCCCTGCATAAGCCATTTTTAATTACAATGATTTTGTCATACTAGGCAGCTTCCTGCTGAATTCCATGAAACATTCAGACCTACAAAGAGGTTTTAAAAGCCCTTAATCTTAGCCTGGCTACACCTGGAGGTCAGATGATTCCTGCAGACACTGCCGTGTCATAGGACCTTCTTCCTCTTTTTTCTCATAAAAATACATCAAAGATCGTTTCACATTGGGGGCTGAAAAATAAGGTTTTCTTCCCCCCACAAATCGCTCCAGTCTCCAAAACAGATGGTGCAGAGTCAGCAGGAGAGTAAGAAAGAACTAATTTAAGAAACAGCTTGAAGCTGTAAATGGAAGATGGTAGGGTTGGTATTTTGCAAGGAGAACATTACAGCAGACATCACCTGACAAGCTCCAAACAAAAACGATTGTGTAATAAGATTAGGTAGAAAATAGAGATTTGTTTTAAAAAAATGGGAAAAGGATGACAAGATAAGCAGAGTAAAGCATTTTAAACATGTCCAAATAAAACTATTTTAGGTGTTTGTGGCTTGAGATATTATATTTATTCATCACACTACTGTACAGATATCAGACGAAAAAAAGTAAAAACGAGACTACCATAATCTGCCAAGGGAGAGAGGAACGTTCTTCGATTTACTGGTGGTTTATGAGTGAAAAACCTACTGGTTATAACTCACATTTTGTTTTCTGCTCTTGTGACAGGATGGATAACTGAATGGTAATATAAAACATATTTCCAAATGTGCTTGCTCAAGACCATCATTTCTAAAAATGATTTTCTGGCCATGAAAAGGGAAGGCATATTAATTTTTAAAAAATTATTCTCAGAGCTCATGGACCAATTCACAACCTATTATTTAAACAGCACTGAATTGATGGTGATTACGTAAATAATCAGTTATAACGGGTCTCTATTAAAATAGAATAAATACTGTGAATAAAAAAGTTGAGAAAATGGTGGTGACAAAATCACCAATGACAAATGGTGGAATCCTGTAGCTTAGAGCACTCGCTTTACAAGTGAGAGACCTGGGTTCAATTCCAAGCAGGGTGAAACCTTGGGCAAGTGTCTTACTCCACATTCTCAATAATAATCGCCCCCCCACCACCCGCCAAAAAAAAAATTGTGATTTCAATCCACGACTGTTTGTAGGACACTGCTGTGTGCAAGTGGTTGACGCATTTCACCCACAAATACACAGTCAATTCACTTTACAGTACATACTGTGAGGCGCTTTGAGATGTCTGGGAAACATGAAAAGCGCTATATCAAATGCAAGGATTATTAAGGATTATAAAAGGTTCCCCTAATCAGATAGCATCTTTCAATAAAGCAATACTATTGAACATTAGAGAATGGAGGGAGAGAGAACTGGTGCTTGTTCGACCCATAATTGACTTTTCTCTCCCACATCCATGACCCGCTCTGCTTTCCATCACCTCCGCATCGCTGCCCGACTCCGACATGACCTCACCCCTCAGGCTGCTAAAATTCTCAATTATGTCTTCATTATGTCCAGGCTCGAGTATGCCAACCCCACTTGTTGGACTCCCCAAATCCTCCCTCCATAGGCTGCAGATCATCCAGAATTTTGCAGCCCATGTCCTCTCGGGCATCACACTCCACGAACCTATCACCCCCATCCTCATCCGATTCCACTGGCTTCCCATCACACAGAGGATTTGATTCAAGATCCTGGTCCTCACCTTCAAAGCCCCCCATGGCATTGCTCCCGCCACCTAACCCCCTACCAACCTGTCTGCTCCCTCTGCTCCCCAGCGCCTTGGGACATCCTCCTGACGTGAAAGGCGCTTTATAAGTTTAAGTTGTTGTTGTTGTTGTTGCTCAGAGGGCTCCAGCCTCCTCCACTTCCCCCAATCCAACCACCCCACCATAGGAAGGCAAGCCTTCAGCTACTCTGCCCCCAAACTTTGCAATTCCATCCCGCAATCGCTGCGCCTCGCCTGGGCTCCTTCAAGTCCCGCTTCAAGACCCTCCTCTTCAACTATGCCATTGGTCACCCACTTCCCCCCCTCCTTCCTGATTACGACCCCAGCTTGGTTCTGAAACACTGACTGTCCAGTGCCTTGGGGTGTCCTCCGACGAGAAAGGTACTACACAAATGTAATTTTGTTGTTGCTTGAATCAATTAGAATAATAGTTATTCTCATTAAAAGAGCACCAATTAGCATAGTCGCTGATACATTTGTTTACAGTTTCCCTGGTCACCTCAGGATAGATACATCCCACAACTGAGAGGGTACTTATCGGGTCTGTCTAAACCATTCAGAATCAGCTGTTGGCCAAGGATTTGGGGATAAAATAGTGACAGTGAACTGAAGTTCTCAACGATTGAGCTCACTTTCATTGTTGCCGGCAGCCAGTGATTTCAACAAATTTTCCACCAAGTCATTTGCAGCAATTACACAGCTGATCACAACAAAAATAGTACAAGAACACAACAGAAAATCAAGTCTCTAACACAAACACTCTTCCTGATTTTTTTGGAACAATGCTATTAAATGTGAGCTAGTAAAGGAATAGCTGATCTTAAATCGGATCAATCAGTACTATCTTCCCCAAGTGTGAATCTGTCCAAATTTGATCACTTCAGAAAAGAACTAGCAATTTTCAGACATCAGTATTACAATTCTGATGGCGGTCGGGGGAGTGGCTGTTTGCTCACCCGATAAGTGATGTAGTTTGGCTGACACTGTACTAGAATTCTTCCACTCTTTTTAACCAATCAAATACTATCCAGGAGTAAATATGGAAGCATTAAACAAACATTAAGACCAATGGTATATTACAACACAACAAAATTTAATTTATAGAGCGCCCTTCACGTTGGGAGGGTATCCCAAGGCACTAAACAGTCAGGTCTGGACCCGAGCGAGGGAGGGAGAGAGTTGGGAGGGCAGGAAGTATTACCCAAAGAGTTTGTTGTTAATCATAAGGGGAGATCGATGAATCCATGTCTGGTTGCCTGTGACAACATTTGTTGTTTTAACCAATAAAAGGCAACAGGGGCACCACGTGAAGGCTATTACCATGTGAACAATGAAACAGTTTGTGGCACTATGATGAAGCAATATCATCGACTCACTAAAATAGCAGCTGCAATCTCCAACTGCATTTAGGTTATACTGACCCCCGGTGACGAGATTTGGGTACTAAAGTAAATGAAAGAATGTAGTAACCTGTGTACTAAAGAAATGAAAATAAGCTTCAAACATGCATTTTGTTTTCTACTAATAATAGCTTTGCATTCAATTTGGATGTCACTAGTAATACCTGTAGGTGTTGGACAGCAGAAACTTCATTAGTCTTCGGGTTATTGAAGTAGGAGCAAAGAAACACATATCAGTTCACTCAAGGGAAGCGTTAAATTGATAGTTTTAGAATACAGCACCTCGAGTCCTGCCTTCAGCAAGATGACAAATTTAGAATTAGTCCATTTGTAATTGATTAAGTCCAGGAAAGTAGAGTGATATGGAGTATTAGATATCCTTCCTGACTAACATATTGTATTCCACAGAGGCTGGCCTTTTTTTTTAAAAAAGGCAAGTCCTGCTTCTTTAAGACAATGAAAGGCTAAGCTTGCTTGCACCATTCTACAAAACATGATAATCCTCTCCTACATAATAAGTTTAAACATAATACATGCTAACAAGGTGTGACAGACTGAAGTAATGTGGTATAGTTTGGAGATTTTCAATGAATACAACAACAACAAAATTATAGACAGGAATATTTACAAATGAGCCAGAAGATCTGTGATTGAATGACTGACAAGTCTAGTGGGGAACTTACCTCCCATTCTGATGATCTTAAGATATTCTGTGATTTGGGTTGGGTGCTCAAGTGAGTCAGATCTCTTCCAGGTCACTTCCAATTTTCTTGCTAGTTACCCTATTTGTAAATGGCTTAGAGAGTAGTACAGTACTTGCAAAGTATGCTTATCATATTTACATGATTGTGAATTCAATAGAATACACATCTTTCTAATGATTTCTTCTCTATCTCCATTAAGTTTGGCAAAAAAAATTCTTACAGTAATAATGCTCTCACGTCAAACTACTTTTAATCGTATATAACAGCTAGCAAAAATGGGCATATCATTATTCAAGAAGGAATAAATGCAACACAATCTTTCTGCCACAATAAAATGGAATGCTGTGCTTCCAGAAAATTGAGCCTACATGGGTGTTCAATCTACTAATTTGTTGAACCTCCTCCGCCCAATGAAAAGATAGCACTCATGGAATCTGTTGGGATTTTCATAAAAGATAAAATTGCCTGCAGACGTGGGAAGAGAATAAATCACAAAGGCTCTAGATGCTGATGGCAGCATCTTTAATTTCTAAAACAAAATGCTGCAGAATACAACAACAGCCGACAAAATTACATTTGTATAGCGCCTTTCACATCAGGAGAACATCCCAAGGCGCTGGACAATCATTGTTTCAGACCCGAGCTGGGGTCAGGGACGTTGGGGTGACCGATGGGACCGCCAAAGAGGATGGTCTTGAGGCAGAGGCCAGGGAGGGGGCAAGGCAGAGGGACTGCGGGATGGAGTTCCAGAGTTCCATGCACTGTTCATTTAGGAACATAGGCCATTCTGTAAAATGATGGCTGATCGGCACCTCATCTCAAATTACCCACCCTTGTCCCATATCCCTTGATCCCTTACCTAACATAAATCTATCCATCCCAGTCTTGAAAATTTGAATGGATCTAGCATCCACAGCCTTTTGGGGGATTGTTTCAGATTTCCAATACTATTCGTGTGATAAAATCCCTCCCAATTTCATTCCTAAATGGCCTATTTTAGTACTATGCCTCCTTGTTTTGGATTTCCCCAGCAGAGGAACTAGTTTCTCTGTAGCTATCTTTTTTAAAATTAGTAAATTAAAATGACATTGTTTGTTAAATTACACATACTGCAGTCAGCTACAATATGCACACTCTAAATGAACTTGCATTTGCTAACAGAAATAACACAAATAAGGTTGGCAACGCTTAAAATCCTTCAATGGTCAGCAACCGCAAAAGCTTTTTATATTGATCAGCTGCAAACACTCGATTTACGTTTGTTCAATGCAACACATCTCTTCGATTATTTAGACAAGTCAATTTCCCGAGAGAGACCACAGATTAATGTGACATCTCTAATGTTCTAGACTGAATGGCAGACTCATCTGGTGCCATTTGCACTGATAGCACATCCAATAAACACACTACCATTTATCACACTCCATGACCGAATGATTTTCGTGCTTCCAAACAATAGCAAAATTTATATTTTTGAGTTCTGTTATTTTTGTTCTACCAGTTCCTTGCAGTACCTGGGGAACATTTCAGCATTCAGCACAAATGTTAAACTGGAAATGATTTGCTATTGTTGACCTTTGTGAGGATGCTTTCAGATTGTGTCATAGAACATGAAAAGCTCTCTCAACATCACAGCAAAGTAAGATGGAATCTTATCTGCCATGCACCAACGCACAAGATAATGCATACATCTAACAACCTACTGATTTTGAATGCAACCCAGAAGATTGAGTTCTTATTCAGGAAAGCAATTACTTATTTGATTCAGACACATGAAAGAGAGAAAAGAGAGAAGTCGCAGAACTTTCACGCAAGTATTGAATGAAGTGGATGGAGCTCATCATCTGGTTTGAATTTGACACTTCTATCTTAAGCCATTCGGGGCAAGCCACAATATAGAAATAAAATAAGCCACATCACACCTGACCTAGCTAATGCTCAATTTTAAGCAGAGATACAAAAATCTAAATATTTCATTCTAACTTTAGTAACTGGTCACTGTGAGGGACACACAAGAACCCACCAATACGTTTTTCTCTTATGAAATGAAACAAAATAGAGGTTATGTCATTTTGCTATTTGATTTTTACTTTTTAATTTGAAGGTATTCAAAGACTATATTCTGGTAATGCTTTTGGCTGCATGTCTTAAAATAACTTCATCTGTTACAACTCAAAAGGGTAATATGCCGTTTTAAAAAAATCATTGTGAATTGTGTGCTTCACATTTTGCAGAAACAAATACAGTTGCAGTTTTGGAGGTGTGGCCCTTCAGACAAAATGCAAACAGAGGTTGTGTCTGCCCAAGTGAAGGTTAAAGATCCCAAGGCAATATTCAAAAACTGAAGCAAACTGGTCAACAATCCCCCAACTAAAATTGGTCACTCACGCCATGGCTGTGCACAATCAGCTGCTGAGTTTTGCACCCAAAATACACAATTTACAATACATCCTGTGAAAAAGCCCTTTGAGAATGTCAATTTTTTTAAAAAAATGACAGATATTGACAAGCTGTCTAAAATCTATGAATCACACTGTGGAGTCCTGTAGCTCAGTGGTTAGAGCACTTGCCTTACAAGCGTGAGAAGTGTGTTCGAATCCAGGCAGTTCAGGGGGAAACCTTGGGCAAGTTTCCTTACTCCACATGCCTCTTTCATTTTATCAGAGAAAAACATTCTGGTGGGTTCTTGTGTTCCTCACAGTGACCAGTTACTAAAGTTAGAACAAAATATTTAGATTTTTGCATAATCCCTCCAAAAAAACCCACAATAATAAAAATTGGTTATTTCAATCCACGACTGTTTGTGGGTTATTAAAGTTATTTTAAGACTGGTTGTGCGCAATTGGCTGCCACATTTCCCCTACAAATATACAGTCAATTCACTTTACAGTATATTCTGTGAAGAGCTTTGAGACGTCTGGAAGACGTGAAAAGCGCTATTTCAAATGCAAGGATTATTATTAAACAAGTCACCAAGCATGATACTGAGCAATACAGCTTAAATCCTTGGCCTTGTACTCGATCTTCGCCCGTCCACAGGCAAAGATGCCATAATTGGTTCAGATGGTCTAAGAATAGGGTGTACAGAAGTATGAATGTCAATCAGACTTTTCACTCCCAATTGCTTCCCAGGATCCTGCTGGAAACGGCATATCTGTGAGTATCAAGTAAGTTCAGGATCAAGCTCAGATGTGGTGTTCTTTCACAGTTGAATAGCTCACTGTGCGGGCTCGCTCATTATGAATAACCACTTCGACTAACCATTGTAAAGCTCTCAATGCAGGTGGAAATGTACCTCAGCACAAATCACCATGTTCAGGGCGGGGGTGGAGAGGAAAATGTAATATAGTTTATTATGAAACCACATAATATGTAACTTCCAATCTGCTGCAGCACTGGTGCATAATTAAGGTACAAGTTAGATATTCCTAATTTATCTTTATGTGCATTTTTCAGCTCTTGAAAGGATGCCGAGTAGCAAAACATTATGGCATGTCAGCCTGGCTAAATTGGCCTGTGTCACAAGACTTTTGAGCTCAAAGTTTCGGCAGACACTCCAACCCACTGCTGAAATGCCAGGCCATGCTTTAAATAATAATAATCCTTGCATTTGATATAATGCTCCTCACATCTTCTGGGGATGTCCTCCTGATGTGAAAGGCGTTATATAAGTGTAATATAGTTTGAATCTTTTGGTGTTGTAGCTGTCCCATCTTCCTGTACAAGAGAATGTTAAACTGGCTAACAATGCCCCAAATAAAATAGGTCATTCACTTCACGGCTGAAAGTGGGACATTGCTGAGTACAAATGGACTGTATCTGTCCCCAAACAAATGGAGTCCTGTAGCTCAATGGTTAGAGCACTTGCCTTGCAAACGTGAGACCTGTGTTCGAATCCAGCCAGGTCAGGGTGAAACCTTGGGCAAGTTTCCTTACTCCACACGCCTAATAATAATCCCTCCAAAAAAACCACAATAATAAAATTGGTCATTTCAATCCACGATTGTTTGTGGAATACTGCTGTGTGCAATTGGCTGCCGCGTTTGCCCACAAAATATAGTCAATTCACTTTACAGTATATACTGTGACACGCTTTGAGACGTCTAGAAGATGTGAAAAGCGCTCTATCAAATTCAAGGATTATTATTATTATAGTTAGTACAGTTGCAGTAAAAAAAACATGTGAAGCATAACGATTTGATAAGATGATTTAATGAAATGCACATATTAGTTCAACTACTGGCACCCATTCATTTTCTTTTCCATATGTTCCATATGTTGATGAGTAAAGTAAATCCTGCATCCATCGTAGAGTTCAACCAGCTTCACTCACTGGATTTAAGCTAAAATATTAACGTTTATTTTGAAATGCTGCAAAAGTAAAAATTACAAATTCTAATAGTAGTTTAGTTTAAAATTGTGCAAAATAAAAATAGCTCCTTTCACATGATACGCATGAATTATAATCTGTAGAAATAAGAACCTGAATTCACATATGGAGATTGTGAAAAACAAACGAAAAGATTCAAATAATAACTTACTCTACTTATCAGCCACCATTATTCACTCCATTGCTAATGATTGAACTTTACATTCATCAACTTCCTGAGGTTCTATGCCTTGAGCGCATATTCCCATCATTCGTTTCAATGGAATGGTTCAATTACCAAACTTTCACCTCCTCAATGCCCCTTGACAAGGCAATAAAAATTGGGTTTCTTTGAATTCTTCAGGCAGTTATCAACAGCTATCAAGCTTACACTGATGGCACTACAAATCATTACTGACTCATTCTTGCATACCCCCTGCAAAGATGAAGAAGCTGAACTGGTGAAGCCACACTTTAGAAAAATAGCTGTTTTTTTAAATTTCATAAACCTTTACGTTTACTAAAAATGTAAGAGACAAAAAACAATTTATGAAAAAAAACAAAATATTACCATTTATCTAGTTATGAAAAAAATACATATTTTACATAATTTTATTTTAAGTGATCCAGTACACCTATACCTAAAGCTAATAATAATCCTTACATTTTTGATTTTGCGCCTTATCACAGCTTCAAGATGTCTCAAAGCACAGAATAGTGAAAATATACAGGATTTTCCCTGTATAATTTGTGAGCAAAATGTGGCAGCCAATTGTATATAACTGATCATCTGAACATCCATAACAAAACCCACAAATCAATTCAGAAAAAAACTAAGCTTTGTATTATTGCACTGAATATTTCTTTCATTCACATTTAAGCTTTCATAAGAAAAACATAACTTGGCAAGAGCTTTAAATTCCCAAACAAAGCACATTACAACAGTACCAAGGAACAAGTTTTCATGCAATTTCTAAGCAGACATATCACCAAATGAATTGTACCATCATCAAGCAGCAGATGAGAACATTTTCTGCAACACATACCACAAAATTGTGTTAAATTTCCATAGTTGTTCATATTAATGCAATGTGCCTTTAATATGATTTAAATGTAGCATCATTCTTATTTTAGTGTCAATTGTAGCACAAAAGAACAATGTGTATGCAAACATATAGGGGTAGACATCCATATTAGAATTTCTAGTTATAATAGCTGAACATCAAATCAAATAATACTAAACCATTTTTCAGAACCCCAAATGTATCATTTCACTTTGATACAAAAAAAACATATGCTTACAAAAAAAGAAACACATTTTCCTCTACAGCAGGATTTTCCTTTTCCATGTAGGTCAAGGACAAACAAGACTTTACAGGTTTATTTGATAAAACACACCTATCGGACACTGCACAGTACCATGAACTAGCGATCTGCTACTTTCTATTTGCCATCAATTAAAAATGGTTCAGTTCAAACAAGGCACCTAAACTCAAGGAATCTGTGGCAGACCTACCAGTCGTTCTCTTAGCTAGACTTGATATTCGTTGCCTTAGCCATTTGTTGTCTTCATATGAGCTGCTGGTTGCCTCAGCAGCATATCTGAACTAGTTCATCGCACTGATTCTTCTTATATAAATAGGCTGCTTTTACTATAATTTTTTAAAAAACAGATCTGCTCCCCTGCTCTGCTTGTTGATAGCTTTAGCACTCAACACTAAAGGCAGATGCTGCTGCAATTTCAGGAAACCTGGTTACAAATCTGAATTGAGCATGCTCAGTGACCAGTAAAATGACCCATAGCTACCAATACTCACGCACTGCAATGGCCGATTTCTAGTCATTTCCTGCAATAAATAGCCCAGCAGGAAGGATCCTGGACTGCCGAGCTTCTAATTTAATGAAATACTGCAGCAATGTGCACTCCTGAAGTGATAAATGGCATAGTGAACCAGAAAAAACACAGTTGTTCTAATTTTTTATCCTCTGAGGTTATCTTGCACCATCTGCTCACATTAAAGTGCTGTCTACCCTGAACAGCACAACAAATATTTCAGAGCTGAACTACAAACAGCAGCAATTAAAAAGATTTGGGGGGGGGGGGGGAAAGGAAACTAGTTTAATCTTTTTAAAGTGAGAAATAATGTGAACTATTTAGTTACATTAAGTACAATCAGATTGTTTATTACTACCTAAAATGTAATAATATTAAGTTAAGATTCCCCTGTTTATCAAACAAATTTTCTAATTTGCCTCTAAACAACTTCAACAATTCTATGCGATTGCAATTTCAACCATAGTAATGCAAAACAACCCCACTCCATTTACTCTAATATGTACATCATAAGTGTGAGTTACATTACTTGAACCTATATCTTAAAAAGGCTATAAATATCAGTAGGATAAAAGGTTATGTCTTTACTTATAACAGATAACAGAATTTTAAAAGATTTTTAATACAGTAATATGGAGAACCGAATGGCTAAACAAACCATCACTGTTAAGATAGCGAGATAAACATGGTCCAACAATAGTTATCTATTACAATGTTTGGAATTGTCAAGGTACACACACATACCTAAACTGTCCTTAATAGGTTGTTTTATTGCAAATAGGTATTTCACAGCCAGGGGGAGCAACCTTTCCAAAGTAAAACACCAACATGACATAAAAAACATTCTCCTTCTTGGCCTAAAAAGTTATGGAATGATCCTGGGGAAATTCAGAGTCACAGGCTATCTTAAAATAAGAGATAATATTCTACTGCCATACTCTCAGAAAAATAATGTTGCCAACTTAACAACTGCTCCTACTTTCACTCACCAATTGAGAAGCAATAAAGGAAATTGGACTGGAAAGAAGACATCTCTATAGGAGGGCAAATTGGTTACATTCACAGAGAATGTTGAGAGGTTTGCTTTGATGCTCCACCCTTTCAGCTAATATGGGTTCTCTATAGCTTCAACAAGGTATTGATCAACAATGCAAGATAATTAAACCACAAATCTGAAATGTTTCAGCAATTTTGACAACAATAATAATCCTTGCATTTGATATAGCGCTTTTCACATCTTCGAGATGTCTCAAAGCGCTTCACAGATCATACTGTAAAGTGAATTGACTGTATATTTGTGGGCGATCATGGACTTTAAACATTAAATGCTTTGTATTCCATTTTTTTTAATGTGGAGAACACTAATAGCCCACAACGCTGAATGAAAATTGCCTCTAAATATGACGAAAATCCAATCCAAATTACTGTTTAGCCAGAATTTTTACTGGATTCAAATTAGCCATAATTCAACTATTGCTGTAAGCAGATTTATTCAAAATGTAATTAACCACACGTGACATACAAGTCTATTCAATCTTATTTATAGTTCCATGTAAACAAAATATTTAATATTTTCATACATTTCAGCATATAAAATGATAAACATGAATTTTTGCTTAACCGTGAACTCTAAAATGCTGTGCGCAATTGGCTCCCACGTTTTGCCCACAAATACAAGACAAAAGAACATCATTATTGAAAACAGCAGTCCCAAAGTCAGCAGTCATCCAAGTAAATGCACTAAAACTACACTAGTATCAACTAGGGAACGGCGATTAATCGGTTTTTCGATTAAACCCGATGTGATTTTCACATCGGTGTGCCGATATGGTAATTCTAAAAAACCTGTTATATCGAGGGATTCGATTTTAAAAATATACATCGATATATTTTTAATATCGTTCCTGGCAATATATCAATATTGTTGGTATTATCAGTGTAATGCGATCTTTTCCAGCTTACCTTGTCGCCGGCATTGCAACCTCCTAGATCTAGAGCATGGAATGCGCGTATATTCGGTGCGCGCGCACAATTAACGCGCGCCCACATCCGATGCGCGCGCACACTTTACTGTGTATACTCGACGTGAGTCGTGGCGTCTTAAC
Source organism: Hydrolagus colliei (assembly GCA_035084275.1). Taxonomy (NCBI): domain Eukaryota; kingdom Metazoa; phylum Chordata; class Chondrichthyes; order Chimaeriformes; family Chimaeridae; genus Hydrolagus; species Hydrolagus colliei. The sequence continues at coordinate 7,557,420 of CM068746.1, read as the reverse complement.
AAAGTCGCATCGCTGAAAATTGTTTGAAAATTTACCTTTCTCATCATGGGGAAAAGAAGCCCCGTATGGGACTACTTTGAAAACAATGCAGTCAGTAATGGTGTGTATAGATGTACAGTTTGCAAGGTCTTGGTTAAGACATCTGATTCGAGCACGAGCAACCTGCGACAACACATTAAGCAGCACCACCCCGCCCAGCACGCTGCCCTCAGAGCGAAATCATTGTCGACAACAGCAGGAAGTCGAACCAGCGCTTCGGAGAAAGCGACAGGTAGTGGGGCCAGTGCAGCTCAAACAATTCCTGCTTTATTTAAGAGGAGAACATTGTACCAGAGAGGGGACAAAAAGTGGCAAAGTATCACGAACGCTGTCACTTTTTGCATAGCAAAGGAGAGCTTGCCAATGGCGAAGGACATTAATTCAGACTTCAGACTACATAAAAATAAGTGGCATTTTGTGGCTGTAAGTGTTATTTTTGTGTGTGAGAGAGTTAGAAGCCAGATTATCACTGCTTCTATGTGTGTGTCTAGTCAGACACACACAGCAGTGATAATCTGGCTTCTAACTCTAACAGTCAGACTGTCTGTCTCTCTATTTTCTATTGTAATAGATCTAATTTACACGTGGACATTACATGCTACTTTCAAGCAAGAAATGGAGGAGAATAAATCTCTAGATTTTGTTTTTGGTGTGTGTGTGTTCTATTTTGTGTTTAGAGGTGGAGGGAGAGAAGGAGAGGGGGAAAGTTGGGAGAGAAGGAGAGAGGAAGAGAGAAGAGGGAGGGAGAGAAGGAGAGGGTGAAAGGAGGGAGAGAAGGAGCGAGGGGAAAGGAGGGAGAGAAGGAGAGAGGCGAGGGAGGGAGGGACAGAAGGAGAGAGGGGAAAGGAGGGAGAGGAAGAGAGGAAAGGGAGGGAGGGAGAGAAGGAGAGGGGGAAAGGAGGGAGAGAAGGAGCGAGGGGAAAGGAGGGAGAGAAGGAGGGAGGGAGAGGGGGAAAGTTGGGAGAGAAGGAGAGAGGAAGAGAGGAGAGGGAGGGAGAGAAGGAGAGGGGGAAAGGAGGGAGAGAAGGAGATGGGGGAGGGAGGGACAGAAGGAGAGAGGGGAGGGAGAGAGGGGAGGGAGGGAGGGAGAGAAGGAGAGGGGGAAAGGAGGGAGAGGAGACAGGGAAGAGGGAGAGGAGAGAGGGAGAAGGAGGGGGAGGGAGAGGAGGGAGAGAGGGAGGGAGAGAAGGAGAGGGGGAAAGGAGGGAGAGAAGGAGAGAGGGAAAGGAGGGAGAGAAGGAGAGAGGAGAGGAGGGAGAGAAGGAGAGGGGGAGGTGGAGAGCAAACAACATCGTATAATTCAACAGACCTTGACACCAACATTACAAACTTTCTGGACCTAGAGCACGCATTTCGAAATGTGCGTGCACCGCGACTGCGCGAGCATCGTCAGTGCGGACGCACCGTCAATGTGCGCGCACCGCGACTGAGCGCGCACCATAAATGCGCGCGCACCATCAATGCACGCGCACTTCGAATGCACGCGCATGCGCAGTATAAAAACTCGATAGATCGGTTTAAGCAGGTATGAGCAAACGGATATATCCATATCCGGAAAAATCCCATATCGCCGTTCCCTAGTATCAACTAATGACTACCTAAAGAGGTTCTGGAGGTTATATTGGCCAGAAAAAGCAATGTCACCTTCAACAGCAACATAAACTCTTGCCGGCCAAATTGCTGTGCATGTAGAACATAAGTCAGGCATGCTAGCTGAAGACTCAATAAGGAACTCAATTGATATCTAAGCCGCGCAGACAGCACTGAAGCACATATGCAACATAACTGCACTGTTGTACAAGTTGTCTGGAAGGAGCCATAAAGAACTAATTCTACTGGAGGTTACAAAATATGAGAGATTAAGTGCTCTACAGTAATGAGATCTTTTTAATCACTGTCCTGCACTTTATCTTTCTCTGAAGGCATGACTGCACTAGCCATGTTAAGATACATTATTACACGGTGCTGGCTGACTTCAGAACCCAAGCAGTGAAATTGCAGATAATTTGAGTGTGGAGAGAGAGGTTCACAACTGAGACAATTCCTTCTCTCACCTGTTTATATCAAAGCATTCATCTACAACAGCACTATCTGCACCTCAAACCCAACAGGAGAGTACATTGAACAACACTACCTGTAATACTATTGAGAATGGAAACAAATGTTTAATAAGTACCAATGTATCAATTAAATAATAGTACAACAACCAGAAAACTTATTAGAGATGGTTGATGCTGTAGTGGGCAACGGTGCGTGGCAGGGTCATTCAGATGAAGGGGCGGGGTCATTCCGGTGAAGGGGCGGGGTCATTCAGATGAAGGGGCGGGGTCATTCCGGTGAAGGGGCGGGGTCATTCAGATGAAGGGGCAGTCATTCAAATGAAGGGGCGGGGTCATTCTGGTGAAGGGGCGGGGTCACCCAGGTGACAGGGCGGGGTCATTCAGGTGAAGGGGCAGTCATTCAAATGAAGGGGCGGGGTCATTCAGGTGAAGGGGCGGGGTCATTCTGGTGAAGGGGCGGAGTCATTCTGGTGAAGGGGCAGTCATTCAAATGAAGGGCCGGGGTCATTCTGGTGAAGGGGCAGTCATTCAAATCGCTACCACCTGGTGGCACGTATGAATTGCCCACATTTTTTCTAAACTTTACAATCTTTTCTAAACTTTTCCCCCTAATCTCACTTCCTTGACTGTTTGTGGGACACTGCTGTGCGCGATTTGGCTGTCGTGTTTCGCCCACAAATTTGCCTAATCTTCTTCATCCTGCACCGATCCCTCCCCCCCTGCTCTTGTCCCTACCTAACTGTACAGCGCCTTGGGACGTCCTTGCGACGAGAAAGGCGCAATATAAATGTAAGTTTGGATTGATTGATTGATTGATTGATTGTCGCAAAATTACATTTTGTGATTATTTTATAAACTACGTATAATCGAAACAACAGGTAGCGGAATGACGGATAAAGAGGAGTTTCTGTATGTCTTTTTTTTGAGAAAAAACGAATCAGCTAGCTTTCATCAAGAAGTTCAGTTGCATCTGCCGATCCAAATCTAAACACAATTTAACCGTGTTGAAAAGTAACCTCTCCTTCACTTGCCAGTGTGAAGAACCAGGATAAGGGCAGATCACTAGAGCAACTGCACTTATGAGGTCTGAATAGAATGTGTCAAGGCTTTGCCTAATAGGAAGAAAAAGATGAAGAAAAACAGTCAATTGGAAAGATGAAAAAAACTTTCAACTTTGCTCTCTGAGCTCCCCAAAGGAGACACACACATGCCTCTCCTAGGGGAGACATAAGTGGTGTAGTAAAAAATTGCAACAGTGCATAGTGTTAAACCTACTTTATACAGACCTATATAAGAATTATAAAAATCTATTATACAGTACTGTACCACACAATTTATTTCAATTCTACTTATTCTTGGAAGACGATTTTAAAAATTCCATGGGAAAACACAGATCACCGAGGCTACAGATGAACACGATAAATCTGAGATTAACAGAAATAGGAAATAGTGCTCTAGCATTTCCTCCAGTTAGAATCCCCACTATAATGAAATGAAAGTATTATGTGGTTGTATTATGTGAAATTCATAACGTGCTTCCTTCTAAATTGACTGCACCTTGATGATATGAGGCATCGTGTGCAAATGCTGGTTGCAGTGTTTGGCAGACTTCGAGCCAGGAGTACATTTTCAAATATGTACTATACCTAACTCAATGTGCTCAGTATTTGTTATGGCATCCATAAACTATATTCACTTAAGATGAACATTGCAATACTTGCTTCAGATTTAGAATTTAGATTTTGCCGGTTGATGTGGTGTTTTACGACTATTATACAATTGCATATGCATCGATGGACAGACAGTCATAGAGATAATAAGATAATTCATTCGCTAAGTCGTTGGCTAAGAGCTACTGCATTTGATGATAAGGTTACAGAACGCCTACAGAAATGTGAATAATCGAGATTGTTCTCTTGGTCACTTCACCACTTTCTCAAAACGGTCACACAAAGCAAATTAATGCTGCCAGTGAGTATCATTTTAACTTTATGTTGAGAAATATTGACAATTATTTACAGAAGTAGGCCCCTGTAATAGAAAAACTCTAATAGAATTGCTGATGTGATCCAAGGCATGAATCACATTTGACATTTACACATTACAGGGATCTATAGACAATTAGCACAAGGGAGGCCTTGCAGTACACCCATGCCACATTTTCTGGAATTGCATTCATGCAGCATATAGTTTTAGTGGATAGGAAGCAGCAAGTGAAATGTCTCAACATAATCCTTCAATTGGGGTAAACAAATTACACCTAAATGACAATTTGTTTCGAAATTTGCGCTCTCAGAAACTCCCTCCCAAAGTTACTCTGCCTCACTCTTCCCTTGCTGCAGGAGTCCCGTAGCTCAGTGGTTAAAATACTCACCTCACAAGCGAGAGAACTGGATTTGATTCCCAGTAGGATGAAACCTTGGGCAAGTTTTCTTAATCCACACGCCTAATAATAATCACTCAAGAAAAATAATAAAATAAAATAATTTGGTGACTCAATCCACGACTGTTTGTGGGACACTGCCCTGCTCAATTGGTTGCCGCATTTTGCCCACAAATATACACTCAATTCACTTTATTCACTATTCTGTGAAGTGTTTTGAGATGTCTAGAAGATGTAAAAAGTGCTATATTAAAGGCAAGGATTATTATTATTATACATTATTGCATCCTTCATTCCCACGCCTATTCAAGTGCACTTTCAATTACTTTTTCCTCCACTCTTGCAAACTTGAGTGCCTAGGTAGCTATGAAAAATCCACATCTTTGTCGTGAAAGGCACAAGCTAAATGTAAATAATTGTATTTTTTGAGAAGTGGGGAATTTTTTTTTATGTTTCTTTCATTTCCAAGTTGGACCAAAGTATGTGATATATATTTTTTAAAAGTCACAAAGTTGAGTACAAGGGAAATCTCAGCTTCTATCATAATACAGTAAAAGCCTGTTTATCCAGCACCCGATCGATCAACCGCAACTTCCGTATAATCAGCATCGCGAAAAAAAAAAGGTCCGCATTCGATTAACCGGAATTTATCCGCAAAAATGCATTGAAATTATTATTATTATTTGCGTTTTCGGTCGAATATCTGGCACGCGCTTTAACCAGCATTGGCCAGGTCCCAAGGGTGCCGGATAAACGGGCTTTTACTGTAATTGTGTGCTGCAAATAAAGACACAGAACAAAAGAAATGCAAAGAAAATGAGGTGGCTGAACACTACTGAAACATCTGCAAATTGAAAACTACATGAGCAGTCATGTGATATGATCTAAATATAAATTGGATGCACACGCAATCACAAAGCATACCCACCAGGTGTTTAAGTTATTTTAAATATCACAAATTATGCAATGTTATAGCATCAGTTTCCACAGGTGCCATTTAAGTAGACTGTGTGTTATTCATTACATTAAAGCCTGCACTTTACTCTATATTGCAAGATATAAAAAATTCTAAGACTATACATGTACAAAGTCTGTGCCAAATATTTTTGTGCATACTATTGTTGTGATTCCATCTATCCAAGATAAGCCAATTCATTTTAACACAAACATTTAAAAATATTGGCACATAATAAAGCACTCAAATGATGCAATAAAATTTAGTTTTTCAGAATAAAACAAATTGGAAAAGGGAGTAATTTTGAGCTACTGAGCGAAATCTAAGTTGACACTTTCATGGTCTATATATATTCAAGTGAGCACTGAAGAACTCTGTTTGTAAAAAAATTAGTCATTCATTTTCTGCTTGTTTGCAAAACCTTGTTATTGTGTTTGCCTACAAATAACTCTTTACAGAAACATATTGGTGCGTTTTAAGAAATTTCAACTTTTGTCGACAAATTCATACCTGTCGTTTATTGAGTGCAATATACCCGGTTGTAATGTAGGATGCTATATAAGTGAAATGCATGTTGTTGTTGCAGCTCCCCATAGCTTTGTGGAAAAAAACACTTATAAAAACAAATTAAATTGTAAATTAAGTTTATACTCTTGCCTAAAACCTAGAGTTCTACTGACAAGAGTCCAAATTTCATTTATTGTGTTTTTATGAAAAATGTTACCTTCCTATTTAAGTGACAGCAAAGGAGGAATATAAAAAGCAAACACAATAGCTGTGAGGAAGAGTTTATTAAATGTGCTCCAGTTTGACTGTATTTATCCTTTCCCATACATTTTTGGCAATATTTCCAATTCACTTTATTTATTTTTCTTTAATCGTCTTACCCTTCACATTTTAATTTGCTTTCCAGCAGCATGTTCACTAAAGTTGCATATTTCAATACAGTATATCGAAACAGCAGTAAAGAATTTAAATGGACTTTGGACTAACCTGCAAAGCATAAGTCACATTTTACTGAGCAACAGCAACACAAATGGAGTTCAACTATAATATCTTTTTTGAGAGGATCTGATCAATTCATTCAACAGGCTGTACATGCCTCCTAGTGGTGAAAATTGTCTTCTGGCAAAAAAAACAGTCCCTGCAACAGTGCTAAAGATTCCAAATATTGGTACTGCACAATACATAGTTGATCTTTCAGGACAACATTTAGTGAAATCAAAGAGGGATTTTAGGAATATAGGTGAGCAGAATTCCATTTCTGCAGCTGACTGGCAGCTTTCGCAAGGTAGTGCTTCAGTGTTTTATCTTGGGCATAGTATTTAATAAGAAGAAAAAGGGTACTTGCATTTGATGTAGTGCCTTATCACGTCTTTGAGATGTCTCAGAAGTACTTTGCGGAATATACAGTACTGTAAAATTAATTGACTGTATATAATTTGGGCGAAATCATGGGAAAAGAGATTTTTGCTTCCTACAGCAATGAAGTTCATTAACTTTTTGGAGACTGAGTGGGGATTGGGGGTTTATACTAATAAATAATAATAATCCTTGCAATTGATATAAATTGATTGTACTTTGGGAGTCCTGGCTCAGTGGTTAGAGCACTCGCCTTACGTGCGAAAGACCTGGATTCAATTCCAATAAGGGCAAAACCTTGGGCAAGTTTCCTTACTCCACACGCCTCATAATATTCCCACCCAAAAACCAATATACTAAATTGGTTATTTCAATCCACAACTGTTTGTGCGACACTGCTGCATGTAATTGGCTGCCGCATTTCTCCTACATATAGACAGTCAATTCACTTTACAGTACAGTAGAATACCGTTTATCCGGTACCCTTGGGATCTGGCCTGTGCCGGTTAAAGCGCCTGCTGGATATTCGGCAGAAAAACCAACAAAAATTTGAAAACGTCACATATTAATAACAGACTAAATAATCATTTATATAATATAATATATGAATAATAATTCTAATCATTTTACACACAGCGACCAGGCAGTTCAGAAGATCTTTAAACTAGTGCAAAAATTACACGTCTGAATGACACTGTTCTCATAGGGGGCAGAAGATGCATTTTTCTGGATAAATTCTGGTTTCTCGAATGCAGAGAAACATTCTGTTTTTTCTCACAGTGCCGGTTATACGGAAGTTACGGTTGATCGGGTCACTGACAAATGGGCTTCCACTGTATATTCTGTGAAGCGCTTTGAGACATCTGGAAGACTTGAAAGTACTATATCAAATGCAAGGATTATTACCATTATATAGTGCTTTTCACGTCTTCTAGGCGTTATATAGTGTTTTTCACCTCTTCTAGACGTTCCAAAGCGCTTCATGAAACCCATGTGGAATTCAAACACCATGTTTAAGAATATCCAACCCAGACAGCTCCACATATGCACACCACAACACACGGAAATTTCCACGTATGGAATGAAAAGCGCACTGTTTCTCTGGAGGGATGCACTCTGCTTGCCCAATTCCAAGGGGTATTTGGCACAAGCTGGCAAGAGTCAAGGTTTGGAGACCCAAGAGTGTGTATTAGAGTTCAACCATCTAAAACAACACAGCTTGCTATCAAAAGCACTGCCTGGAATCAATGTAATCAATGTAATCAATGCATCACTTAGCCGCACACCAGATAACCACTTTCACCTGAACCACATGGGGCTCAGATACTGGTGGCAAATTAGCACATTTATGTTGGCCAAAGTTTGAAGAGTTTGTGCCCTTACCTGCGAAAGAAAGACGAGAGAATGAGAAAGATAGATAATGAGGGAAGAGCTGAAAATGTGTGTACCATAGGAACAATAAAACTCCTAAAGGAAGGTGTTGTTAGTTCTGAAAATGTAAAACACATAATGACCTCATATCCACACTGTTTTCATACATACTGTGAAGCCAGTTCCAACCCTTACAAATATCAGGCTCTCTATTGTAGTTGGGCTGCTGCATAAAAATGCACCTGTTACTTACGAAATAGTTTGCTTATTTGGAATTGTCTGCATGCATCTATAGAAGATCAGAAGAGCCTTTCAAATTTAAATATCTTTAGTAGAAAAGAATAAAGATTTGCCAGACTGATGATCCAGAACTTTAGACAATAGAGAGTCTGATATTTGCAGTAATATAAGGGAGGACATAATACGTGTTCTAAGAGTTTCAAAATTAAAAGTGAATAGTTAGCTCTAAATCAGCATTATGTATGCAATTGAAAATACTTCACCGCTGTGGGGAGTTTTCAGTGGATTACCATCAATTGGCCACAAGTATTTGGATGCCAAAGATCAAGAGCATCTACACTAATAGTTTAATCCCACTCAGAAACTCTGAATCACTTTGTGTTAAGGCAGGGTGATGCGAATACTGCCAGTTACCTTACACAATTGCCCTATGGTCACACCCAGTTTTCAAGAAGTTTGTTAAAGACTTGTGAGTTTTACTGAACCTTGCAAATGTATTTATTTGGTTTATACCAGTCAGGCATTCAAGAAAGTATTACACCAGCCTTCACTTTTTAAGTAAAAACAAGTAAAAATCTTTGATAAACTTGGTAATAAAGATTCTAAATTTTAAGACGTTGCCTTCAAATTGTGGCACAAACGATGCATATTAAAATATAGATTTAGTTAATCTTGCATAACTGCACATCTCATATTTGAAAAACAGATGGCAGTGAGTGAATGTGATTAGGAAAATCTACTAACCCAAAACATTTAATTATCAAAATCACTAAGCAAAGCTTAAAATTTAAATCTCTATGGTTGGCGACAGGCAAGTAGTCTTTAACAAACACAAAATAAATGACTTCCTTTTTATGTCCCAATGGACAGAAAACGGAAATTAACTTCTTCATTCAACAGTCATCTACTTCCAATTCAATGCATGATCAAAGGAAGAGCAAGCATTTCCTTTTAGACACTGCGAAAGGCAAAGTAAATATCACTTGCTTCATTTCTCCAAGTAAGGAAGCCAGCAAATCATTCTAACAGAAAACATCAAACACAATTATAAAGAACTTGTAACGGTTGGCCATTGTTTTCTAATGTATTCAAAGTTAATCATTTGAGAAATAGAAAATTAATAAATCCGAATTGTTGCTACAGCTGGTTGAAACTCCACTCACTATTGTAATGGTTTCCAATTATTATAAAATTGTTAGCATAGCAATGCAAACACTCCCTAGCAAAATTTAGGCCTTGGTGGTCAAATGAACACTGAACTAAGTTAAAGATGTTTCAGAACATTTGACTTTTCTCAGAATTCAATGTAAGAATTGAGAAAGGCACTGCTTTTCTGTGTGCATGTACTTACAACCAGGATTCTTAACAATGCACCCTGTATGCGTTTAGCAACATGATCTACATTATTCCAAAATGCAAGAATATATTGTATTTTACAGCATTTTGTAAACAAAAGGAGCAGACTGAATTTGCTCTCTTCAATTCAGTCAGGGATAAAATAAGATAATGAAAATGGGAGGGAAAACTACATTTTGCCAGATATCACCTATAGACTTGGTAGGTCAGTTAAGGATGCTACATTTTACTGTGTTCAAGAGAAATCAACAGGTTCATTTTTTTTTGTATTCATCGAAATAGAGTAGTTATCTTTATGATCTACCGAAATGTTGAATAAAAACCATGTTACAATCTAACATTTGAAAAGATTAACGCAAACTAAGAATAGTAATGATTCCCGGCACACATGCTATTTAGTGTTTGGAAGGAGAGAAAGCATTGCAAAAAAAATTCCACTTTCACCAGTAAACATCAAAAATCTTATAAAACTGATTTTTTTCCCCCCCAGCAAATGCCAACAATAGAAGGGTCCTCTAAAAATTCAAAGATGGATTTGCATTGGCTATTGTGCAAGAAGCGAGAGAGGGAAGAGAACAAACTTTTACAATTGTAAATTGCCTTTCCAGATTGTCAAGTAAGTTGTTTTGATTCTGACATTCAATGTAATAAACACACTGATTTTTGGTGAACAAACAATTCAATTACTAGATTATCTCAACCAGTCTCCATGCATTGGCATCCAGGTAAAGGTGCTGGTCTATCCAAACTGCAAAATCAACATAAACATTGAATTTAGTCCAGTGTATTATCTCTCTGACTCCATGTTTGACTCCAGGACCACTACTGTCCTGACAGACATCTGTCAGATATCAATAATAATAATCCATGTGTTTGATATAGCGCTTTTTACGTCTTCTACAACAACAACAACAAATTACACTTATAGAGCGCCTTTCACGTCAGGAGGACGTCCCAAGGCGCTGCACAGGAGGCGTGTGACCCGAGCTGGGAGGGGAGTGTTTGGGAAGGGGTGAGACACGAAGGGGAGGTCGAAAGATTCGGGGTGGAACAAAAGGCAAGGTCGAAGAGGAAAGTCTTCAAACTGGCATTGAAAGAGGAAAGGGAAGAAACGAGACGGAGGGATTGGGGGATGGCATTCCATAGGGTGGGAGCCTAGACGTCTCAATGCACTTTACAGAATACAGTATACTGTAGAGTGAATTGACCGTATTTTTTGTGGGGAAAACGGGGCAGCCAATCCAGTCCTGGATAAGAACTAACTTTCTTAAGTTGAATGTCAATAAGACCGAGGCCCTCCTGATTGACTCCTGTCAGCGCTTCCACACTTCAGACGCTGACAGCATCACCATCTAAGGATACACTCTCCACCTTACTCAGTCAGTCTGGAACTGCAGCATCTTGTTTGACCCTCAACAACCCTTTCTACCCTAGATCCATGCCATGACCCACTCTGCCTTTCCCCACATCGGCAACATCAACCAAAATGCGATCAAAATTACATTTATATAATGGTATATATTATACCATGGCCCAGCTCCACCCTTGTCTCACACCACAGGCTGCTGAAACCCTTGTACAGTAAACCCTTGTCGAGGGCAACTTTATCGATTGCAAATTAAAGCATACGCAACGGAAAAAAAGCATCACTTTTTTGCTTGTGTGGACGTGCTGGCTGGCCCCCGCGTGCATGCGCACTTGTGACGCGCCGGCAGCGCCTGACTAAATCCGATGATTCCTTGCTGTCTAGCCAGCACAATGGCTAGGATGCGCGCAATGCATCCTTGGGACAGTCTTCAGCCTCAGAGCATTGCTTGATAAACAGAAGAGACACAGAGAGAGAGAGTCTCCTAACACTTCCAGGAACAAAGGTAAAATAATTTAGCTTAGCTGTAGTTTTATTGCTTTATTCTTGATTGTTTAGCGATACTGTTGCTTTATTGCTGAGGGGGAGGAGCGGGCCAGCCGGCTGTAGCCCATCTCAGTACATACCTTGCATTGGTCGGGTGTGGATGCGCCTGGAGGCTTGAGATGGGTAGCCTGTGGCTGGATTCCTCTAACCCCCCTTTTCCCATTATTTGTTAACCTTATCCAATGCGATTTTACCAATTCCGCAGTTTTCCAGGAACGTAACCAATGAGGGTTAACTGTACATGCATTCATAGTTTGACTATGCAAATTCCCTGCTTGTCGGCCTCACCAACTCCTCCCTCGATAGACTGCAGATCATCCAGAATCCCGCAGCCTGTGTGCTCTCTCGCACCAGGCTCCATGACCCTACCACTCCAATCCTAGCCCGACTCCACCAGATGACATCACATAAAGCATACAGTTCAAAATCCGAGTCCTCACCTTCCAAGCCCTCCATGGCCTTGCTGCCCACCCTACTTCTGCGACCTCCTAACCCTCTACCAACATGCCAGCTCCCGCCACTCAACAGGCTCCAGTCTGCTCACTTCCCCTGCCTAGCCCGTCTCACCATTGGTGAGCGAACCTTCTGATCCCACCCTCTGGAATTCTATCTCGCAGTCTCTATGCCCCTGCCCCCCACTCTTTCAAGACCCATCTCAAGACCCTCCTTCTTGACCATGCTTTCGATCATCCCCTGCCCTCCACCCCCACCCACCCACAATCCCAACCCCCAGCTCAGGTCTGAAACAATAGCAACAACAACTTGGATTTATATAGCGCCCTCCATGCCAAACACTGTCTCAGAGAGCTTCGAACACTGACTGTCCAGAGCCTTGTGATGTCCTCAATAATGGTTTAAGATTCTAGAAGTGACTTTAAAGCCTGAATTATAATTTTAACTTTAAAAATCATGTAACTAGTCTTATTTTAGCTTGATCTAGTATACCATTACCCCTGGAGCTTTTGGTTCTTGTTTAGTACAATTAAATCAATTATTAACTAGATTGTCAACAAAGCAAACTTAATTGCCTTATACTACATTAACTAGGATTACATCAGAAGCAAAGCTGGTCTTTCATTTGAACTCATTATGTAGCTGCCCATGATTGAATCCTTGAATAAATAGCCAAGAATGAGTAAGATCGTAACATGTTTTGGCAATGTTTACTCCACATTCTGTGAAGAACTTTGCGACATCTCAACAACATGGTATTGGCATTATATCAAATGTAAGGATGATTATTATTATTATTCTTGCAGGAACTCCTCTCTTTATGTCGTCCCAAACAATCGTGTTGTTTCGATTATATGTTGTTGATGAATTAATAAACAGTTCAAAAAAATTATAAATTTTGATTAATTGAAGGTATATTAGCTGATTACATTTTATATTAGTTGTTCAGTAAATATATAAATAAGAGAATAAATACAATTAAGAGAATGCTTACTGGAGATGATTGATGTGGTCAGTGAGTGGGAGGGGGCACATTCATTCAGATGAAGGGGTGGGATTACCTGCCGCTTGTACAGATCCCCAGAGGGATCCGACCACTTCAACCATCTCCAGTAAGTGTTCTCTTAATTCTATTTTTATGTTATATATATTTATTAAACTTTTATTTTAATTTTCAATACTAGTAGTGTTGTTTTTGGTCTTTATTTAATATTAGTGTAAGAAAATTTAGACCAGAAATGTACTGAAGAGAACTTAATACCTATTGATAGCATTAGGGCCTATGGTAATTTAGGTTTTGCTATATATGTTGTTTCACTTAAAATCGCACTTTTCAAGAACACATCCCCAACATTGATTGAGGAGTCCCAGTATGTCATACATGTTCCTAACACATCTCATCCAGTCCCAGCCAATGTACTGTACTCCCACTTCTCTGTAGAACAAATGGCAAGAAACAACATGCAATTATATGCAAATAATTTCACAACATTAAATCATCTCAACTCGCAATGCTTGTGACATACAGGCCACAAAGGAAGCAACACCAATGCAAATGGTGTATAATCAATCGGTATCCAAATTGCAGTACGTGTTAACTATAAGAGAATCCCATTATAACCTCTAGTAACAGTGACTTGCTCCTCTCTCACTGGTGCCCTATAGAAAACAGTATATGTGCCTTCTGATGTTAACTAACTGGCTTCATAAAAAAAATTAACTGGCTTCTATATCATCACTGAAGTCACTCCCTGCAAGTTTTAGACCATATGCAAAAAGAGCCATTGATGTCATTTCAGAGGTGACATCAACAATCACAAATTGGATTTATATAGTGACCTCCACACCGAACAGTGTCTCAGAGCGCTTCCCAATAGTGGATCCCGGGGCTGAGCCAGGGGGGAGGGGGGGGGAAGGGGGGGGAGGGGGGGGGAGGGGGAAGAGGGTGACCGAAAGTGCAGTCGAAAAGAAAGATCTGAGTGTAATGTGCAACAAGTGGTATCAGCAACAACCTGACTTCAAGGAAGGCCAGCTGTCATGCTTTGCTTATACACTCGACCCAGCCAACCATCTATAACTTTGCCCTGATATGTAAATGCATAAGTTAGAGGGAAACTAAATACACAACTAAGGGCTGGTATTACACACAAGTTTACATATCTTCTGCACAACACTAATTAGCTCTAAACAAGACTTTTTAATATAGACAATCATAACTCAAACATGTTATGAAAAGATAAACTGAAAACAAGACCGCATAAGTTATGTTTCATTCCAAAGAACAGCAGTTTCTCCTCGTGATTTATTACTGGGGTGAATTCTCTATCAGCCGATTGATCTCTTACAGAAAAAAATTAGATGAGCATTTCCTCTTCTCCAAGTACAGGAAATCGCTTGCTCTCACGCACACATTTGAGATTGTTGCATAGCCAGGATAATATCAGATGAGAACAAAGCCAACACAGTAAATCCTGCATTTCAGAAACAAGGTACATGCTAGCACATCACCTTTAACAAAATCCCCCCGATGACTTGAGATGTAGGAGCACCAATGTTCAATAAAATATTCATATTGCAACAATATTCCTAAATGAATGTTCTACATTACAAGGGAAAATAAGTTTCTGCGGACTCAAACTAATGCAATTAAGCAGTTTCAAGTAATGAATTCCAGGCCGGTGTCATTGTAAGTTCGTCATGAAGATCGCCATGAAACGGAGAAACAAAAACAATCAATTGACCGTTGTTCCAGGCTATTCTTCTCGTTTTCAAAGGGCAATAGTGTTTGGCTGCTCCAGCAGGACAATGGAGCTTTGCACTAGATGGGGACACAATGACATAACAAGCATGTCAGTTGTCATCTTTGTGACAATCATTCTGAACACAAACTTTGAAAGTGAAAGGCTGAATTATACTATTGTATTTGGTTTGATTTTTCTCAATACTGTTCGAACACAGGTCTGTTTAACATTTAACAGACCTGTGTTCGAATCAAGGCAGATCAGGTTGTTGTGGTTGTTGTTGAAACCCTGGGCAAGTTTCCATACTCCACACGCCTAATAATAATCCGTCCAAAAAAACCCACATAATTGGTCATTTCAACCCACGACTGTTTGTGGGATATTGCTGTGCGCTATTGGCTGCTGCATTTTGCCCACAAATATACAAGAATAACTTTGATTTACATAAAGTGGAAGTAAACTTTGATTTACATCCACGCCGGACAGCATCTCAGAGCGCTTAAGTGAACACAGTCAACTCACTTTACAGCATATTCTGTGAAGCGCTTTCAGACATTGATAAAATGTGAAAAGCGCTATATCAAATGCATGGATTATTATTATTATAATTTCTGTGAAGCACTTGGGAGACCCTCCTCTTCGACCGTACCATCGGTCACCCCCATTCCCTCCATCCTCCCCAATTCCGACCCCAGCACAGGTCTAAAAGACTGACTGTCCAGCTCCTTCTGACATCATTCCTGACGTGAAAGGCACTATACAAATGTAATTTTGTTGTTGTTTCGCACACAATAAATGGTGCTACATCAAATGCAAGGATAATAATAATGCTCACTGCATTCGATATAGTGCATTTCAAATAAGGAGAACATCTCAAGAGTCCTTCACAGGATTATAAACCAAATCCAACCCGGGTTGGCTAGTCTTCCTGCAGCTCTGCCTCATACAAAATGAAGTACTGCACTGCAGAGTTTCAATAAGCATTAACTACAAAATCTGTGAAGTACTGTTCGAATGATGAAAAGCTACATCAATCACAAGATGCAATACCATGAGCAACAAGCTTCAATTTAAGTTTAGAGAACCACCTCTGAAAACTTAAAATAGAGGTAAATTATCCACGGTGTACTTCTGCTCTTTGCTTGACAGTTTCCTGGTACTCCACTGATGCTGATATGCTAAACAGTTGAAGGGTATAGATTAGTAATCCCTCAAAAAAAGTCATTTTCAATCCACGACTGTTTGTGGGGACGCTGCTGTGCACAATAGGCTGCCGCGTTTCGCCCACAAATATACAGTCAATTCACTTTACAGAATATACTGTGAAGTGCTTTGAGAATCTGGTAGATGTGAAAAATCCTACATCAAATGGATGGATTATTATTATTATTGAAACCAGACCCAGGCTCAATAATAATGGCATCAAATTTCTTCAGAGGCAAGAATTCTATCAACTAAGTCAAGCTAATTACAGTTAGTTATTGCTGCACAGATTCCTATAAATATTGGAACATCTGGTGTTGAAAGAAATGTATGAGGTTAATCTTCTGCACGTTTTTATTTTGTGGTGTAAAAAAAGCGAAATGGTTTTACATCATGTTTTACATCCGTGTCCAGTAGTATTCAATAATCCTTGCATTTGCTTTCTTATTTCACCCGAGCAAAAAATCCCCATTCAGCCCATAAAGCTTTCCCCACCAGTTTATTTATTTGACCCACAACTTCCTAATTCCAATTCCTCTTTTATATGTCCACTACCCAAGTATCCTTCTATTTCTTGAACATCTCTATTGATTTGACTTCTGCACTTTCTGGGACAAAGCATCTCACATCTTCACAACCTTTTAAATGCTATACAACCTATTTTGACTACGTTTTTATGTCTCAGTTCGCTTGTAATCTATGGTTAAAAGTCAACAAGTGTTGTTATTTTTCTTTTTTTAATTAACAATATTATAATTTGCCTGCAATTACAACACAGCGGCTTCAAAACCATAATACAGTGAAAGACTGTTTATCCGGCACCCAATCAACCATAGCTTCCATATAACCAGCACATCAAAAAAAAGCCTGCATTCAATGAACCGGGAATTCATCAGGAAAAATTCTCTTTTTTTTGCATTTTCGGCTGAATATCCGGCAAACGCTTTAACCGGCATTGGCCAGGTCCCGAGGGGGCCGAATAAACGGGCTTTTACTGTATTTAACATTTCTGGCATATTGTTTGACATTTAGAATTGTATTACTGTATAGTGTAGCAAGTGCACAAATACAGCGGCAACGTTTTGAGGTTACTTTTACAGAAAGTAGTTTATTTTCATATCAACAGTTGTAACAAAGAAGCAGCTGCTAAAAGGTTTATACCCAAAGGAAAACAAATCTACCACATAGCGAGTTCTTATATCACAAGAAGTGGTTCCTAACCTCACATCATAAATGGGAAGTGGTGGAGGTTAGCGGTTTGGCACTTCTGTAAAGAGAAACAAATGGGGTAGACACACACAGACATAACGACGACAATGACTCGCATTTGTGCAGGGCCTTTTGCATCAGGGGGAATGTCCCAAGGCCCTGGATAGTCAAATATTTGCGCTAGAGTTGGGGGTTGGGCTCAGGAGGTGTGGAGGGCAGTGAGTGTAGGAGTAGGAGGTTGACCGAAGGTGTGTTCAAAGAGGAAGTTCTTGAACGGGCCTTGAAGGAGACAGCAGGCTCGGAGGATCCTGAGAATGTGAGACATATACATACTTGGGAAAACTAACCCTAGTTTGCAGATGATAATCCTTGCATTTCATATATTTGATATAGCACTTTTTTTTCACATTGAGGTGAAACAGGTAGTTGAAGAAAAGGATGGGAGCCTTGAGCTATCACCATAGACCACAGTGGGAGAGTGAGACACTAACCTGTGAAGCATGCTGTACAAATGCAAGTTTTTATTGTTGTTGATCTGAGAAAAAAATCTAGGTGGATGAGAGAAGAGAGGCAATCAAAAAGGGTACTGTGTCAACAGCATCAAAGAAGCAAAGGGAGTTCTCCGAATCCATGCTGGAGCTCAATTGAATGTACCCATGTCCTTTCCTCTGTATCACCCATAACACCCCCTCTCCCCTACTCCCCAGCAGCCAGTGTTATTCAACAACTCACCACACATATAGGTACACAAAATTGTGTATTAAATGTACTGTATTTTCCCTCACTTTCTAGTTACTGAATGAAACAGTTCCATTTTGCTACTTAGAAAATAGTTACATCCAGTTGACACTTGTGAACCTGTCACTTCAATTTGACGCCACACATTGAAAAATGATGAATTAATCACGACAGGTTACATCCTCCTGAAGAATGCCTGGTCTATCCTGCATCACGCAGTGCAATGTCCCAATTTTAAAAGTCATTAACTCGACTACTTATGAGTCCAGTTAATGACTTATCATCTCTGATTAGGTTTCATTACTTTCCTTCTTTTTCACACACATGAATATTTATGTGCAGAGTAAGCATTTTCAGGGGTATGGGAACAACTTGCGCAGCATTTTGTGTGTGTGTATATAGATATTAGAGTCCGGCGATATATCGATATATCGCTACAACCCAATATAATTTTTATATCGATACGCCGATATAGGCATTTCAAAAATATCGATATATCGAAAAGTCGATATATCGAGGTAAAAAATCAGAATGCGCGCACACTGAACTACAAGACCCAGAATGCTCATCTCTATACACAATGCACAGACCGAGGTGCAAAGCCACCATATTGTATTCATAGTCCTCGAATACAATATACAGGTATGCAAGGGGGGAGGGGGGGGAGAGACGGCTGGGGGGGGAGGGGGAGAGAGACGGCTGGGGGGAGAAGGGCAGAGAGATGGCTGAGGGGGGGAGGGAGAGAGAGACGGTGGGGTGGAGAGGGGGAGCGAGATGGCTGGGGGGGGGGGGAGGGAGAGAGAGACGGCGGGGTGGGGGGAGGAGGAGAGAGACGGCTGGGGCGAGTGGTGGGGGGAGAGAGACGGCTGGGGGGGTTGGGGGGGAGAGAGATGGCGGGGGGGCGGGGGCAGATGGCAGCGGGGGGTTGGGACAAGAGAGGAACAGCAGCGGCGGAGGGGGGGAGACAGGGTGGATGTGATAATATACAGATAGATAGAGATGGGGGGGATGTGAGAGAGGAGAGAGACACAGAGAGAAAAACACAGGGATGGGGAGAGTGAGTGTGAGAGACACAGAGAAAGATATTTACCTCCTGAGGAGATAGGTCCCCGAATGCGCGCGCATCAGGAATGTGCATGCACACGAATGCGCGCGCTACGCACGCATACGCAGTACGAAAACCCCCAAAATATCGATATTTCGGTATAACTCGATATGAGCCCGTCGATATATCTAAATCGGAAAATTTCCATATCAACGGACCCTAATAGATATATATATTTATTATATAGAAATAATGGGTAAATATTATTGCAGGCTTTGAATTTTTTTAATTTAAAAAACAACAACTTTTCCATCCAGAATGCACCGAGCAGAAGAAACATCATGAGGTCAAGGAGTTACCATTTTAGAACAGTTAAGTATTTCCCGTTCGGGAAGCATGAGAGTTTGTATGTGTTGATGAACCCATCGTTCAAATAGGTTTCCTTCTAAAAGGAAGCAAGTACTGTACGATGAACGGAAATAACTGACTTGTGTTAAAAATCGGATTGTTGTTAATGTGACAATCAGCAACCGTCTGTAATCAGTAGACACACAATACCATAACAAAAGTTTAACCCATTTATTACAGAGAGGGGGGGGGGGGTGGGAGAATATACAGCGGTGTAGTAAATTTAAGTTTCAATCCAGACTGATGAGATGAAAGTCTTCTCTAACCAACTGCTGTGAAGGTTGCGTTCTGAAATTTGAAAAATTTAATCTTAATCCAGGCCTTTAAGAGCACAGAATGCTCCATACTTTCATACCAAAGCAGCAGCATAACACCTGGTGTGAAAATTGTCAAATGGTAAAATGGCACAGTGGTTAGGCGGTAGGATACAGTCAAAAGGGGGGAGTCCTCTGCTTGACAGTCAGTGACAAGTTGTGCGTTCCCCAGGGAACAGTGTTGGGGCCCCAACCATTTACAAAAAATATACAGAACCTGAATAGACAAACAGAGAGGTATTTCCAAGGTTCCTGGTAACACTAAGCTGTGAAGTATTGTTAATTGTGAGGACAGAAAACAATTACCACAGCTGATAGAATTAAAAATATGTGAGGCAGTGAAGTCGTACACTTTGGAAAGAAATAGTAACGGTGGAAACGGGTTCTAAATGGGAGCAGCACATGTGGAAATTGATGTGCAAAGAGATTTAGGGGATCCAATGCAAACCTATCAAAATCTAGTTTGCAGGTGCAGAGAGCAATCAATAAGGTTAAGGTTAATGTTTATAACAAGGGGTCTGCAAATAACAGCAAAGAAATGCTGCTTCAGTGATAGAGTTCTGTTCAGACCTCATTTGTATTGTGTTCAGTTTTGGGCACCAATCTTTGAAATGATTCAAAAGCCTTGGAGGATGACTGGTGATATTTCACTAGATTAATATCTGTGATGAAGCTTTGGCAAGAGACTGGCTGAGTTTTGTTTTTATTTCGTTGATCTTAAACAACGGGTTATCAAGTAAATTATTCATCCTTCAAAAGAAACATTCAAAATAAGGGAATACAATCTTTAAATCATAGCCAAACAGGTTTAGAACTGGTTAAACGTGAGTGAAACATTTGCTTTCGCAGAAGGTTGCAAAACTAAGCAATACACTATTCTATAATAATCCTTGCATTTGATATAGAGCTTTTCATGTCTTCTAGACATCTCAAGGCACTTCACAGAATTTGCTGTAAAGTGAATTGTGGGCAAAATTTGTGGGCGCCTATTTGTGGGCGAAACGCAGTAGCCAAATGCGCACATCAATGTCCCACAAACATTCGTGGACTGAAATAAGCAATTTATTCTAAGTTTTTTTTTTCAAGGGATTATTAGTAGGCTTGTGGAGTAAGGAAACTTGCCCAAGGTTTTGCCCTGCCTGAAATTGAACCCAGGTCTCTCACTTCTAAGGCGAGTGCTCTGACCACTGAGCTACAGGACTTCCATACAAAGCAGTAGAAACAGAATCAATTGTTTAAAAGGGGAAAAATAGATACTCAGAATGTGTGTTTTTAGGGGTAAGGGGAAGCAAAGATATGTGTTGAAATTTAATTAAATGATCTGCTACATCTGCTATGATCTAATAAACTGATGCAAAAGACAACATGGACTGTTACCTGCTCCTGTTATAACAATCCTTGCATTTGATACAGCGCATTTTCACGTCTTTGAGACATCTTAAGCACTTCGCAAAACATTCTGTAAAGTTAATGGACTGTATATTTTGTGGGCAAAACGCAGCAACCAACTGTTCTACTAAACTCCCTATTTTCTGCTCATTTAATCATCCTGTTGAAAAAAACCACTGTACCTTTGTGAGAGTGCTTAACGAGAACACTGGGTGCCAAAATAGAAAGTGTTCCATTTCCAGCGTTAATGGCTCTCACCTTGACAAGGACAAAACTTGCCCAAGACTGGAAATCTAAATGCAAGATGTGATCTTTACCCCTTTCACATTTTGATCACCAGCAAATATTGCAATTGCCGCAATGTTAGTGCTGTACACCAAGACAAGTTTAATCAATGAAATTATGCTCCACTATCATACAGGATGCTATGAATCACACATACACTGAATTTTTCGGTTGTGTGATGCACACTTTATCTGATTAATTGACCTCACTCCAAAGCTGATGGCACTTTAGTCATAAAGCAACATTAATCACTTACAACATCCCCCCTACCCCAGTTCAGCAGCACTGCTATTGACCATTACTTGTCTCTGCATCTCAATCAGTTTTCGAAAACAGTTCAAAAATTCCGGTCTTAGAATCTGCAACACTCCCTTTGTTGCAATCAGTTTGATAATAACGTTTAAAAAAAAGCAAAGTCCAGTTGAAACGCTTGATTATCCACACTACCGATTATTCACCACTTTGAGAAAGTGGATGACCCAATCAGTCTCTGATCTCTCAAATATCAGGAAAACGATCAACTTTAACTGTGCAGCACCTTGGGACATACGCCTGATGTGAAAGCTGTGATATAAATGCAGTACTGTAGAGGTTGAAATCTGGTTGGGTGCAAGTTAGTTTTATCCAGTTAGTTTGGGAGCCCTGCAGCTCAGCGATTAGAGCACTCGCCTTGCAAGCGAGAGACCTTGTTTCAAATCCAGGGAGGGTGAAACCTCCCTGGAAAGGCAAGTTTCCTCACTCCGCATGCCAAATAATAATCCCTCCCAAAAAAAATACATAAAAATCGGTCATTTCAATCCACGACTGTTTGTGGGACACTGTTGTGTGCAATTGGCTGCCACGATTCACCCACAAACATAAAGTCAATTCATTTTTCAGTAAATTCTATGAAGAGCTTTGAGATGTGTGCCCTCGCTTTGAGACGAGGGGGAGGGGACACATGGAGTTGGGAAACATAACAGAAGTCCAATGGCTATGGTGTTTAGGTGGACATTTGAGACAAGGAGCCCTGCAGAGCAGAGGAGAACAGTGTGTTCCTGTGGTTCTTATTGCAAGGCATATAAGGACAGCCTTTGTGGAGGCTATTGGGGGTGGACTTGCTATTCCACTGGGTATCAGCGCTTCATAATTAAGAGTCAACATTTGCAGATTGTTGGGTGTCCAATGTTCTTGTTTACACATTAGACAATTATCTTCTCTGCCATTTGTAATTCACAGAATAGGTTTGCAAGGTTTTTGGAGCATTCAACGTTTGAATTTATTTGTTTTTGTGAATCCCTTCACTGTTAACATGCCTCAAACTCTACAAAACATTAACTTGCATCTTAAATATGAAACTATATTTCTAAATGATGTTAGCTCAATGAAACAAAATATTAATGGATTTCTGCGGCACTGCAATTATTATTTGACACCAAGACAGATTCAAGTAAACAGCTATCTGATAGAATACATATTAAGGATGTCCCTGGACATAGTTTCTCTAAAACCATATTATGATTGATGATTGTTCACGTTCTGTAATCAACTGTAAATTCTATACACTGCAAATCTAAGACAAGTAATCTGCAGCGGAGGTTTTAGTGAAATTTTGGATGAAATGATGAGAATGTAATTCCAGTCATTAAAAATTATGCTGAACAGTATTAATAAAGTCTGAGCTCTAACAATTTGCGCAGTGAATTGTCCCAGATTTCACACCTTAAACCTTTTGCTTATCAACATATCTCCTGGTGGTGGGTGGGGGTGCACTAAATGTTTTAATTTACATGTATAGAAGGGTTTAATAAGTTAACAATAATACACTGTTCCTACTTGTTGGAGAATCTATACCCCGGGGATACAACAACAACAACAACAACAACAAAATTACATTTATAGAGCGCTTTCACATCGGGAGGACATCCCAAAGCAGTCAGGACGGGACCCAACAAGGGAGAGGGCAGGGTAGGGCGGAGGGGCGGGAGAGGGTTAGGAGGGGAGGGAGAGAGTTGGGCGGGCAGCAGAAGCCACGGGCAAAGAGGAGGGTCTTCAGACCAGCCTTGAAGGAGGCGAGGGAAGGATCGAGGCAAGGGAACTGTGGGATGGAGTTCCAAAGTGTGGGGTCAGAGAAGCTGATACAAATATAACATAGAACTAGCGGATCTAAAATAGAATTTCGGAACAACTAAGAGAGCAGTGAGATTGTGGAACTTGCTGCCTGAGTCAAGAGGAAGGTATACAGACTTTCAACCACAAAAAATTACATTGTATAGAGCCTTTCATCACACAGAAAAAAAAGGGGAATATAAACTTATAGGAAGGGTGAAGATTTGTGTCGAGTATAAACACAGATAGGGAAAGGTTGGGCTGATCAGTCTGTTTCCATGTTGTACATTCTTTGCCACATCTTTGTAAACAAACAATAGATAAACATCTCTGCATACTTCACTCTTCCACCTACTATGTGCACTAGCTATCATTCCACCCTTCTTTGTCACATTGATAAAAATATTTCAGCCTCTAAGGAACCATCTTGCCCCTCACTACATTCCAGGTCTTCATTGCTCACACTGAAATTGTTTCTTCAGTACATGTGCATTAAGTTCAATAAGTTCACCTCAATCATTTATCCTTGTTGTTTCATTCAGTGCTAAACATTGCGGAAGTCGATCAGTGCAATATTCCAGTGTCCTACTTACAACACTGAAGGGTCTTTTTATTGCATAAAATTATGTCCAAGAATAGCATTCTACGCAACCATTTGCAAATCAAATTCTGCAGTTTATTAAATTCTTCTGCCACTCCTTCGTGCAGCTCAAATTTGTTCAATTTATGCAAAACTATTCCATGTCGGGTATCATAAAGTAAGCTGCTACAAGAACTCGTTCAACAGCTTGTATCTAAAAGTATTATTTTCTGAATGTTTGTCACTATATTGATTGAGGGAAATATGGATACATTTGGGCCAATAACTAAAACAGAAAACGGCATAGATTTTAAAAAAAACTACAAACATTCCAGGTGAACTGATGATAAATCACCAAAACTCATTTCCATGAATGAATGAATGAATGAATGAATGAATGAATCACTCATTCCGAGATGTCCTCCCGAAGGAGCTAGCTATATTGATGTAAAACTGTTGCTGTGAATATACATTCTACAACTCTTAGATGTTAACTAATCTTCTTTCACATCAACTCACCAACAACTCACAATCTCAAAGGTTTATCTTTTTTTAAAAAAGTAGGAATAAAATTGCACACCCAACAAATATCCCACTGATTGAAATTATCCAACTCTTAGGGAAATATGATATTTAAATTTTGCACCAACTGATTTTTAAGTACTGTAATGTCTATCCAGTACGCAAAATACCACTGTGCATTTTGATTCAGTGAAACTGCCTTAAGATCAATTTCAATCTGGCTGAAAATACCTGCCTTTCTGGAAATTATACAATGTACAAAAGGTGCTAGTGTTTCTGCTTCTGGGTGTGTTTATTGCGAATACAGATAATCTTTGAAGCACAACAGAAAGAATACTGATATAGCTAGTTTACTGCAAAAAGAGATTGCAAAGAAGTCAGGGATACCTTGCGCCTGTACTTCTAAGAAATGTACAGAGCTGAAGCACTTTGTTTGAGAAAACAAATCCCCCAAATAATTTGTAAGCTGAGCAACAGAAGTCCTCACAAAGCCAGTCAGGCTAAAATGCGGTCACTGAACCATATAGATCTCTCTAACCTTTGAAAGTTTGTGTCACTTTTGTGTCACTTTAGAACTGTAGACATGCAAGCCTGCACATGCACAATTATTGCAAATTCAATCTGACACACCCATCCAGGCATTTGTTTTAAAGCTTAGGAGTTAGCATTTCATGCGCACATACAACATAATATTCAGCATTGTATACTCTGGGAGCAAAAAAACATATTATATGTGTTCCACATTCAGACCATTGGTGGAGCAGTCGAAACATTTTTTAAAAAGCATCACACTCATTCTGAATGGTGACTATTTGTAGCAACTAATTTGCACACAGCAGTGTTCCACAAAACAGCTATCAAGTCAATGATCAGTTTGATCGGATGGCTTGTTAGCCAGCAAAGGCATCGACGGTCCCTTTCTCTCAAAAGCTACTATGGAGTCTCGGATGTACCCGAACAGCAACACAGACCTTTGGTTTTAATGTCTCATCAGAAGGACAGCATTCTCTCAGCACAGCACTTGGGAGTGTCAACATAGTCTGTGAACTCAAAGTCCTGACTCAGAGGCCAGGCTGACACCAGGCCAGGTTGACATCTAATTTAAAATGTTTTTTTTCAAAAGCATGTTTAGTATATTAACCATAATACATTAAGAATCTTATTAATCACTGTTTAAAACGGCTGCTCACGTTCCTTAAATGAACCATTTCTTCAACATTTAAATTACACCATTCGAAACCTTCATTAAGACCCTTAAATGCCTAATCAATGTAATCAAATGCTTTAGAAATAGACCGGAAATAAACACGTACACCACAGCCAATCGCAAAGTTTATTTTCTTTAAACTTCAGCAAATTTCATAATAAATTCAAATTATCTCATTTTTGTCTTTGTAAGATTTACAAGCACCATAAAGCAATAAAGCTCTAGAACTTGCTTGAGTGTGTTTAATTAATGCAGAGTACTTGATCATATTGTATCACAAAAAACTGGTCATAGCAGTTTGTGGGAAAATGCTGTGTGCAAACTGCCTGCCACGTTTCGCCCACAAACACAGTCAAACCACTGTACAGTATATACTCTGAAGCACTTTGAGATGTCTTGACGTGATAAGGTGTTATATCAACTGCAACGACCATTATTAAGCTTAAGAAAGTTGTCAACATCAGCAGTTTTCAGTGCCTTAGGGCATCCTCCCGACGTGAAAGGCGCTCTATAAATATAATTTTGTTGTTGTTTTACGTAGTTTCAAATCAACAGCAAAAATGTTATTGTATCAAGAACTGTCGGTTGAGATTGTTTGCCTAACAACAACAACAACAACAACAACAAATTACACTTATAAAGCGCCTTTCACGTCGGGAGGACGTCCCAAGGCGCTGCACAGGAGGCGTATGATCATTGAATTTCACAGCTTTATCTCTAACCAATTGCTTTGCAAAGGCGTTTTTAAAGTTATCAGTTTGTAGACAGACATCAAACACAGATACGCCTAAATTTGTCAGTCTGGGCTGTAGATGATTCTCTCTGACAAGAGCAACCACAACAACAACTTGGATATATATAACACCCTCACTCCACGCCTGAAGGTGTCTCAGAGCGCTTCACAATAACACATCCCTGGGCCGAGCCAGGGGGAGGAAGAGGTGATTGAAAGCGCGTTCGAAAAGAAAAGTGACAAATTACATTTGTGTACCACCATTCAGATTCAGGTCAGGAGGACATCCCAACAGGCTTCTTAAGTGATTTGATCTGATTGAAATAAAGGGAGTAAGAAAACACTTTCATTTTTGCTTCCGACCACTGCTCAGCGGTTTTCCCTCTACCCTGACGCTATTTACAACCTATCCAAACACAACCAACTCGAGTTAGAAAACAAAACCACCTGATGTTTTTTTTTCAAAAAAAAAGGGGCTTGGCACATGTTCAAACAACAAATTGTGAAGAGAGGCGGGTTGGGAGCCGTGGTTCAAACAACACAGCTACTAAGGCACACCCCTCCCACGTAAAACATGTATTCTACGTTGAACCAGAATAAATACAAAAGGCAGACAGAGTTGACCAAGCGAGGGAAGTTACTGGGAGAGGATGGGAGCCAACAATATTCCATCTTCTAGTTTTAAAAAGAAGCAGTTTTTTTTAATTTCTTGGCAGCACCGGCTGAGTTTTTGCTGATAATCTCAAAGTCCGGGACCATCAATCAATCAGTTAAAAAAAAACACTTTTCTTTTCCACAGTATGTATACTTCGATGCAGA